>JARWLC010000008.1:11745000-12170000 GCA_033318265.1 Phyllotis vaccarum
GTTTCTTTACCTCACCCTTCGTCTATCCCCCACTTTCCCTCCTGAAACCATTACCTACTTGACTCATAGCTCTGATGTTAAAAGCATAAGCAGTATTACAAGCAACAAAGGGAGTTTTCTAACTAGGCACACCTACAGGTAGGACAGTGCCCAGCGGGCAGCATTTGCAGTTACAGCGTTATGCAAAGTGAGAGGTAGTTTTATCTCCAGTGGTTAACACTTACACCTGGTAGGGTCTGAGTTCCCACAATCAACTCACCAGCTGAAGCTCCATCAATTCACTCTCCATTCAGTACCACTCCATCTCCTCCGGGTTTTTCCATTTATCCTACTGGCAATGTAATTTAGAAACTCACTCTTGATAGTTTGCACGGTTTATCCCTTGTTCCACGTCTCCTTCCTCTCAGCTTCCTACAGTACTGGCACAGGCTATTAGAAAGGAGGGCATTGTGGGTTTCTATAATTCTGCTTTCATTTCTATAATTCTGCTGTTCCTAGACGGTTCCCGTAAATTCTTACTATCATTTATTTGCATTTCTCCTAGACTCTTGTGGCTAGAATCTTTCTCTCCAGAACATTTATGCAAATTTGTAATATTATCATGAACTAATGTGACTCTTTCGGGCTAGTCTCAAGGTGCAATGGAAAGGCAACATCCCAATCATAAAAAGCCTGAATTCATGGCTACGTTTGAAACATCAAATGCTCAGGGACTGGATCAGGCCCACTGTTTATTTTTTATCATCTCCTTTGGCTCACCCAGAGAAGAGTCACCAGGGGGAAGCCTTCCTTTTATAATAGCTATTTCATTGGTAAGTCTGAGAAAATGAAACTAGAACCAGCCGGCAATATGATTTGTTATATAAAGAAATTAAGGAGAGCAGGTAGCACACGGGTTCCTGGGGTCATGCCCAGAATTATGCAGTGAGTTATCCATCAGCCTTGCCAAAATGGGTCAAGTTCTCCGGGGCTTACCACAAGGAGAATGTGTTTGTTCTCAAGCTTTGTCCCCCGAAGAAGTCACATGGCTCCTGGCCTATTTGTGTGTGTGTGTGTGGGGGGGGGGTGGTGGTGGCAAGCAGTCTGTCACTGAACTACAAAGTCTAACCCTGTAACATTTTAATATTTTTTGTGCCTATGTATAAGATTTTGTTGGATGAGTAGGGATATTTTGTAATGATGAAATGTTTACATTCTCTTTCTTGTATGTGTTTTCTTCCATCAGTAATACTGTTAGCAACATTTACCATGTACTATGGATCCACAGCTTGTAAATTTAAATTGGTGTCAGAAAAAAAGCTCTTAATGTCAGACTATTTGCAATGTAGCCGAAGACATTAGCACACAGCAAAAGGAAATGGGTAATATGAGGCAATAAAGTGATGTTGAGAGGAAAGAGATCATTTTCTCAGGATGATGAGGATTGTAGTGTAAGTATATTGTATGTCAGAGAGCACAAACACACACACTACAGATTTGGTTTAAATTTGAATACACACATACACAAAAGAAGAAACATGCATGAATGATGTACACATTCACAGATTTAAAAAGTCTTAGAAAGTAACTGCAATGTAACATTCACTGCATATACAAGACCCATTTAAGACCGAGCTAGCCATTTATGACCGAGCCAGCTAAAAATCCCAGCATGAATGGTGTGTGTGTGTGTGTGTGTGTGTGTGTGTGTGTGTTTATGTGTATGTTAAGTTCCACCCCTATCGGACCAGCTGTTGGCAGTTGGTGGGCTCTGGAGAAGAAACGACCTGTTTTTGTTAGGGATGTATAATTTTGGTATTGTGAACTTTTCTTTACTTCTAAATACCTTGACCAGGGTTTAGGTTACTTTGGGTAAACAAAACTCCAAGCATCAAATTCATATTAAGAATTAAGTGTGGTATATATAATGTCTGCCAGAAGTCCTATCTTTGGACTTTGGAATAATCCAAGTTTTGTTGAACTTTCAGATTTTTATTAGAGTATTTGAAGGAACTCAAAGCATCCAAAATGTGCAGGGTCCGAGGTCTGAGGCTGGGAAGCAGAAGGCAATAGAGCTGAAGATTGTGAAGCAGGAGGGAGCCTTAGTGACACTTTCACAAACCCTTTAAAAACGCAACGAAACAGAAGCAGATGGGAGGGTGGAGGACCAAGGTCACCCTCCAGGAGGACTCCCGCGGCTTCAAACCAATCAGACATCTACAGAGAGTGCGGCAAACTCCCCAGGAGGCTCGGGACACCTGAACTTGAGTCAGCAAGGCAAGCGGCGCGGTGCGCAGAGAGGTCTGGTCACAGCACCAAAAAAAAAAAAAAAAAAAAAAAAACCAAAAAAAAACCAACAAACCACCCTCAGAGCCCCGCCCACACGTAGCCCCGCCTCCCAAGCGCGCTCTCATCCTGAGCCCCAGGAGCACGTGCGCTCGCTCACCGCGCCTCCCTACGTAGACCCGCGGCGGGCGGGCGGGCACGCGCCCGCCCCCCTCGGACTCGCGGCTGCGCGCGCCTCCGCGCAGAATTTCTGAGCTCCGTCACTCCGGCGGTCTCCGCCGAGGAGAGCTCGACGTGGGCCCGACGGTGCTGCCGCTGCGACGCCGGGGTGAGGAGACGCCAGGCCCTCGGCGCTCGAGGCCTGAGGCCCGGCTGGTCCGGTCCGAGGAGAGAGGTGACAGGGTGGGGGTGGGGGCGGGGACGGCCGAGCAGCTGCGGGCGGAGGAGAGGGTGTGGCGGGCCGCCGGGGGGCCCAAGGATGCTGGTTCTCCTGGGATGCTTGCTGGCCGGGTGGCGGGTGCCACCCGGGACCTCTGGCCATCGGGTTGGTGACATGGAGCGCTTCCATCCTCCGATGGAAGCAAATAAACACAATTCGGAACCAAACCGGAGTCATTTTCCCTCCCGAGGGCTAAGAAGCGTCGCCCAGTTTAGGGGGCAGATTGGCTGGTGGGTCTTGTGTGATCAGAGGACTTTGGGGTGAGAGGAAAATCCGCAGAGCTTGTGACATGGTTTGGGGGACTGTAAATATCTGAATTCCCCAAACGTAACGAAGATTCCCAGGCGTGGAAAGAAGTAGCAAGGGATGGGCGCGGGGGTTGGGGGGGGCGGCGCAGCAGCTTTGAGGCCATCAGAGTTGAGGGGTTCGCCCGAGCATTCTTAGGGCTTGGCTTTACGTTGGAAAAGAATCAAGTCTGGGGACAAAAAGCAATCGCTTCTGCTTTCTGTCGAGGACATTCTAGGGCCCCGAGATGAGGGTGCATCCTGGCTCCGAGCCAGGGTCACTATTCATCTTGACAGCAGCTCTGAGGTTGGAGATGGTACTCTAGTTGAATAGATGTGGGAAATGGTTCTTAAAGAGGTTAAATGACTTTATTAAGGTCCCAGCTGGGGGCGGGAGGGGAGAGGACCAGCGCTGAGATTCTGCCTCAGGCGTGCCAGGCTCCTTAATTCTGGTGCTCTACCCAATATATTTTATGTTTGTCCAGAGAGCATTTTTATGTTTCTTCAGAGATGACTCAATAGATGGGAACATTATTAGAGTACTTTGTGGGTATTTACCCTGAAATTATATTTAAGGGACTTTAGTCTTTGAATATCTGTTGTTTAACTGCATGTGTTCTTGAAAATGCGAAACTTCAAATGATGTTAACCATAGAGAAATCTTAAATTTGGCATAAACTCATTCATACTTTTGTCTTTTACATTCCAGACAGTTATTTTGTTCCTAGAGTACAAAGATAAATATAATTTTTTTAATGTCTGCCATTGAATTTAATTGAAAAAGTAATTATATAAAAGCATTTCATAATAATATAAATTGTAATCTTTACTAGTGTGTGAATTATATTGGAAATAGCTTAAGGTGCAAACTTTATGCTTTTATACAGAATTAATATTATATGTAAGAAAAGCTCTTAGTTTACTTGCTATATTAGGTGCCATTGCCTCATTTTCTCCAGCAAGACACGCTGTCATAAAATTTAGGTTAAACTTTATTAGCATTACTATTCTGTTTTATTATGTTGCCACTAAATTTTAAAATATCAGTAAAAAGAAAGCATTTATGATTGATTTTCTATTAAATTTAAAGGTTTATATTTTGTCTACTGAGAAGCCAGTAATATAGTTGGGTAAGATTTTCTTTCAATGCTGGATAGATTAATAGCTTTTTCTTTTTTAAAAAATTAAATCTTAACTTAAAAGTATTGCATTTAAAAGCTTTGTGGTTTTAGAGTTGTAGGGAAAATGGATTCTTTAATTTAGGCTGCAATGGCACTTCATTCAAATTGTACATGATTACAGGCACAGATGCAAGTAAGTGGACAGAATAGTGGAGAAATTTCTTTTGACCGCTTCTACTTTCTCACTAAAGTAGGAATCCAGATCTCAGTTAGGAAGTGATGCTAGAGATAGACATGTAGGAGGTTTGAGGATTTGGAAAGTGAATGGGCTTGTAAAGTGTGATTGGCAGGCACTGGAAGCATGTCTCCTTGGCTGTACAGGTACCAAAGGGGATTAGAGGTGCTCCTTGGCTGTGTACAAAATTAGTGTTTAGTTTTTGCATAAAAGATATTTCACAATCTGTTTTCAGTTTCTGTCTTTGTATTGATTTCTAGGGCATGCGCCCATACTCTGAAATACACTTATTTCAGCTTGCATTCTGCCTCCAGTCTCTGCTCTTTATTTCATACGAGTCAAGTCTTTTGGAAATCTAGCTTTCCTGTAGGTTTCTCTCTGCTTAGAAATTCCATTTGACCCTTCTCAAACGCTTTTGCTTAAATAGGATTAAAGACATTACATTTAGTTTTACTTGCCTGAAGTTAGTGATAGCAATATATGCCCCTCCCCAGTTTCGTGCAGAAATTCTTTAGAAATGTTTAGAAAAGTGACCCACTTTTTTCACTTGCTTCTGTCAAGTGTAGCTGATAAAAGGACTTAGTAGCCGTTTTGGATCATGAGTAAGGGAGTTAAGTCTTTTAGGTTTTGAAGACTGAGTAGAACTTGTAGAAAGAGGTTTCTGGCCCGGACTAGCCCCACAGTTTGAACCTGCCCGCGGAAATCCCAGCAATCCCAAAGTCCCAAAGAAGCACACAGACGCTTATATTAACTTCAGGCTGTTTGGCCTATGGCTCAGGCACATTGCTAGCTAGCTCTTTCATCTTAACTCAACCCATTTCCATTAATCTGTCCTGCCATGTGGTGCCTGGCTCACCTGTGCTACCTTACATGTTGATTCTTGCTGGATCTTCTCTCCTGAAACTGCCCTCCTTCCCTTATCTATGCTCCAATTTCCCCCGCCTACTTCTAAGATTCCAGCCATGGCCAAAACAGTCTCTTTATTTCACAGCAGACACACAGACATCGCCACATCAAGAACTTGTCTCAGGTTACATCCTTATAACACAAAGCAGCTTAAGACAGCACGTATATGAATCAGCATGGGTGTATTCCAATAAAACTTCATAATAGGCCCTGCAGTTTGAATTTTATACTTTGACCCATTACAGTTTATAAATATTTACTTTTATTCTCCAACCATTATAAAATGTGGATACATGCCAGGCAGATACATCTCTGGGAGTTAATGGATATCAGTGAAATCTGGTCTCATCCCAACACACTCCAAAAACACATTGTTAACTCTTAGATTGTGCAGAGCAAGGTTTGGGTTGGGTTTAGACACCAATACCTCTTCATCTTCGTTTGCAGACCCTTAATCTGTAAGGACTCTTAGAAAAAGACTTACTAAAAGAATTTGTGTTAGCATAAATTTGTTATTACCATCGGAAAAGTAAGAATTTTTTTCATTAAGGATCTCATGGTCAGGCCCAAGGTTAAGACATAAAAATTGGTAATGCAGTATAATAACCAGTTTCGGTTATATGTATTTAGTAAACAGGAAGAATAAGACACTGGTAATTAGTTTTGCTTGAGTTGGCCAGAAATGACCTCCAACAGTCATCTTTTGGAAGTATATAGCATTTGTTCAGTTGAGAGCTTTTCCAAGAATCTTTCAAATCTGCTACATCTTATCCGTAAATATCTTTGAATATAAAGATTGCTCAGTTTCTTTATAGTATATAATCTTCATACATCATAGATATAAACATGGGTTAAAAATGGGCGCTGTATAATATATTTTAATTTCAAGTTTATTTTTCCTTTTACAAAGTAGAATGGTATTGTTTATTCCAAAGTATTGATGCATTACTAGCTAAAATGCCTGGTAGAGGTAATGATAATTTTAGATAAGATATGTATCTCTATCTGTCTATATATTAATGAAAGTTCTCCTTAAGAAAAGCACATTTTAAACAGGTAATTAGTAAAGTAGGATTCTCTTACAGTAAAAAATTTCAATGACTTTGAAAACTTTCAGTTAATAAAGTCTGGATTCAGTGAGATGACAATGAGTGATGTACTTGCCACCAAGCCTGAAAATCTTGAGTTTAGTTCCGCAAACCAACATGTAACAAGTGTTTTTCTGTCCCAACAGCCAGCTTCCAAATAATGACATGAACACTTCTAATTAATTATCAGAGCTTGATGTCTTTGTGGTGGTCATGGTTAGGAAGGAGGATCTAGGGCTTTTGTTTTGTCTATTTATTATTATTTTAAAAAGACACATGTGGCCTCTTTATGTAGCTCTGGCTGACCTGGAACTCAGTGTGTAGAATAGACTGGCCTCCATCTCACAGAGACGCACCTGCCTCTGGAACAACTAAAGACATGCTCCACCATGCATCCACCCAGCCTGGATTTAGTTTTGTTTTAAGAAGTTCTCCCAAGATGTGAAGTGGATAATGAGATTTGTGAACTTTAGACTAGAGACTCAAATTTGAATTCAGGCAACAGTTCAAAGTAAAAGTATGAATCTAGCTGTTTTGTGAAGGATTTGGTATCTAAAAATGGAATGTTAAACATTTAATTTGATGATAACTTAGTGATATTTACTAAGTTGTTTTTTGGGAGAAAATTTGGGAATCTTCATTTTGAGTTCCTTTCTGTTTGCTTTGTAGCAAATTACCTTTGAATGACTGTGCTTTTTCTTTCTTTGGCCTAGATATGTTTATCAGTATACTCTTGATTTCTTTGGTTGTGCTATTTCTAATTTCTTTTATTACAGTGTGTTGGTTTGTCTTCCCTGTGTAAGTAATTATATTCCAGTGACAAAGTGGGAAAGCAAAGTAAAAGTAATTTTATTGTTAATTAAAAAGTTGTAGTCTAATTATTTTTCTGTGTACATAAAAAGGATGCATATTTAAGTTAACTTGCAATAATAAACATTTATTCAGGAGAAGACAAACTGATTCTAAAAAGTTGTTTGCTTTTTTATCTGAAGTGGAGACGGTCAGAACTTGGAACAGATTGTCCTTGCTTTGGAGAGAACTCACATCAGTGGCCTCCATTAGGTGGTCTTAAATAAAACAAGGCAGCGCCAATTGCTTTGGGAGGCCTGACAAGACTTTTTTTCCCCCCTTTGTTTTATCGTTCACAATTTAAAAAATATATGTGACATATCATATTCTGCCCATTATGGTCTCTTAGTTCCTTCCCCTTTCAAGACAACTTCCTAATAAGACCCCCTCTTAATTATTTTAAAC
Organism: Phyllotis vaccarum; assembly: GCA_033318265.1. Classification (NCBI taxonomy): domain Eukaryota; kingdom Metazoa; phylum Chordata; class Mammalia; order Rodentia; family Cricetidae; genus Phyllotis; species Phyllotis vaccarum. The sequence continues at coordinate 11,752,593 of JARWLC010000008.1, forward strand.
AGAAACAAAAAACTTATTTTTGTGCCCCAGTGCATTGAAATCAAGTTGCTTGCATGGGCATGGGTGGGTGGATGGGGAGCTTCTTTACTTTAGTAAGGAACACTTATCAGTGGAACACCACCAAAGGATATGACACACTCAACTGTTGATGACTCCACAGGGAGGTGCGCCTCCTCCCCCCAGTAGCCACACTAGTTTATGGGCATAAACAGTTATTTGGAAGGTAGTTTAAGATGCATATCATGTTCATTTAGCGAAACAACTGTAGAGGTTTCCCCACTGGGGGCCATGATTTCCCCAGGCATGGGCTTTTGATGGGTTTACAGTGTCAGATATAAATTCCCTCCCATGGCCTGGGTTTTAGATTCATTAGAAAGTGAGTGGTTACTTCTGGAAGAGGTGTGGCACTCTGTACCAGTTACACTATAGAACCCCCGGTTTGGCTAGTTGTTAGTGTTGTATGCAGAGTCTACAGCTGAGTGGTTTTATTGGCAGTTTTGCCCCAGCACTGAGTGATAGCCATCAGGGAGGGACTTTACTCTAGTTTCACATTTATTTATCTGTCTCCCAGATCATGAGCCACTTTCAAGTTTTTGTCAGATAGTTTTAAAATTTGTGTGTAGGAACTTTAGTCCTTCAACTCCTAGCCAGACCAACTCCTATGTTTCTGTAAACCCCGTTTGCTGTTCTGTGTGCCAGACTGACACTAAATAGAGCATTCCTTCCCATGGTCAGAGAGATTTCTAAGACCAGCAAAACCCACAGTAGAACAAGGGCAGAGAACATGCAAACAGGTAACGTTCTCAGAGTCTACTTTTATCTTTTCTGTCTTCTGTTATCTAGGCTTTAGTTTATTTAGACTCTAATTTTTTTTTGCCGCTTTAATGTTGATTCTTAGTTCAATTTTTACATTATTTGACTTGCTTTAAATAAATTCTGCTGCATAATTAGAGCTGTGTAAAATAAGAACTTCTTAGGAGGGCTGGAGATTCTGGTGCACTGAGAGGAGTCCTCTACTGTTCCATAAATAACCTTCTACACACTTCTTTTTAAATTTTTATTTATTTATTTGGTAGGAAGCTGGACTTATTTGACTCTTGCTAGTCAGTAGCATCACAGAGTGAGGCAGAGCTGTTTTTGTGGTTTCTGGTGAAATTCATGCAGTACTGTCATTTTGACAGTGGGTTATATTGGCCGTTTGCCAAATGACTTGTGGTTGTTGGAGACCTTGGGCGTTTTCCTGATCTTGTAGAGGTGCTGATACTCCCTTTTAGTAGGCTGTGAAGGTGTTTTAGGTTTTGGCTATAAGTGTCTTTGCATTCTCTGAACTATTTGCTTCTTCATCTGAGCTTTCAAAAGGTTTGCAGTTTGGGTATTTCATGTGTATGCCGCCTGCTGACCAGTATGGGTCGGGGTGTGTCTGGTTTGGTTTCTTTAGTCTTTATTAACATTCACAGGATGAGATACATATATTCCTACTTTTGGAATTAATGCAATCTAAATTTTATTTTTTGTATGTGCATTTCAGAGCTCCCTTGTTTATTTGGTCTGATCCCTATTTTCTGTCTCGGGCTGCTCCTTTGGCCCTCTAGTGAGAAGTGACACTGTACCACTCTTCCTTCTGCAGCACTTTTACTCCCAGGCCCAGGAGCAGGAGGGTAATGCCAGTGAAGAGTAGGAAGAAAGAATAGGAATTGGCCCAGTTTCCTTGGAGAGGAAATTTCTTTCAGAGTTTTGCAGCATTAGGAAAACTTTCAATATTATAGTCTGGAGCTGCCACCAAGAGGACTTTTCAGGATCGAGACTTAGAAAAGAAGGGGAAGGGGAATAAGTACAAACAAACGCGATTCCCACATCTCCTCAAGTATTAGGACTAACTTTTCCTCCAGTTGGAATTGTTAACTCCTTGAGCCCTTTCTGTCTTAGTGCTCAGATCTCATGTACTCCACTGAGTGGTACCCAAGGGGAAAAGGTGGTGAGCTCACTGCTAGTTTGAATACTTATATAACTTGAGTATTAAAACAGATGCTGATGTTTCCCTGCTTCACATGTGGTTATATGGTTTGCAGAGCTGTCAGATTGCTCTTTCATGCATTTTGAATAAGTGGGAGAGATAGCTTCTAGTATGCGTAACTTCATTTTACCTGGGAATGAAAGAGTCTATATGTTGTTGCCATCAAATATTACATGTGCTTTACTGTGTAATTCAAACTTTGTTTTTCCTTTTAATAAGCTGATCGGAAAACATGGCTACCGCAATTAGGGATGTGGGAGTGTGGAGACAGACGAGAACCCTTCTACTAAAAAATTACCTAATTAAATGCAGGACTAAAAAAAGTAGCGTTCAGGTAAGTGAAAAATACTCATTATTGTTTCTTCTTATGGTTTGTTTTATTTTGATGTGTTCTATTTTAAGATAATTTTCTCTGAGTACATTTTATTATAATTTTATAAAATAGAAGCATATTGTATTGTTTATGATAGCAAGGAAAGAGGAAATAAACTAATGCTCCTAAATGTATCAGCGATTGCGCAGTTCAGTTAACGTCTAACATCAGCAAGTGATTTTGAATTTTAGGCATGCATTTTCTCCCCACTGATGAAGTAACATTTCACAGATAATTTTTGGAACAGTATTACACCATTTTATACCCCATGTCTTCCCTCTCTCTGGTTCTAAATTAAGTTGCCAAAGAATACTAAAATTATGTCACAATTGTGTTGTACCCTAGCGTGGAGTGTTTTTGCTAAGTAATTGGCAATAATTTCAAGAATGGCCTATCTTCTGAAACTAGCAAAAGAGGAACAAGATGAATCATTGTTTATGCCTAGTAAAATAGGCCGTAAACTAGTTCAGTGCAGTTAGTAGTATTTTAGGTATTGGTAAGGCACTATTTTTAATTTAGAACCAGAGTTTTTCATTTACTTACTTACTTTTTTTTTCAAATTTATTTTATTTTAATGATAATCTTCATGGGGATTTGTTTGCAAGTTTTTTTTAAAAAGGAGTTTGTGAGTAAACATAGTGGGTATTAAGTCAGTACTCTTAAGGTACTTGAACATAATCTGTATGTCACTTTATTATATAACTTGAGTATTAAAACATTTTAGTAAAACTGAGTGCATATTGAAAACGATTATGTTTTGGGGTTTGATGGCATGCTCAACATAGTAATTCTTTTAGGATAGGATTGCTTTTACTTCGTATATGAGAAGACAACCATTTCTTGCTGGTTTCCTCAGTATTACCTATATTATTTGCGTAGAAATCTTGATTTTTGCCACCATTCTTACCCTTTGCAATAACTTTGTTTCTTTTATTGTAGGAAATTCTTTTTCCTCTATTTTTTTTATTTTGGCTAATATTAATTAGCATGATGCATCCAAATAAGAAATATGAAGAAGTATCTGATATAGAACTTAACCCCATGGACAAATCTAGCCTTTCTAACCTTATTCTTGGATATACGCCTGTGGATAATATTACAAGCAGCATCATGCAGAAAGTATCTACTGATCATCTATCTGATGGTATGTAGTCTTTTAAAAAAGATTTATTTTTATTTATGCAAATGTTTTTTTTGTGTGTTTGTATGTGTGTATGTACAAATCAGAAGAGCTCCTAAGGTTACTTGGAGCTAGAGTTACAGCAGTCCAATTAATCAGCTAGGTGTCTTGTATGATAACATTCAAATATGGAGCATTAGGTCACTAATGTGAGCTTACACAGCTAATGGATAATGAAGCTAAATACCAATCCTAGTTCCCTTTATAACAAATTTTGGGGTTTCTGTAGTGAAGTTAACTTATTGTAAACAAACCTTGGAAGAAAAAAGATTTAAATGTTGTTTAACTTATGTGATGGTGACAGTGTTTTCTCCATGTAATTTCTAAAGAAGCATAATCTATATTAGGTATAAATGGTGATTTTTATTCAAAGATTTTGCAGAGCTTTAGCATAATTGCTAACATACACGTAGGGATGCTCAGCCATGGGTCCATGGGCTGCATGTAGCAGAGGTGGAGGATGGCTGGGGATAGAGCTCAAAAAAATTTATTTAAAACATTTTCTTGTATAACTTGATTGCATTATTCTTGAGCATGAACCTTGTAAATGATTATGTGTATCACAGTGCCAAAGAGCTTGACATGCTTGGGAAATTTTTTTTTTCATAGAAATAAATATTTAAAAGTAAAACTTTGGGGCTGGAGAGATGGCTCAGTGGTTAAGAACATGTACTGCTCTTACTGAGAACCTAAAGGTCAATTCCCAGTACCCATATCAGGCAGCTTACAAATTGCCTGTAACCTCCATTCCAGGGGATCTCACATCTCCGACCTTTGTGGGCAGTTGTATTCATGTGCACATACCCCCCTGCCCCTGCACACAATTAAAATAATAAAAGTAAAAAAGAAAACTATGCCTTTAAAAAAAGGTAAAACTTCAATTATTAGGAGTTTTTTTTTTTACTTTGAAACAGGTAATCAGGTGCATTATTTTTATAATTTTATTTCTATTTGAAATCTTATAGACTTTAAAAATGTATAGATGGCATATTCAAGGACCTAGATCTATTTCAGTTCCAAAACCAAAACAGATTTAGAAGTGGAGATGATATAAAAACTATTTAGCACTAGATTGTAGAATTAGAAGATATTACAACATACTGAAATTTTAAAAAATGTATTTGATGAAATAGTCTGAATATTGTATCACAGGCATAAATTATGTTAGCATCATAATTTATGTAATCAGGTCACAACTTACTAACTGTAAAATAATACTGTTGACCATTTTGTGTCATTGTTTTCTTTGCATTTCCTAAGAAATGAAATTAGTGACTAAGATGAAAGACCTTAAAATATTCCATTCATCAGATGTAATTATCAAATGTTTACTGCCTCACAGTAAGCTGCTGCAATTTCTGAGTTAATTGCGTTTGTTCTAATATTCTCATAGTTGTGATTACTGAGCAATATACCAATGAAAAAGAAATGCTAGCGGCCAGTCTTTCAAAGTCAAGAAACTTTGTAGGTGTGGTTTTCAAAGACGCCATGTCCTACGAACTTCGCTTTTTTCCTGATATGATTCCAGTATCTTCTATTTATATGGATTCAAGAGGTAAGTAACTTTATATATAATTAGTGAACTCTGTGTTAAGTGCATTTCTGTATAATCAAAATAAAATGGTGTCCAGTATTGTCATTTTCTTTTTTCCCCACATGGAGAGACTTCATTATAAAAGGGAGAGAGAGAGATGGATAGATAAATGTTGCGCGAATTCTGGTTGTATTAAAGGAAACTCAGAGCCAGATCTCAGGGAAAGGCTGAGATATCAAAGAGAGGAAACACCAGTCAGATCTCACCCAGCTGTCTTCCAGCTTCCCCAGCCTTGCTCCTTGTTGTTTCTACTCCACCAACTGTCTTGCTGTGCCTATCTTAAATACCCTCTTTGCCCAGCTGTATCACATCCAGGTTAAGATTAAAGGCCTGGGCTACTACTATTTGGTAGTTAGCCTTGAACTCGGGGGAAGCACAGAAAGATCTCTGTCCCTGGAGTTACAGGATTAAAGGCCTGGCACCACCACTGCCTGCCTGGGAGCCTGGAACTCCCTCTGTAAACCAAGCTGGCCTCAAACTCAGATCTGCTGGGATTAAAGACATGGATCACCACTCCTGGTCTGGTCTCCCCCCTCCCTCCAACTCTCTGGTCCTCCTGGATTGACTGTGGGTAGATCTCTGATATTTCAGACTGGTTTTTATTAAATATACAACATATCACCACAGATAGAGATAGATAGATAGATAGATAGATAGATAGATAGATAGATAGATAGATAGATAGATAGATAGAGGTGGGGAGAAGAGAGAGGGTCAGAGATGCTCGAACTGTGGTATGGTCCAGAAAAGGAAGAAGTATTGTCATTTTTAGCTGTACTTACTTTGTTCAGGTAGAAAAACCATGTGCAGTATAAAACACTTAAGTCAGGCATGGTGGCACCCGTTATTGCTCCCAGGCAGCTTTCTGTGTGTTCAAGGCCAGCCTTATCTACATAGTGAGTTCCAGGCCAGCTGGGGTACATCGTGAGACCCTTTATCCAGAAATCAAAATTGTATATGCACGTTTTCCCAAATAGCTGTTCTAAGTGTACATTATATAAAATAACTATAATATTTATTTTAGTTTTAATACACTTAAGTAACTGTTACTTACATTAAATACAAAATTGTATCTTTCGTTGTATAGTTTTAAAATATATGATTTTTCCTCCATGTAATGGTTTTTCACTGTGGTATCATATGAATGTTTAAAGACTCAAGGTCACTGACCAGTGAAATTTCCTAAGTTTACATTGGAAACATGGAGACCTGTCTTCAGTTGTTTAAACCCATGAAAAGATAATATCACCTCTGTTTATTGTATAATATTGAAGTCACTGTAAGTACAAAAAGTTTTACTTTTACTTGTTTGGAAAATTCTTATTTCTTTTTTATAAAGTTGAACCTACTCATGTATCAGAGACAAATATGCATTCTAATGCATTCTTTAGAGTGATTTACTTTAAAACATGAAAGTGACTTTTTTGATTTATTTTGTATTTACGAGATGTTTATATGTATGCCTGGTGCTCACAGAGGTCAGGAGAGGGTTTTGGATCTCCTGGAACAGGATTTACAAATGGTTGTGAGTCATCTGCAGGGAATTGAACCTGGGTCCTCTAGAAGAGCAACTAAAGTCCTTTCTTCCTTCGGTATTATTTATTTATTTGTTATTTAAGACAGTTTTAAATTTAAATATATTTTGGTTATATTCTTTCCCTCCAACAAGTTTTTCTAGGTCCTTTTCTCCTTCCTGCTCACCCACCTTTAAAGTTATTTCTTAAAAGACTAAAAACCCAATATGACGACAAAATGCTTAAATTTAGAAAACAAAATATATCACCCAAAAGGGAAAACAAAACAAAACAGAAAAACTGTAACCAAATTAAAGCACACACAAAACAGACCGGTGAAGTCCATTGTGTGTTGGCCAAATACTCCTGAACATAAGATTTGCCCTGGCCTGGTGTGATTGATATACCCAATATTATTCCATTGGAGAAAACTGATTTTCTGTCTCCCAGTAGGTATAAATGACAGTTCTGTTATTAACCTATACCCTAGTGGCAAGGTTTATAGTCATTCATTCATTCAGTCACTCATTCATCTTTTGTAAAAATATAATAAAATAAAATATAAGATAAAACAAAATCTGTCACATCAGAAGCAGACAAGACAGACCCACAGAAGGGAAAGAACCCAAGACAGGGCACAAAAATCAGAGACTCACTTATTAGAATACTCAGGAGTCCCGTAAAAACCACTACACTGGAAACCATGATATAAGCGCAGAGGACCTGGTGCAGACCCATGCAGGCCCTGCTCATTCTCAGTGAATTTATATGAGCTTTGCTTCTGTTGTTTTAGAGAGCTTTGTGTGTGTGTGTCCTTCATCCCTCTGGTTCTTGCCTATTTTTTTTTTTTGTTGCCTCCTCTTCCTTGGGGTTCCCTGAGCTTTGTGGGGAGACATTTGATGGAGATATTCTAGTTAGGCCTGAGTGTGCCAAGCCCTCTCACTCTCTGTGTAACGTCTGGATGTGGGGCTCTGTATTTGTTCCCATTTGCTGTAGGAGGAAGCTTCTCTGATGATGGTAGAACAAAGCCCTGAGCTACGAATAGAGCAGAATATCACTAATAGTTATTTTATCACTACATTTTTTTCTTTTTGGTTTTTAGACCTTATTATTTGGTTTTTCTCTAGGTCTCTGGTTCTTGATCAGCCAAGCAGTGTTGGTTATGGGAGCTGTCTCATGAAGTGAGCTTTAAGTCATATGAGGAGGAATTGTTTGATTACTTCACAAACTTTGTACCATCTTTTCTCTGGCATATCTTAGGTAGTACGCCATTATAGACTAAAGCTTTGTGGCTGGCTTGGTGTTTATGTTTCTCTTGTATAGCGTACCTTCCTGTAACAAATACCCTGGAACATAGGGGCGAATGCTGTATGCAGGCAGGCACCAGTCTGACCAGTCTGTGTTCAATGAGTTCTGTAGGTGTTGTCTTCAGCAATGGGGCCTTGCTGTCAATTTGTAGAGAGAAACCTGTAGTCAGTCTGGGTTGTTTGGGAATTCCTGGTTATTGCATGAATTCTATTTGGTATTGTTAATAAAAGCCTGGAGCCAGATATTGGGGAAAAGCTGAAATATCAGAGAGACAGAGAAAAAAGCCAACTCCTCAGGCCTGTCATTCCGAATCCTCAGACTCAATGTCCCTGAGTCCTCAGCCAAAAGGAAACACAGGTAAAGTTGAACTCCGCCTTCTCTTCTCTGCCAAGCCATCTCACTTTCTTGTTCAACCTTGTAAGTTTAAAGGGGTGTGCCACCACTGCCTGGCTCTCTTTGGCCTTTAACTCACAGAGATCCAGAGGATCTCTGCTCCTGAGTGCTGAGATTAAAGGTGAGGGTCACCACTCCCTGACCTTCACAGCTTGGTTCTGTCCTCTGATTTTCAGACAGACTTTATTAAACATATAATATATCACTCAGGTTGTTGGATTTTGGTCAACAGCTTAATTAGATGTAACCCAAACATGGTACTAGAACCTTCATTTGGTGACAAGAAATGGCCATTTAAGTCTTTGTTCTTCCATTATTTGGGTTTTTCATTTAGATCACCTTCATATATGTATATATTTTAGGAGGATTTTACTGTATTAGGCTCTGTATTGACCTTCAGATGTCCCTTAATTTTATGTCTTTCCTCACATTCTCTCCCTCATCACCCTTTCCCCTTGTCATTACTCCTTGTTTTTCCATCCCAGAAGCCCCCATCAGTATATCCATACGAATCAATTCTATTTCTCTTTTCTAGTGATACCTATCTGTTCCCTCTAGTTCCTCACTCTGTATCTACCCTCTGTGGTTCTTTGGAATGTAGCTTGGTTATTATTGACTTTACAGCTAATGTCCACATATAAATTATAAATCCACATTCCATATTAGTCTTTCTGGGCCTGGGATACCTCACTTAGGGTGATATTTTTTCTCTAATTCCATCTATTTGTCTGCAAATTTTATGATGTCATTTTTTAAGTGGCAGAGTAATACTCTTGTGTAAATGTACTACATTTTCTTTGTTCATCTTCTGTTGAGGGACATATATAGGTTGTTTACAATTTATGGCTATTATGAAGAGAGGATCAGTAAACATGGTTGAACAACTGTCTTTGTGATAGCATAAAGCATCCTTTGGGTATATGCCTAGAATAGTGTAGTTGGAACTTTGAGGTAGATCGATTTCCATCTCCCTGAGGAACAGCCACACCGATTTCCATAGTGGAGTCATTGTTCTTAACCATTAAGCAATCTTTATAGCCCTAAAAAAGTGACTCTTAAATAATTGTGTTTATAATCAATTTACATCTGCATTCATTTACCATCTAGTATCCTATCACATACATTTTTTTTGTTTGTGTGGTGTATGTGATAAGTGTTGTGTGTGTGACTGACTATGTAAATTTTACTGCGTCTTTGTTGGAGGTTAGAGAAGAACTTTTGGAAGTTGATTTCTTCTATCTTAGAGGCATGGTCTCTCCTGCTCTTTTTACTGCTTTGTATTCCAGGCTGCTGGCCCATGACCTTCTTGGGTTGTTCCCTGTCTCTATCATTCAGCATAGGAATTCTTGGGTTCCACATACAAACCACCATACAAAGCCTTTTGTGGCTTTCATGGATAGAACTTGGGTTATCAGGTTTGTGGGGCAGGTACTTTTACATACTGACCAACTATCTTGTCAGCCTCTAACATTTTGTCTGAGCATTCAAATTAATAGGAATCTGACAGACAAATTAATAGGAATCTGACAGACTGTTTTTGTAGTGGCATGTTCTGTTTGGTCCTGTAAAGAGTGATTGATTGTGCTACTCTGGTAACCTTCCATTTGCTATTTTATGAAGAAAGCACTTACAATATTGTATAGAATCTACATCTCATATTTTTCTCCCTGTAGCTGGCTGTTCAAAGTCGTGTGACGCTGCTCAGTACTGGTCATCAGGATTTACAGTTTTACAGGCATCTATAGATGCTGCCATTATACAGGTAAATGTAACAGAAAGAAAATCAAACCACATTTTAATTATTCTTTAATTAATTAATTAATTAATTAATTCTTTAAAGTTGGGTTTAGTTAAGTTACTTAATATATATATATAATATATAACAATCATCTGAGAAAAAAGATAAAATAAAAATTGAAAATGTTTGCTACAATCGTATTTTTAATTTAGTACTTTTTGAAGCCTACTTTTATTGTATAGTTTTAGGAATATGGTCAGCATACCGTATATCAGTATTATGTATTTATTGATTAGAGGTGATATTTCTGAAATGTTCTTGAATTATGAAATATTTGAACTTTTAGACCTTTTCCTTAAATACAGATAAATTAAAGAAGGTGACTACTCATTATCTTAATTATAGTGCTAGATTTTATTTTCTATTTAATATTTATCCCTTATTTAGTAAACAGTGTTTCTAAGTTATGCTCTTGTAGTAATATGGGTGGTGCTTTGGGTTGTAGCTTGTGCAGGACTCCGGAGTTCTGAGTGCTGCTTTGTCAGCTGAGAGAGCGAACAGAATCAGCGGGGAGGGAGGGGGAGCTGGTGAGTCTGTAGCCTGCACAGGACACCCCCCCCAGCCCCGCCCTCTGGCAGAGCAGTAGCAGGATCAGCGGGAAGGGAGGGTGAGCCCGGAAGTCAGGGATAGCTGTCACAGTATGTGATCTTTACTGTAATCTGGGATCTTTAGCTTAGTTGGTGTGGATTTGCGGTCTATTTTTTTAAAGTTGAATATTTTGTCTGTTTTTTGACAGTGCTTAAAACACAAGTGGACTTTTAGTCTTTTATGTTGGTGGGCACAGCCCGGCCCCACATTGGGCGCCAGATGTGGCAGTAAATTTTATTTAAAACATATTAATATAAGATAAATATTTATTGGTAAACAAATTAACATTTATGATAAAAGGAATATACTTGAACAATTGGATGGACGAGTGATGGACGTGGATCTAGTCTCTTTAGAAGGCAGGAATAAATGATTTTTTTTAAAGATTTTAGCAGGCCCTCTTGAATGGGGCTGGCCACTTTTTTTTTTTTTTTTTTTTTTTAGGAGCCTGGGACTTTGAGTAAGTGTCTTTTGACCTTATTAGCTGACACTTGAATCCCACCACATGTTCTCATGTAAATTTATTTAATGTTTACCAACCCTCTGAGACTGAAACTGAAATAAAGTAATGTCAGGTAGCTTCAGGACTCTGAATTATTGGCAGAGGATCAGATGATGGTCTTTTAACTCCTAAATCTGTACTTTAGTACAATTCTGCCTTTAAGATGGTGCGTGAATTCTTAAATTATGTTTAGAGATATGGCCTGATTAAACATTTCACACTTTAGAGAAACTAGCCTTAAAATTTGTGCCTTAGGCAAGAGTTATTAGAATTACATGCAACATTTCTTCATTTTCCCCAGGATCTGTGGTGTTTTTCCTATTTTTTTTCAATTTGAAATTTACTATAAAATATTTTAATATAAAAATGCATGCATATAAGCAGTCTTCTGTAATAAACTGTGCATTCAGAGTATGTGTAAATGGTAATGGTAATAGAATTGAAGTCTATAAACAAGAGCTCTGTTTCTTCTAGCTGTTAAACTGCTAGGTAGCATACTGGCTGTAATAGTAATACTTTTTTTGTGACAAGACTGGTAAGAGCCAAATAAGATGATGTGTGGAGAATTGTCTTAAAAATTATTGCAACTTGCATGCTGTGACTGTATTAGGGTTTTCAATACTGTGTTACTTCAGTTGTACTTTTATGATAAAGATTGAAATATTAGATGTGTCTCTATGGTGATATTATAGAATTTAATTGTGTTTTAGTCTGACATTCACCATCACCATGGGTAGCACAGAGTTGTGGCTTAGGCATGCATTTGAGTATTAGAAGTATCAGTTTTTATTACATAATTCTGTAAATATGTCCTGCATGTATTAATTTTAAAGCACTAAGAAAACACGCTCTTTAAGTCAAAGAGCCTTTTTAAATACAGCCATAGGAATGGTGGCTGTTAATCATTCCTAAGAGCTTCAGCTTTGAGAAGTAACCATATTTTTGTTATGCCATTAATCTGCTTAATATGGTAATAAAATCATATGATTTTATTTTATTGGATGAATTAATTAAAATTTATTCAATCCAATCTTCAAACTTTTAATTTTCAGAATGAATTTAAAGCAGAATTCTATTTCTATCATGATACTACGGTTACTCCTTTCTTTGAACAGTGTGATTTTTTTGAGTATTTTATTTGCACGAGTTTACTTACTAAGTTTAGGTAATAATCACATCTTATTAGGGGCTATTGTCAAAACTAAATGAATTTAATGTGTTTACATTTTCTAATTATAGTTGAAGACCAATGTTTCTCTGTGGAAGGAGCTGGAGTCAACCAAAGCTGTTATCATGGGAGAGACTGCTGTTGTAGAAATAGACACTTTCCCCCGAGGAGTCATCCTAATCTATCTAGTCATAGCGTTTTCACCCTTTGGATACTTTTTGGCAATTCACATTGTAGCAGAAAAAGAAAAAAAGTTAAAGGAATTTTTAAAGATAATGGGACTCCATGACACTGCTTTTTGGTATGTTGAGCAGTTTATTATTTAGTATAGATAACAGTTGTTGAATATACAGCTCTTCAGCAGTACATTGTAATTTATCCAACTTAATGTCATGCTGGTGCCGATTCCTTCTCATGTTTTAATTTTTCTTAGAATTTGAGACCGGCCAATTAGTTGCTTGTTGTATCATAAGGAAAGAGCAATGTGGGAAGTTTGTGTTGACAATATATTTAAATTTCATTTCACATTCTGTTTGAACCCATGAGGCATGCACATGTATATATCATATCATTTCACCAAAGATATGAAATCCTAAAAATTAAAAGTTGACTACTAATGTCCTTCCCTGATATCACAGCATATTCATAACACTGAAGACTTAGATCAGGATCTGCATATGTAGTTCCTAGACTCTTTTCTACACTTGAAAACTTCTGTAAAGTAAGGTGAGGAACATATAGGTAATTTATAGACACAAGTGAAGAAGTTCCCATAGGTGAACGGTATTTTATCAGCATTTTACAGAATGCCACTTTTATGGAGGTATGAATATTTATAAATAGCTAAGTACTTTTTTTTTCTTCCTACTGTGTAATAAGACACTTTAAAAAAAAGTAAGTAAATAAACTGGTTGGTTTGTGCCTGTGTATAGTGCTAGCACTCAAGAAATCAAGTTAGGGGAGTCTTCAGTCTGAGGCGAGCCTAGAATATGTTGCTAGATGCTGTTTCAAACAAAAACTGGTTTCTTTTAGCTCATTTAGGAGGAAGGTTAGTACTCTGTTAGTTTACTCTGTAAACTAGATAAACTAAAAAATGCATTTACAAATTTTTATTTAACTTATTGTAACAATTCTAAACTTTTTATTTTTGTCTTAACATTTTCTTTGGGCTTTAAATTTTATTTTGTATGTATGGGCGTTTTGCCTGCATGTTTATACACCATGTGCATGCAGTGTCTGTAGAAGCCAGAAAAGAGAATGGATTCCCTGAAACTGGAGTTACAAATGTGTGTAACTGTGTCAATGCTAGGAATAAAACTCAGGTCATCTGCAAGATCAACAAGCAGTCTCAAGCACTGAGCCCCTATCTCCAGCCCCACACTGGTTTTGTGAGAGGGTCTCCCTATGTAATCCTGGCTGTCTTGGAATGTCTTAGGTAGATCAGGCTAGCCATGAACTTACAGGGATATTCCTTCCTTTGCCTCCTGTGTGCATGACCACACCTAACTATTTTTTGTGTCCTAGAAATGGCTTTTAAGAAGCAATAGCTTATTATTTTTGTTCTGAAATTGCTAGGTGAATTTAGCTTTAAGTGATAAGTATGTATCAACTTAGTTAAATGTTTAAGTTTGAAGTTTTCTTTAAAGTGATATTTCTTCAATGCTAATGGAAAATAAATGAAGTGTAAAATTAAATACTATAATTCTATTAAGCTTTGATCTGAGAGAAAATCTTCAGTAAAAATAGTGATTCTACTTGATCCTATTAATCAACAGCTCACATGGTGTTGAGTATGGTGGTTACGTCATTAGTTGGTAAGAACTTTTGTGTTTTTGATAACCGAAGCCATCAAGGGTTTAATTATAGTTCATCTCATAAAGAAAATAATTATATTGACTTACTAAACTCTTACAGTTTAAGAGAATGAGAGATGCTAAGATTTTCTGGACTTTTGGAAGTATCAATTTTAATTATGAATTGCTATTACATTTTAAGGCTTTTGATACTGAGAAATAGCATTTTATCATGTATCAATCACATTCACCTGTGACTTGACTAACACTTATTTTTGATTCCTTAACAATATTAATTTTCAGTACATGAACACATGCAAATAAGTTCGTGTAAAGACTAAGCTAACTAAAACAAATTTGAAGTTTAGTTAGAGTAATTTCCCCCCGCTGAGTGTGCCCATTTGGCTCTAAGTGTATTTGTGCTTTCATTGTAGGCTCTCCTGGGTTCTTCTGTATACAAGTTTGATTTTCCTTATGTCACTTCTTATGGCAGTCATTGCAACAGCTTCTTCCTTATTCCCCCAGAGTAGCAGCGTTGTGATTTTTCTACTGTTTTTCCTATATGGATTATCATCTGTGAGTATTCTAATCGGAAATATCAGAGTGCCTTGGTAGTATGTTAGGGTCTTTTTCTTTGGTTAACGAAGTCTATTTTTCATTAAAGATATGTTTACTGAGTTACAGATAAATAACCATATAGTATATGATGTAGTATTGTATTACAATGCTTTTAGAAAAATTATAACCTCATGTTTAAATCTAATTTGTTTTGGTGTATTATATTTTACATGTAGTTTTTCTGCTATTGTCTTTATGTAGTTGATGGAAGATTGCACACTATTGTATTTTTTCCCCCTTTCATGAGGCCTTGATTTTTTCAAGTTAGTTTATATTGTAGGACAATTAGTTTAAATTTTTTTAATGTAATTCTTTAGTAGTGATATTCATCTGGTATACTGAATGATGAATATAACAGCTGGTCTTTGTTTTAAACGATTCCAGTTTTATTATGATTGATTCCAGTTTTATTATGGTCCCCATCTGTATATTGTTGAATAATTTTACTATCATTTCTATTCTTTAAGATAATAAATTATAAATATCTCATATTTCCAGGATAATGACCTAATACGTCATTTTCAACACACAGTTTAAAACCTGGGTTCTTTGTTTAAAAGCTTGCTGGAGACTTGGGATGATGATGACCTGATAGGTAAAGTGCTTCTTGACAAAGATAACCTGAGATTAGATCTCCAGCACCTTTATGATGTTTGGCTGCAGCAGCAATGCGTGTCTAAAACCCCAATGTGAGGTTGAAGTTTGGGAAGGTGAGGGGATAGAACTAGGTGGGTCCCTGGAGCTAGCTGGTCAATACATGGTCCTTATGGACCTTACTGTATAAACGTAATAGTGGTTCCCTATTACACAGATAAAATGTAGGCATTAATATTTGTTAGTCTAAAATTTTTAAATGTACATCTCTATTTGTGTGAAAACAAAATATATTCCTGTAACATTTAGAAATTATATTTTACCAGCTGTAGTTTCTCTTAAATATAACGTTCTTTCACAAAAAGTTAATTTTGCTTTTATGTCAGTGTAATGAGTTATACATTAACTTTAACATTTATACCTTTCAGGTGTTTTTTGCTTTAATGCTGACACCTCTTTTTAAAAAATCCAAACACGTGGGAGTAGTTGAGTTTTTTGTCACTGTGGCATTTGGATTTGTCGGCCTTTTGATAGTCCTCGTGGAGAGTTTCCCCAAGTCACTAGTGTGGCTCTTCAGCCCTTTCTGTCAGTGTGCCTTTCTGATTGGGATCGCCCAGGTTCGTACTGTGTTCATCTTTCACTCGCCAAGGCTTTTCCCTTTTTGTCAGTTCAATGCCATGTCTCGTCCTACTACTAATACCACCCTCTGTTTCTAAACAAACAGCACTAACATTTCATGAGAAAGAAATGCAAGAAAACTTATATTTCATCAGAAGAATATACTAGAGTGTATGTTATACCTATTGTCACTTAGAATGACTCCAATTTTAAGTTTTCAGTTAAATATTTTTCTTGCAAATTCTTTAGTTTCTGCTTTAGTGTATCTCATAACTCTGTTTCAGTGTGATAACTCAATTTATTAGAAGCCGCTGGTTTGAGTTCCAAATAATCTTTATTGCTCTATTGTGAACACATAAATTTACTATGACACAGAACAAGGTGTCACAGTAAAATAATAAAATATATTAGGTGTGTGTGGTAGGTTTTATTGGCATAGGAACCATGGAATTGTCATTTGGAATCAGGGGCAGGAGAAATATCTTAGTGCGTAAGAGAATTAGCTACTTTCCCAGAGATTCAAAGTCCAATTCCTTGCATCCATGGGAAGGCTTTCTAGTTATCAGCATTCTAGTTACAGGGATCTGATGCTTCTTTGTGCTCCCATGAGCTCCAGGCACACATGGTGCACAGACACACATGTATGTAAAACACTGTATGCATAAAATAAAAAAAACACTTTTTAAAATTAAGAATATTTATATTATAAATTTGGTTTTTAATTTTTCTTACGTGTCACCAGAATTAAATGAAATCTCAAAAGGAGCTACTTATAAGAGTAAAACATAAACTGAGTTATTATATGTGATTTATGTTTGATATTATGTAGATGTTTTATAAGGTAACATTACAGTAGATTATATATAAATGTATTACGTACTTGATTTAATTACGTGAAACTTAAGAGCCATTGTTACACACTGTTGTTATACAAGCTTAAGCACAGGCTGACAAAAAGGGATAAGAAGCAGACATAGTGGTGAATCCCTTTTATCTCACCTTTCTTTAAATCATTTAATCAGGAAGCATGGGGAAGCAGATCTCTGAATTCAAGGACAGCACCGTCTGCATAGAGAGACCCTGTCTCCAAAACCAAACCAAAACAACACAAATATCTCACACAGAATAGAGATCATGATGAAATGAATCATTTAGATAGACCTTTTCTTTTTGGGGGGTGGTTCTTACTGTTTTCCTTATAAGGACATGTAATTAATTACTTTGTAAATAGTTTTGTTTAGTGTCACTGGATATAATGAATTATGCTTAATAGTTTAGCTTTGTTCTAATTGATTTTATGGAATAAAGTTGGTGTTCTTGTTTTCAGGTCATGCATTTAGAAGATTTTAATGAAGGTGCTTTATTTTCTAATTTGACTGAAGGCCCTTATCCTCTAGTCATTGCTATTATCACGCTGGCTCTTGATAGTATCTTCTATGTTCTTCTGGCTGTATATCTTGACCAAGTTATTCCAGGTATGCGCTTGGATACTGTTCTGTTGCTCATATGGGACCAGTTTAACTTTTCCCTCATAGTCACAACATTTTAAGTCACTGATGGTTTAGTTTGCTGTCCAGTAGTGTGCATGCATGTATGTTATGTTACATTGTATGTTCACTAGCCACTAGTGAACGTAAGGAGACTGTGTGCTAAGGGGGATGCTTGCTTTGGAAGGCTAGTTAAACTTTATGACTCAATCCTTTATTATGTTACTCTTTTAAAATTTTTTTTAAAATTTTATCCTCTAAGATCTGAAGCCATGAAGCAATCTTGTAACTCCACTTTTCTTCACCTTTTAAAAATATAATTTTGCTTTAAAAAATTAAAAGAGAATTCAATTATGTCCCCGTTTACTTCCTCCATTCTTTTAATTTCTCCCCAACCCCTAAATTCATGACCTCTTTTTTATGTAGCTACATCTGTCTGTCTATCTAAATATTTATCTAACTGTGTAAGTACGTAAATACATCCTGCTGAGCACCTTTAGTGATATTTTCATATGATTTCATGGCTGACCATGTCACCTTTCATCTCTTACCATGTTTCTTGAGTTCTGCATTACATGTTTTATATTCTAGGTCTGTCTAATATGGTAAATGCTAGTTATTATAAATTTTCAATTTTTTTATTTATAAAAAAGTCTTTTTTATCCATTTATCTTCCTTTCCCCTTCCCTACCCTCCTCCCAACCCCTCCCAATTAGCCTTCAGCCCAATCCCTTCCAGTCAGCCTTCAACCTTCCCCCTCCCCATTCCTCCATCCCCTAACCCCCAAAAGACAAGAAGTCCCAAGGTGGGTTATCTCAGTGTGGCTCATCCACCCCAGGCAAAGTCCGTTTCTTCATCCCAAAGTCAAGACTGGATTAGGTGTTCCTCTGCAGAGAATGGGCTCCAAGGTGCCAGCCCATGCACAGGAACAGTCTGATCCCACCCATCGAGGCTCCACATACTGCCTATGCCAATCAACAGTCGCCTACCCTTGGAGGGCCTAGCTCCTTTACCCATGATTCCCCAGTGGCTGTTCATGATTCAGTGAGTGCCCCAGAGCTCCAGCCAGCCATCACTGTGAGAATTTTCCTCATAAACCCTAACCCTTGCTCATACAGACTCTCCTTCTCCACACTCAGCTGGACCGGGAGCTTCGCCCAGGCTCAGTCATGGATCGCTGCCTCCACCTCTATTCTTTGTTTGGTGTAGGTTCTGTGATGACACCTGGGGTGTTTATTCATTTGATTCTAGGGGAAGTCTCATTTAGGCACCACCTCCGCTATTGGTTCTAGTCCTAGCCAGGAACATCCTGTGAGTTCTTGGACATTTCCCTAGCACCTGGTCTCTTTCCAACCCCACACTGGCTTCCTCTATAAAGATGCCCACCTCTTTTTTTCTCCCTCTTTGTTGCTCCTTCACTCAACCACCTCCTTCTCTCATGATTTGTTCCCACCTCTTCTTGGTTGCTACCATTATGATCCCTATTTGCTAAAGAGATATTCTCTATTTTCTCTTCCTAGGGGAATCTCTTGATGTCTCTCTTAAGTTCCTTCTGATCCAAAGCTGTTAAGGGGTTGTGGTTTGCAGCTTGGGTATTCTTTGCTTTTTGTCTAACATCTACTTATGAGTGAGTACATCCTATGTCTGTCTTCCTGGGCTTGTGATACCTTGCTCAGGATGATATTTCCAAGTTCATACATTTACCTGCAAATTTTAGGATGTCATTTTTTTTAACTACTAAGTAGTACTCCACTGTGTAGATGAACCACAGTTTGTTAATCCACTCTTCACTTGAGGGGTATTAGGTTGTTTCCAGTTCTTGCTGTTATGACTAATGGTGCTATGAACATACTTGAGCTAATAATGCCTTTGAGGTACAGATGTGCATCCCTTGTGTATATGCCCAATAGTGGTATGCTGGATCCTTGTGTTCACAGTTTTCTGAGGAACCATCATACTGCGGTCCAGATAGCTGTACAAGTTTACACCCCCACCAGCAATGGAGGAGTGTTCCCCTTGCTCCACATCCCCTCCTGCATAGGCTGTCATCTGTGTTGTTGATCTTAGCCATTCTGACAGGTGTAAAGTTGTTTTGATTTGCATTTCTCTGATGGCTAAAGCTGTTGAGCAACTTTTTAAGTGTCTTTTGGCCATTTGTAATTCTGTTGAGAATTCCCTTTTTATCTCTGAACCCCATTTCTAATTGGATTATTTAGGTTTTTGGGCTCCAGTTTCTGAGGTCTCTATATATTTTAGAGATCAGTCTTCTGTCAGATGTAGGGTTGGTGAAGATCTTTTCCCGTTCTGTAGGCTGTTGTTTTGTCTTACTGACTGTGTCCTTTGCCTTACAGAAGCTTCTCAGTTTCAGAAGATCCCACTTATTGATTGTTGTTCTTAGTGTCTGTGCTATTGGTGTTATATTTAGGAAGTGCTCACCTGTGCCAATGTATTGGAGGATATTTCCCGCTTTCTTTTCTATGAAGTTCAGTGTATCTGGGTTTATGTTGACGTCTTTGATCCACTTGGATTTGAGTTTTGTGCAGGGTGATAGATATGGATCTATTTGCATTCTTCTACATATGACCATCCAGTTATGCCAACACCATTTGTTGAAGATACTATCTTTTCTCCATTGAATATTTTTGGCCTCTTTGTCAAAAATCAGGGGTTCATAGGTGTGTGGGTAAATGTCAGGGTCTTCAATTCTATTCCACTGATCCACAAGTCTGTTTTTATACCAGTATCAGGCTGTTTTTATTACTGTAACTCTATAATATAGCTTGAAGTCAGGGATAGTGATTCCTCCTGAAGTTCTTTTATTGAGCAGGATTGTTTTGGCAATCCTGGATTTCCTGTGATTCCATATGAAGGTGAGTATTGTTCTTTCAAGGTCTGTAAACACATTCTCTTGGGGTTTTGATGGGAATTGCATTGAACCTGTATATTGCTTTTGGTAAAATTGCCATTTTTACTATGTTGATCCTACCTATCCAGGAGCATGAGAGATCTTTCCACTTTCTGATCTCCCCTTCAGTTTCTTTCTTCAGTGATTTAACGTTTTTGTCAACAGGTCTGCTATTTCTTTGGTTAGAGTTACACCAAGATATTTAATGCAATTTTCAGGTATTATAAAGAGTGAGTGATGTTTCCATTATTTCATTTTCAGCCCTTTTATCCTTCCTGTATAGGAGGGCTATTGATTTTTATTTTTTGAGTTAATATTGTACCCTGCTACATTGCTGACAGTGTTTTTCAGCAGTAGGAGTTTCCTGGTAGAATTTTAGGCATCACTTATGTATATAATAATATCATCTGCAAATAGAGATAGTTAGACTTCTTCCTTTCCGATTTGTATTCCCTTCATCTCCTTTTGTTCTCTTATTGCTTTGACTCAAACTTGAAGAACTATATTGAGTAGATAAGGAGAGAGAGGACAGCCTTGTCCTGTTCCTGATTTTAGTGGGATTGCTTTGAGTGTTTCTCCATTTAGTTTGATGTTGGCTGTTTGCTTGCTGTATATCGCCTTTATTATATTTAGGTATTTTCCCTGTATTCCTGATCACTCCAGAGCTTTTATCATGAAGGAGTGTTGGATTTTGTCAAAGGCTTTTTCAGCGTCTAATGAGGTGATCATGTGTTTTTTTTTTCTTTCAGTTTGCTTATATGATGGATGACATTCACAGTTTTTTGTATGTTGGACCATCCCTGCATCTCTGGGATGAAGCCTACTTGACCGTTGTGTATGATTTTTTTTTTGATATGGTGTTTTATTCAGTTTGCCAGATTTTTATTGAGTATTTTTCTATCAATGTTCATGAGGGAGATTGGTCTTTAATTCTCATTCTTTGTTGCATCCTTGAGTGTCTTGGGTATCAGGGCGATTGTGGCCTCATAAATAGAGTTCGGGAATGTTCCTTCAGTTTCTACCATATGGAACAGTTGTATTGGTATTGGTTCTTTTTTGAATGTCTCGTAGAATTCTGCACTGAAACCGTTTGGTCCTGGGCTTTTTTTTTTTTTTTTTTTTTTTAAACTTGGAAGCCTTTTAATAACAGCTTCAGTTTCCTTTGGGGGTTATAGGT
This sequence comes from Phyllotis vaccarum, assembly GCA_033318265.1. Taxonomy (NCBI): domain Eukaryota; kingdom Metazoa; phylum Chordata; class Mammalia; order Rodentia; family Cricetidae; genus Phyllotis; species Phyllotis vaccarum. The sequence goes on from JARWLC010000008.1 coordinate 11,774,217, forward strand.
CTGTTTAGGTCATTAATCTGATCTTGATTTATTTTTGTAAGTGGTACCTGTCCAGAAAGCTGTCCATTTCTTTTAGGTTTTCCATTTTAGTGGAGTATAGATTTTCAAAGTATGACCTGATAATTATCCTGATTTCTTGGGTGTCTGTTGTTATATCCCCCTTTTCATTTCTGATTCTGTTAGTTTGAATACTCTCTCACTGCCTTTTGGATAGTTTGGATAAGGGTTTATCTATCTAGTTGATTTTCTCAAAGATCCATCCCAATGATTCTCTATATTGTTATCTTTGTTTCTATTGTATTGATTTCAGCTCTAAATTTGATTATTTCCTGCCATCTACTCCTTCTAGGTGGGTTTTCTTCTAATTGTTTTAAGCCTTCATCTGTGCTGTTAGGTCTTATGTTAGGTGAGATTTTCTAGGTTTTTCATATAGGCATCTAGTGCTATGAGTTTTCCTCTTAGCACAGCTTTCATTGTGTCCCATAAGTTTGAGTATGTAGTGGATTCATTTTCATTGAATTCTAGGAAGTCTTTTATTTCTTTCTTAACTTCATCCTTGACCCAAAGGTGGTTCAACTGAGAGATGTTCAGTTTCCATGAATTTGCAGGCTTTCTGTGATTTTTGTTGTTATCGTTGTACTCCAACTTTAGACCATTGTGGTCTGATATGATACAAGGAGTTATTCCCATTTTTTGTATCTATTGATATTTGCTTTATGAATGAATATGATCAGTTTTGGAGAAAGTTCCCTGGGGTGCTGAGAAATACGTATATTTCTTTATTTTTGGGTGGAAGGTTCTATATATATCTATTAAGTACATTATGGGTCATAGCATCTGTTAGATCTCTTGTTTCTCTGTTGAGTTTCTGTCTGGTTGACTTATCCAAGGGTGAAAGTGGGGTATTGAAGTCTCACACTGTTAGTCTGTGGGGTTTGATGTGAGGTTTAAGCTTTAGTAGTGTTTCTTTTACATATGTAGTTGCCCTTGTGTTGGGGGCATACATATTCAGGATTGAGACTTCATCTTCGTGGATTTTTCTGAGATGAATAAGTAATGCCCATTCTGGTCTCTTTTGATTGATTTTAATTTGAAGTCTATTTTGTTAGATATTATGACTGCTACACCAACTTGTTTCTTAGGACCATTTGATTGGAAAGTCTTTTCCCAACTCTTTACTCTGAGCCTGTGTCTGTCTTTGAAGTTGAGGTGTGTTTCTTGTATGCGGCAGAAGGATGGCTTCTGTTTGTGTATCCATCGTGTTAGGATATGTCTTTTTATAGGTGGATTGAGTCCATTCATATTAAAAGATATTAATGTTCAATTATTGTTTCCTGTTATTTTTGGTGGTAGCTTGTGTGTATTTCCCTTCTTTGTGTTTTTCTTCTGTGGGATTATTGATTATTTGTGGTTTCATGGGTGCATCTGGTTCCCTTAGATTGGAGTTTTCCCTATAGTGCTTTGTGTAAGGCTGGAATTGTGGATAGGTATTGTTTAAATCTGACTTTGTCACGAAATATCTTGTTTACTCCATCTATGGTGACTTATCATTTTCCTGGATATAATAGTCTGGGTTGTCAGCCATATTCTTTTAGTGTCTGTATAACATCTGACCAGGACCTTCTTGCTTTCATGGTTTCTATTGAATAGTCGGGTGTTATTCTGATTGATGGGTCTGCCTTTATAGGTAATTTTGCCTTTTTCCTTTGCAGCTCTTAGTAGTTTTTCTTTGTTCTGTAGGTTTAACTGCTTGATTATTATGTGGTGAGCAGACTTTTTTGGTGAGTCTAGTCTATTTGGTGTTCTGTAAGCTTCTTGTATCTTTATGGGCATTTCCTTCTTTAGGTTGGGAAAGTTTTCTTCTATGATTTTGTTGAATATATTTTCTCTACCTTTGAGCTGGTATTCTCCTTCTTTGATTCCAATTATTCTCGGGTTTGGTTTCTTCATGGTGTCCCAGATTTCCTGGATGTTTTGTATTATGACTTTTTTGTTTTAGTGTTTTCTTTAACTTATGACATATCTATTTCCACTATTGAATCTTCCACTCCAGAGATTCTCTCTTCCGTATCTTGCATTCTGTTGGTTATGTTTGCATCTGTGGTTCTGGTTCGTTTCTTCAGGTTTTCTATTTACAGCTTTGCCTGGGTTTGTGCCTTCTTTATTGCTTCTATTTCAATTTTTAATTCCTGGAATGCTTCTTTCACCTGTTTGTTTTCTTTTTCTTGGTTTTCTTTATTTTCTTTCAGGGATTTGTTCATCTCTTCCAATTTTTTTCTTTGTATTTTCTTCTGTTTCTTTAAGGAAGTTTTTTTAATCCTCTTTTACAGCTTCTCTAATCTTCATAAAGTTGTTTTTAAGGTCACCTCCTTCTGTTTTATTGTTATGCTCAAGTCTTGATGTTGTATAACCACCAGCTTCTTCTGATGGTTTCTTGTTCTTTATATTGTTACATGTATTCTTGCGCTGTTTTCTGACCATTGCTTCCTTGGTTCACTCTTAGCTCTTGGTAGGCTCTTAGCCAGTTGTGAGTCTGAGGGCTGAGTGTCTTCAGTAATTGAAGGAGTTGCTTAGTTGGCTCTTAGTTGGCTTTATTCAGCTGTGGACCAGGAAACACTGGGGTCTCCCGTTGTTGGAGTGTGATAACACAGATAGTGGTTTGGGTGGAGTTTGGCCCATGGGATGTCCCTCCAGCTGTGTTTTGCTGGGGACTGGGCTTGAGTGGGGCTTTCCCAACTCTCTTTGGTTTAGGGCAGAGATGGGTGTGCGGTACTGTGTTCCCCGGTCTGGGGTTCCAGGTCTTCACTTGGCCTGAGGGTTGGGGTTCTCACCTCTTAGCTGTGGACCAGGAGGTCTTGGGGTCTCCTAGTTAATATGATTTAATTGTTATTTTTTGGGGGAGGGGGACAAAGTCTTACTCTTATAATCTTTTTTGGCCTGGTACTTGCTGTGTAATTTCTGTTGGCTTTAAACTCGGAATCTGTCTGCCTCTGCTTTCTAAGTGCTATAATTCAATGTGTGTGCTACTACACCCATCAAATATAACTTTTAAAAATAAGTAAAATAAGGTTATTTACTAACTATGATTAAAAATGCTTTCATAAATAATTTCTTATAATTCAGTCTTTAATTTCTATTTTTAGGGGAATTTGGCTTAAGGAGATCATCATTATACTTTCTAAAACCATCATATTGGTCAAAAACCAAAAGAAATTATAAGGAACTCTCAGAGGGCAACATTAATGGGAATATTAGTCTTAGTGAAATTGTTGAGCCTGTTTCATCAGAATTCATTGGAAAAGAAGCGATAAGGTATGATTTAGTTTTCGAAGTATTAGGAGAACTGTTGATGAAAACTGTGACATTTAAATCCTACTTTATACTATCATAGAAGTAGTGGAATAAGAAAATTTACATTTGTAGACAGTTTGATATTTCTGACATGAAATGACATCTAGTTTATATCCTTCTTTATTAATGTAAAAAGGATTTAACTAATGAAAGATGAAAAGAATCTGTTAATTCTTTGCAGCAAGTGCTTCACGTAGAGGTTGTCTTAGAATGAAAATGAGTGAATAATGTACAGAATGGAGGGCAACAGTAGACTTCTGTAGCTTCTTTGATAATTGTGTCTTTAATATTGATTTTCTTTTTCTTTTAAGCAGGAAGGTGCTTGATTATTTTTTTCATATTAAAAAATTTAGGCTTTTCTTTTCTCCTTTTGTTTTTTTTTTTAACAAGAATGCAATTTTATTCTTCTTTTGAACACATGATTACAAAATATCCCTTCACTTACACCCATCTATTTTTCTCCAAAATTTGAATGTTACCCAAGTATTCATGAAGAGTATCTTGAATTGCTAGAGATGCATATCTAGTTCAAAATTTAAAAGGTACATCTTAAAGCAATTAAGACAGCTTATATAAAAATATCACACATGTAAACACATGTAATTATAATTTTTTGTGTATACTTTTAATATAAATCTGTGTTTTTCAGAATAAGTGGTATTCAGAAGGCCTATAGAAAAAAAAATGAAAATGTGGAGGCTTTGAGAAGTAAGTAGACTGCCCAGAATTTAGAACATAGTTTCATTAGTACAAGTGGAGAAGTTTAAACTTAGCTGTTACGATTTTCTGTCTTGCCATTATAGATACTTTATGTGATTAATGTTGATAATGAAACTTACAACATGAAAATTAATTTAGCCAGAAAATGGTATCTGTTAACATGAAAATACTAGACAATTTGAACCAGTTTATGTTCTGTTGTTTTTACACTTTATTATTGTGCACATGTGTACATATTAGTTATCTCTTTTTAACTAATGTATGAACTGTCTTGAGAATTGGGGTACATTTAGCAATGTGTCAGTATCTTCCAGGTTCAGTAAAATATACATCCAGTGGCATTTTTAATCTTTGTGATTTTACTCTGGTAGGATATAGTTGGTATGTTAGTATGGTTTTATTTTACATTGGCCCAATATATAATGTTCCTTATCTTTCCTTCATTGGGCGTTTGACTGTTCTTTTTCTAAAGCACCTATTGATTTTTTCATTTTTTATAGCCTTTGTTAGATAAAGGTATTCAAATACTATATTTTAATCTGAAGCATGCCTTTTTGGTTCCAAACAGTGTGTTTTGATTAGCATAAGCAAATTCTTAATTTAATATTTGGCCCAATATATGTGTTTATAACTTCTGGCTGCAGTGCCATTAATGATTAATGATTCTTTGTTTTACTTAATGTTAGCTATAGCCGCTAATGTGAGTTATTCCCGTGGAAGTATTGTCATTGCCAAGAAGTTAGAGAAGCAAATAAATGGTACCCAGGTTGGAACAGAACCAGTGAAATAAAGTTATTTGCAGATGAAATAATCAATCTCTGTAATAAATATAGTAAAACTAAAAATGTGTTTAGAAAGGTGACAGCGTACATGATAAGTATATATAAAAATCAACTGGGTATCCGCATTCCACCATCAAATAATTGAAATTTAAAAATCAGTATTCACTGTAGCATCAAAAATATTGCTCACTTATAGACAAATCCAGCAAAAAATGTAGATGACTTGTTTCTTAAGTACAGAACATTTCTGACAAAAGCTAAGAAGTAGACAGTTAGAAATATCATGTTTAAGGATTGGAAGAATGAATGTGTAGTGTGAATTCTGTTCAGAGTTTGTAGATTCACACTCAGTCAAAATTCTATTAGCCTTTTTTGTTCATTTTGAAAAATGGATTCTAAAGTTATATATAAATTAAGTGACTTAGAATTTCCCAAACAAATATAAACAACAACAACAGATAGGAAGTTTAGCATTATCTTGTTTCAAGATTATAGTAATCAAGACTTTTCAGCATAAAATAAATAGAAAAATCACTGAAATAGAGACCACAGAAATATTACTTATATTTTTATGATACAAAATATTCAATAAAGTTTAAAACAAAACTATAAAAATTTAAACTGTGATCCATGCTAAGCACTATATACAAAACCTTGTGGAAAATACGACCAAATTAGAAACTCATGGCAATAAAACTTAAGAATTAAAACTAAGAGAAATATTTTGAGACTTGGTTAAACAAAAGTTTTATAGGTATGGCTTCCAAATCACAAACTGTATCAGACTGAAAATTAAAGTCTTCCCCCGCTCCTTATAAGACACTGATAAGGAAATGGAAAAGTAATAGATTGGATTAAAGTTTTGTAAATCCTATGTCCAACAAAACTAGTATCTAGAATATTTAAAACAGCCTCAAAATTCAAAAAATTTTGAATTTTTTCTTGTTGCTGTGATAAACACAATGAGAAAACAACTTGGGGAAGGAAGGTTTTATTTCATCTTATACTTCAGGCCATCATTGAAGTCACAGTAGGAATACAAACAGGAGGTGAAGCCCAAACCATGGAGAAACACTGCATACAGACTTGCTTCCCTGGCTCTGCTTTCTCATATAACCTAAGACTGTCTGCCCAGAGGTGGCCCAGCCCTCCCATACTAACCAAAAAGAACACATCCCACAGACATGCCCACAGGCAAACCTGCCATTTGACATTTCCTCAAGAAACTTGGGACTGTGTCAAGTTGGCAGCTACTTGAAGCTAACTAGGAGACCATGTAATAAATGGACAAAATAAACATGTTTTACCAGTGAAGAAAAGTGGGTAACAAATCGGCACATGAAATTATGTTAGATATTATTACTCATTAAGGCAACACAAAATCACAGTGAGATAATTAAAATCGAAAATACTCACTGTATATTCATGAGCATTGTGGTGATATATTGTAATAAAAATAGTCTGGAATATCAGAGGACAGAGCCACCCACAGAGCCACACAGGGAGTTGTGACCCACATCTTTAGTCCCATCACTCAGGCAGAGATCTCTGGATCTCTGGGAGTTCAAGGCCAAGCAGAGCCAGGTGGTGATGGCATGCACCTTTAATCCTAGCACCAAGAAAGTTGATCCAGGAATTGAAATAGCTGGGCAGGGAAGGGTAAGGCAGAAGTTCTTCCCTTTTTGCCTGCCCACCCAGTGAGTCAGAGGACTCCTGGAAATAGGACCTACCCCTTTCAGTCTGAGGAGTTGGCTAGGGGAGAATTGGCTGTAGTTTGTTCTCTGACTTTTTCTTATTTCAGCTTTTCCCCAATATCTGGCTCAGAGTTTTTAGAATTAGTGCAGTAGTGCATGTAGGAAATGTATAGTTATTGAACTGTTTTAGTTGACATAGGTGTATGTGCACAGAGTTTTGGTATATTTGAGCTCCTCAGAGGTAATTATTTTCATGATCTTGTTGTTAGAAGTTTCTTATTGAATCATTTCCTATTCTGTTCTTTTAAGATCCTACATTTTTAATTTGTTTGTTTGTTTCTTTAAGCAGCAAGGTTTTTCTATACAGCCTCCTATGGTCTTGAACTCTTGGTTCCTCCTTTCTTTGCTACCTTAGTGCCTCAGCACCGTGGCCTCACTTTCATCACTAACCTGACTTACTGACTTGGGATCTGAGACTTCCCTCCCACTTCTCATTTACATTTCTGCTTTGGATGCAGAAACAACAGCTCTCACTCAAAGCATTAAGAGAGTTTATTCTGGAGCCAATATGAGTGACTTTGGCCAAGGAACACAGATTTAGATTACCCTAGATCAGAGATCTATGTTGAGCACTATATACAAAACCTGGTGGAAAATAGGTCAGTGTAGTAACAAAGCACAGAAATTCAGCGTGAAGGCACTTTTAAAATATAAAGCAGAGTGGTAGGCGCTGCAGGCCTCAGGTGGTATCTGATATAGCTTAGTTTTTTGTTTTGCCGAAGCTATTTGCCTATTAATACATTTCAAAGAATTTTACCTGTTAGTTACAGGGACATTCGGCCAAACACAGAGGTGGGAAGGGAATGGCTACTAAAGGGACTCTTGGTAGCCCAAGATAAATTATAATTAGGCTCTAGACCTGCAACATTTCAGCCTCTCTGGGTTATGGAAGTTCAAATCAGTTAGTCTTGCATGGTTGAGTGAACAGTGAGGCTTTCTACCAGGAGCTGTCTTTCAGTCTTAGTCTCTTGACTAGTTCATAACTGCATTATGCTTTAGTTGTGAGTTTTTCTCCCTTTTTAAAAATATTCTTCTGAGGGAAATTGTTCTAATTTATAAAAAGATAAAAATACATGAGTGTATTATAACTCACAGGACAACAGTAACATACTCTGGAAACTACAGGAGACTCTCCACAAGCTGTGTACTGCTCAGTTTCATTCAGTTTAATAAGAAAAAGTCAGTTCTGTACACCAATCACTGGTGATCACAGTTTCTTTGATTCAAACACAAAAGCAAATATACAAGCAATAAGGCAAATAGTACAATTAAACACACCTGTTGCCTACATTTGATGGAACAAAGAAGTAACTTGATGGTTAAGAATACATTTCAGACAAAGTTAAATATGTTGACACTAGAAGTCATACATTCTTAAAGATGTGAACCACAGTCAACTTGGGCTAGTGTATTTTCAAAGTGCAAAGCATCAACACATTTTGAGAATGATACTGGACATTTCAAATAATGTGAAGATAATTAACAAACAGGTATTGGCTTTAGTTCAAGCAACAGCCACAAAATATGGAACATTTCACAACTTAAATTATTTATTACCTAAGGATTATTAAAAAGTTGCTCTGCACATACCACACATGGATTCGATGACAGAATTTCTGCATAAGTACAGTACAGTCACCGTTTTTGAGACTTTCTTCCTCCCTCCCTGAGTCCACATCATCGATTCTGTGGATTCTGAGGCACACCTCACACCTCACAAAGTCAGTAGTGACTTGAAGATATTGGACAGAACTCTCAAACCTCTTGCGGTACTTTGGTACTGTGCTTTGGCTTCTATCAGTGTAGTGGGCACAGCATGGCAGTGTGCACTAGTACAAGTAGTGGTGTGCCTCGGCATCCGCACCAAGACAGGCTACTAGCAGCTCTGTGCGGCAGATGAGTAATGTGTGAGGCCCTCTGCCAGGGTGTTTATGCTCGAGTAGTATACCTTCCCAGAGTCAAAGATGTCTCTGAGAAAGAAAAGAACTTGATTCTTAAAGAAGCAACATAAGTAATAAAATTTCTAGGACCTACTAATCCCTAGGCTAAGTCAGGGCTCATATGCTCACAAATGGCATGAAAATAGGCAAAAAAATGCATCTGAGATCTTCATCTGCTGCCTTTTCTGTTCAGCACTGGCCAGCAACTTGTCCTCTCTCCTCCTTCAATTGTTTATATGTCCATCAAATTATACATAATTCATTAAATTGAATCATTAGAGCCTGGAGAAGTAGATGGTTTAGTAGTTAGGAACACTGGCTTGGTTTACAGAGGACCTGGGTTCAGTTCCCAGCATCTACATGGCAGCTCACGATTTTTTGTAATTACACTTTCAGTGGATCTGACACACATTCAGGTCAAACATCTGTGCACATAAAATGAAAATTAAAAGTTTTTACAAATTGAACCTTTTACGCAGTCTCTTAGCCATTCCTGAGCGTCTGAGGTTGAGTCCTTGTTTTGTTCTTCTCGTTTCTACTATATTTAACACATCTTCAGATACCTTTGTATACCTTAAATCTTAGTGTCAGAACAAATCAATAACACTTTATTTACATTTCCTGCTATTCATACCACTGACTTTGTTGACTCTATTTAATCTGTATTAACTATGTTAACTTTAGGTATTGAAATTTGTCTTCCTTAAGATTGCTTGGAATTATAAATTGCCATATATAGCTGAACAGAAATAAAAACCACATTTGCCTTCCTTTTTTCCCCTAAACTAGATTTGTCATTTGACATCTATGAAGGTCAAATTACTGCACTACTGGGCCATAGTGGAACAGGAAAAAGTACACTGATGAATATTCTTTGTGGCTTGTGCCCACCTTCTGATGGTAAGAGTTTTCTCATGCAAAAAAAAATCTTAAAAAAATTTAAGCATTATTAATAAAGGAGTCACAGTTTTCAGCAATTATTTGTACTTTTTACAGTGATTTGTAATAGCTATTTTTATGTTTTTATTATACACACTCACTTTTTAAAAATAAAAAATTGGCCCTATGATTTTTAATAAAATACAAAAATTCTAAAATTTTAACTTTAATTTTTATTATTTATTTTATATAACTACTTCCATCACATATTTATATGTATACATATCTTTTAAATTATTTTCATAGAAAATAAATCAGTAAGTAACTAATTGGAAATTAAATTGACATTGGAGAAAACAAGTATTTCAATGTGCAGCTGAAGGAAAGAATGATAAATATCAACACTGTCTTCTAAAACAGAGCTTCAGGGGCAGTAACTCAAAGGTTTAATCTAGATCTGGGATTATGTTATAGGTACAGACTGTGTGCAATTCTCAGGTTTTGTAATTACTGAATAGTGTGTCAGTGAAATAAATTTTATCATAAAGGGACCAGATGGCATTAAATCTGCATTTTAATTTTGTAAACAAGACTTGACCTTTGAAATTAATGTGCCTGCTCTTCGTTTTTAGTTGCAATGTTCTCGACACTAGTCATATATTCTTACTCTTTTAGACATATGACTTTTGTTGGAGTTCTCTATACATTATCACATGATTAACAGTTCGTAACAACAAAGCTGGAATTCAAGACATTCTTATGTTCAAGACATACAATCAGCTTGTGAACAAATTGTAGATCTTCCTTATCTCACAGTATTTGGAGGTGAAAGAAATCTTTACTGAACCATAAGTATTAAGTGTGACTGAAGTTATGTAGATGTTTCATGTTAAACTTGTAGTTTATTGTTCTTTCCACTATATAATTTAGCCTGGAAATGAAGGAGGATGAGTTTGAAATGTAAGTGAAAACATTTCATCAATACTATTAAAATGAGAATATGTTATATCTTTCAAATTTATATTCATCCTGGCTTTGCATATACGTTGTAACAAAATAAATTAAGTTATTAGGTACATCAAAACATGCGTTTTTAACACTCAATGTCTTTAATGTAAATATAAATATTTTGCTTTTAGGGTTTGCTTCTATATATGGACACAGAGTCTCTGAAATAGATGAAATGTTTGAAGCAAGAAAAATGATTGGCATTTGTCCACAGTTAGATATAAACTTTGATGTTTTGACAGTAGAAGAAAATTTATCAATTTTGGCTTCAATCAAAGGAATCCCAGCCAACAATATAATACAAGAAGTATGTTATCCATATATAAACATCACTGTATTTCCTGTGAATTAATAAACTTTGTAATAATTGTACAATAAATATGGTTGAAAATCTAAACATATAAAACCTATCTGGGCCAATAAACAGAAAATATGAAGTGTTAGATGGATTTGGAATACAGACCTTAGCACATGTGAATTATTCTTTTTCATCCAGAGGGTACTTACTTTTCTGCCCTTCCTCTCATCCGCTCTACCCTCATCCCCCTCTGCACACTACTCTCCCTTATCTCAGTACACACAGAGCCTTTGGACTCATCTTTTTTCTTACCCATTACTCAGCAAGGCACAAAATTGAAACAGACTTCCCTCAAGAACCTTGTTGCTTATTACTTTCAAAATTATTTATAATATTTGTAAAAAGTAAGCACATCCTAACATTTTGACAGTTGATGCTAAGATTAATTTAAAAATTATACTGCTTAAAATATTACTAAAATTTAAGATATATAAAAACCAATTTTGATGATTATGGAAGTGATATGATTATTAAAATAACGTTCACACTTTACTTTTACAGGTGCAGAAGGTTTTACTTGATTTGGACATGCAATCCATAAAAGATAACCAAGCAAAAAAATTAAGTGGTGGCCAAAAAAGAAAGTTGTCTTTAGGAATTGCAGTTCTTGGGAATCCAAAGGTAAATACAATATGAATTTCACTGATGAGATAATTTTAAATTATATTAGATAGAAAAGAAGGTCATAGGGTCAAGTATATGGCTCAATGGCTAAAAACACTGACTGATCTTCCAGGGGACCTGGTGTTCAATTTTCAGTATCCACATAGTTAACTCAAAGTTGTTTTTCATTCCAGTTCCAGGAGATCCAATCCACTTTTCTGGCATCTGGGGCACCAGGCATACATGCAATGTACAAATCAGACATGTATGCAAAATACTCCGAAGTATAATATAATAAATAGAATTTTCAAAATGTTAAAACAAGACAGAATTAAAGGGACAATTAAGTTAGCCACTGTTACAATAAGGTTTCTGACCAACTAGCTCCACGGTTCAGGCCTGCCCACTGCCACTTATCTGGCCCAGCAATCCCAAAGTCCCAAAGAAATACTCAGATACTTACATTAAGTTCATGCTGTTTGGCCTATGGCTCAGGCACATTGCTAGCTATCTCCTTCATCTTAACTCAACCCATTTCCATTAACTGTCTGCCACGTGGCCCATGGCTCATCTGTGTTCCTTACATGTTTCTTCTTTGGGCAGCTGGCTCCATCTGATCTGACTCCACCTTTCTTTTCCTACTTATTCCAATTCCCCACCTACTTCTTCTTTGATGCCTGCCATGGCCAAAACAGTCCTTTATTTTTTAGAAATTGATACACACAGCACACAGAAAGACATTCCCACATCAAGCCACTATCTGTGTGCACTGATTTCACATGTTTTATGCTGTTCTCTAGCTTGTAGAGACAGAGAAGCAGCTTTTCCTTACACGTAGTAAAAAGCTCATGGGTTTGTTTATGGCAGGGAGCCTATGGAAACCACTACTCTGCTGTGCACCTCCTTTCCACTGAAGCATAGATCAGGATGGATTCTTATTTTTTATTATCTGGACTTTTCTGATAGCAGCCACTGTTACTTTTTTAAAATTAAAAGCAACTTGAAGCCAAACGAGGTGGCACATGCCTTTAATCTCACACTCAGGAAGCTTAGTCAGAAAGATCATGAGTTCATGGCCAGTCTAGGCTACAACACAGTAAGTGTCCATCTTAATAAAAGGTTCCCTTCAAAAAAGTAGAAAAAGTGTTCTACACCATGAAAGTGCTTCCCTTGAAATGATAAAGACCATCCTCTAAGAAAATCAATTGCTGTGTATACAGATTCAATTGTATATAGGAACATACTTGATATTTTGTCACTATATTTGTCCGATTGTCATACCGGTGTCTTGTGTATAACTAGCAAAGGAAAAGATTCACTTACAATTTGAAACACTTACACAAACTTTATAAGAGTGAAAACAGATTTTTGGGTGAAAATATTAACTTGAAATAGAGAACTTTTTTAGTATCCACATAAATTTTAAATGTTTGCTTCTCTTTCTTTCTCCCCATGTTCCTTTAGATACTGCTGCTAGACGAACCAACAGCAGGAATGGACCCCTGCTCTCGTCATATTGTTTGGAATCTTCTAAAGTACAGGAAAGCTAACAGAGTGACAGTATTCAGTACTCATTTTATGGACGAAGCTGACATTCTTGCTGGTGAGATTTTTGCTTTATTTTTAAAAGATAAGGTCACAAGCCTCAAGGGAGACAAACATGGAAATGTTAAAGCCTGAGATGTAATACGAAGTTACCAGCTCTGCCTAGTCCCAAGGTCTGGACCTGCCTGCTGCTGCTTATGCCCTTAAAAATTACTCAGATGCTTATACTAATTTCATGCTGCTTGGCCTTATGGCTAGGTATATTGCTAGCTAGCTCCTGCATCTTAACTCAACCTGTTTCCATTAATGTATCTTGTCACATGACCTGTGGCTCCTGTGTTACTTTTATGTGTTGATTCATGGGCAACTGGATAGTGTCTCTCTTGACTCCACCCTCCTTCCCTGTCTATGCTCTAATTTCCCCACCTAGTTCTAAGATGCCTGTCATAGGCCCAGACAATTCCTTTATTAACAGCATACAAAGAGGCATTCCACATCACTGAGGAATAAATAAAGAACAAAAAGATGGTGTGGGATGTCTTTCTGTATGTATTTATATCATTCGTTAATAAAGGAACTGTCTTGGCCTATGGCAGGCATCTTAGAAGTTGGCGGGAAAATTGGAGCATAGACAGGGGAAGGAGGGCGGAGCCAAAAGAGATATGAAGGCAGGTACAGTTTCCCAGAGTCCCTTAATTTTTTCATTATTTGCTTGTAACCATACTTATGAAATATTGTCTTCTATTGTATTAGAGACTCAGTGTCCATGATTCCTTGGGGTCCTGGTCATAGGCTCGTCTTCCTAACACAGCACAATTCCAGACTCCCTAAAGAAAAACAAGCATCTGGCATAAACTATATTTTTGTTCTTGTTTTATGTAGTTTTTGACACTAATATGAATCTTCTCCATTCAGATTCCTAGATGCTAGTCAAGGGCAAGCTGTGTAAGCAGGTTGTTCCAAAGCAGGTTTCACTGGCTGTTACCATTTATGTGCAGTCTTGTATATATGTTTGTACACACACACACACACACACACACACACCATTAATGTGTCATTTTATGTATATGTTTGTATACACACACACCATTTATGTGCAATTTTGTATATATGCTTGTACACACACACACACACACACACACACACACACACACACAGTCCAGGTTTAAGTTAGAATTAGTTTTTAACACCTAAGCAAAGGTCTGAGAGTTTGAATTACTGTAACTTCTTTTCCTAACTGCTTGCGTAGTATTAATAAATGGATAAGTTCACTCATCTCTTCAATAGTATCTCTATCATAAAGAGTCCAAGGAACTAACATTTTTATTCTTGTTATTATGTTTCCTTTTTTGGTACATTTGGTTATATGGGGATCATGAAAAGTCCCGTATTATAAATTCCTTTAAGAAGAGTCTAAGTAAGCTATGTGGAGGATGCAGTCTGTAGTCAGGCTGCCTGAGTACAGCTTCTGGTTTCCTTACGTTAGTAGCTCTGTGAAACAAGCCTAAACAGGGTATATTTGTCTTCTCTCAATAGTGTCAACTAAAAATATAGGTGATGACATTATGTGTCTTCCTCACAAGGTGGTAGTGATGATTGATAGGATACTTGGATGTATGCTGTTATTAACTTAACCATTGACATGTGAATTCTGCCTTGTAGATAGGAAAGCGGTCATATCACAAGGAATGCTGAAGTGTGTTGGTTCTTCAATTTTCCTAAAAAGTAAATGGGGAATTGGCTACCGCCTGAGGTAACACTTCTTCTTCTGTTACTTTATTTTGTTTGCATTTATCTTGACCTACTGTTACTATTTTTAAGTTTTTATATATTGTGCTTTAACTGTATTTAGTGTTATAATTTAAAACATTCAGACTCTACTTTAGGCTGTTTTGGAATAATCATAAAATTATGATTTTGGCTTTCTCTAGCATGTACATCGACAGATTCTGTGCCACAGAGTCACTTTCTTCACTGGTGAGGCAGCACATACCTGAAGCTTCTTTACTGCAACAGAATGACCAACAGCTTGTGTATAGCTTGCCCTTCAAAGACATGGACAAGTTTTCAGGTATGTTTTTCAGTTTCTTGGTTGACGAGCACTTTTGTTTTGGAAATAGGTTTTCCTGTTTGCCTTTCTTGATTATTTTTTCTATGAATTAGTCCCAACTGCCCAGAGCTTGAGGTTTTTATACTTTATCTTGTTTTTGATCCTGAAATATTGCATACTAATGTGTATGCTTTTTGTTTTTGTCTTTTTTCAAATAGCATGTAACTATAATTTGTTAATTTAAATATTTAATGCATAAAGAGAATTATGTTTATGTTATTAAGAAAAGCATTAATTAAGGCTGGGTCTGGTGGTGCCTGTCTATTATTTTAGTACTTGGGAAGCAGAGGCAGCTGGAGGATGGTTATGTGTGAGGCCAGTCCCAGGCCAACCCAGCCAGTTCTACAGTGGCAGACTCTATTTCAAAAAAGCCAGAATGTGTTTTAGGTTTCCTGAGGACAGGATGTATATGTATGTGTTTTTGTTATTGTTGTTTGATTTTGGTGTGTGTGTGTGTAGGGAGGCTCAGTATGTGTTTTCAAATAATTTCCAATTTCAGAATAAATTATAAAGTACTTATTTTAATTTAGAATTATCATATTTAAGTGCTATAAAACATTTATTAATTTTAATTTATAACATGCTGAAGTTCTAATGGATAACTAATATGGATTTTTTTCATAAATAAAGTTTCCTTGCCATTCTTTGAAATTTATAATATTAAAAGTATTCTGAGACCAAATATTTTAGTACCACTATGCTGACTAAGGAATTTTAATCGTATTCTAATTCATTCATTTCTCTCCTCTCCTTTCCTTCCTTCCTTTGTCTTTCTGTCCCTCTGTCTGTCCCTCCTTTTTCTTTCTTTTTTTGGGGGAGGGGAGGGCGGCGTTTCACAATGTAGTCCAGGCTGACTTGGAACTCACCTTGTAGCTCTGGATGGTCTTAATTTCATGGCAGTCCTCTTGCCACAGCCTCTGGAGTACACAATTTTAAATGTACTTTAGACTAATTTGTATTATTTTTGAGTGATATTTTAGGTCATTTATATTAATTTTATTTTAGAATATGTGTGTGTATGTAGGGTATTTACATGTGAGTACTGGTACCGTGGGGACTTCTCAGAGGTGGCAGATTCCCATGAACTGGAGTTAGAAGCAGTTATGAACTACCTCAGCATTAGTGCAAAAACTGACCTTGAGTCCTTTATAAGAGCATATTTGCTTTTAATTGCTGAGCCATCTCTCCCACCCTCTACACAGCTTAGGAGCGCGCTATACCATTTGACCTATTTTTCTTTCTTTCTTTTAGGTTTGTTTTCTGCTCTAGACATTCATTCAAATCTGGGTGTTATTTCTTATGGTGTTTCCATGACAACATTGGAAGATGTATTCTTAAAGCTAGAAGTTGAAGCAGAAATTGACCAAGCAGGTAAAAACAGAACTAAAAATATTAGTCAATGAACTAGACAAGACAAATAATTATATAAGCAAAGAAATTATGAAAGCTTATGAAGTTAGTGTTGCTTTGTGGAACAAAGGACAAAAGTAAATAAGTAGCCGAAGTATTTGTTAATAGTGATAGAAATTATGAGGGAAATGATATGATATTTGTAAGTTCTGATTGTCACTTTATTGAGAAGATGTTTGAACTGAGATGTCAGTTACCACAAAACTCCAAAATACGAACATTTTAAGGCAAAATGTACCAGATAAAGGAAATTTCTATTTCTCAGGTGTTGGGACATTAATTATGTGTCTTTGAGGTATGAAAACCCAGGTCACCATGGCAGAAATCCTGTAGAAAGTCATACATGTTCATCTCAGAAGATCTGAGAAGAGCTTCCTTTGATTTTTTTTTTTTTTTAGTATAATGTTAAAAGGTTTAGAGCAAAGGAATAAGTTAGTATTTCCTGATTTGGGATTTAGTGGACAAATTCTTGTTTTTGGAAGGTAGCTCTGATGTGCGAATGTCTTTCTGTATGCTGTGAATATCAGTCTTTAAATAAAGGAGCTGTTTTGGGCCATGACAAGCACCATAGAAAAAGTAGGAGGGGAAATCACAGCATAGGTAGGAGAAGCAGGGCAGAGTCAGATCAGATGGAGCCAGCCTACCAAGAAGAAGCATGTAAAAAACACAGGTGAGCCACAGGCCACGTGGCAGACAGATTAATAGAAATGGGTTGATTTAAGATGTAAGAGCTAGCTAGCAATGTGCCTGAGCCAAAAACCAAACAGCATCTAGTTAATATAAGTGTCTGAGTCATTTTGGGGGCCAAAGCAGGTACGGGTGGCTAAGGGGTCTGGTGCAGCGGGTCTGGGGTCTGGACCTCTGGCCTCCCAGTGCCAGAAAACCTTATTGTAACACAGCTCTGTTATAAGATCACTTGTCTGGCATCTCAAAGATTCTGAGTTTTGTGTCCAGCACTAAAAAAATGTTTCTAATTATTGAATGATAACTATGGTATGAAGAAGAGCAGATCAGTGAGGATCTTGTATGTAAATTTTAGTTTGAATTAGGATGGCAGGAAAATGTGCAAGGAGCAGATTTGTGTTGTATTGATCTCAGCAATAATGATTTGCAGAGGATTGTTAGGGATCAAGAGTCATTTTCAAGGTTTTGCTTTGAGAACCTGGCCTAGGACTGCTTCTTCCTGAGAGTAGACTAAGAGGCTTATATCAAGATAGAATGTGTTTTGGTTTCACTGTTTACCATGTGTCTCAAGCTAAGTGAAGATGTGAGGACTAGAGATGGAAACTTTGAAGTCACAAAGATACTGTTCTGTGGAAATAGGTAAGAACACTTGGATAGGGAGCACCTAACAGTGTAAGGGGCAGCCCTGATGGTGAGCAGGCAAGGAGCAAAAGAGAGCTGGCAATAGACTTTGCTTTCTTCACTAAAGAACAGAGAAAGCACATTTTGAAAAATCTGTCTTTGGGGAAAGAGAAAGTGGGTATTTAATTGTCAAATAGCATACAGAGTCAAGTGAGGAGAGACGATGGTGAGGAGCTTGATAGTAAGGAAGACAGTAGTGACCTTGCCAAGAACATCTTGCGCCATAGGGCAAAGAGCAAACCTGGGTCTGTGTAGTGTAAGATACGAATTTTATGATGGAGACTTAGCAGGTCTTCAACTTTAATGGATATTGACAAAGCCTGCAGGAGTTCCACTTTGTTCCACTTCCAGATTTACTCTGTAAAGTTGACATGTCTTAGTTTTTAGTTTCTCTATTCCAAACATATTCCAAAATTTTTGTTTGTTTACTTTTCTTGGCAAGTAGATTATAGCGTATTTACCCAGCAGCCCCTGGAGGAAGACGTGGACTCAAAATCGTTTGATGAAATGGAACAGAGTTTACTTCTTCTCTCTGAAACAAAAGCTTCTCTAGTGAGCACCATGAGCCTTTGGAAACAGCAAGTGTTTACAGTAGCAAAGTTTCATTTCCTTGCATTGAAACGAGAAAGCAAATCGGTGCGCTCAGTGTAAGTATAACTATCATTCTGGAAACTCTTCCTTTTGAGACTGCCAGTTGAATTTTCTGCCTGAACTTCTAAATAATGACATACATGGCTTTGTCATTTTGAAGAATTAAAATGATAATTTTTCAGTATCAAAAGGTACACAAATTTTATCACAGACCCATTGTACTTTATTTTTTATTTATTTTGATTGATTGATTGAGTCAGGAGTTTTACTGTATAGCATTGGCTGACGTGGAACTCACTTTGTGGACCAGGATGGCCTCCACCTAACAGAAATCCACTTGCTTCTGCCTCCTAAATGCTGGGATTAAAGGTGTGCACCACTATCCCAAGTGTGATCTTTTCTAAACTGGTACTTACTGTCTCATATTTAAAATGATCCAGTGATAAGTAATACTACATAATGTCTAATTTTTGAGTCATTGTCATATTTAAACTTTTATTTTACATTTATATCTCTTCATACTTTTTCCATTCATTAATTCATATAATTATTCTTAGTAAATAGCAAGAAAGTTAAGGTTTATCTCTGTTTATCAGATGAAAGTTGAAATATAAAGAAAGCTACATAGCTAGTAGACCTAAGATTTAAAACATTCTCTACATAATTTTATTCTTCCTCAGTTAAAGACCCTTTCTCCCCAGTCTGAGAATGACTTAAGGAAAATTATATTTCCTGCTTTAATATACCACATGTCTATCTTGTTAGAGCCAAAATGATTATAGAAATAAAAATTTCATAAATATATGAAATGTTCTGGAGTTATTTGAGGTTTTGACCAAATTTATTTAGTACCAAACAAATGCTAGTCAAGTATCTGATTTGTTTCTTTATCAGTTGTCCTGAAAAAAATGTTTATTTAAGTCAGCATGTTTTAGTTTATTTGGTTGAACATCATTTTGATAATACAGACTCTGGAAAACAATAAAAGTGACTTAATTCAGATTGCTGTAATAAAATAAAATGAACGGGGTACTTTTGTAGGTTAGAAGTCGGGGATCCCAAGTGTAGGTATAGTAAAGACTTTTCTTTCCTTGAGGAAAGATACCATTAAGTTGCATGGTTTAGTGATTTCTTTTTGTGTTTGGAAAGAACATGTAAACCAGCTCACTAACAGGTACTTGCTGGTGTCACTTATAATGGTGCTAATCCCATAGTAAGGGCTTTATCTAATTTGCATTGCTTTCCAGAGTCTTCAGATAGCATCACATTAAAGATTATAACTTCATTGTATAAATTTGAGGTGAAGCAAATATTGACTTTAAGACAAAAAAAATGTATTTAGTCAAATATACTAGGAATTATTTCTTCTGATGTTCTCTCAAAGAATAGTTAGCATGTAAGAACACCATGGAATTTTTTTTCCGTTTTTGTAATTTAAAATTTTAACATTAACCTATAGTTTCCATATATTTTTCAGTCATAATTTTGTTATTTCATAAAGCATCTGCTAATTTACAGATTTAGATTTAAATTTCAGAATTTAAAAAATAATTTAATGATTTTGTTTTGTTTATTTGTTTTTTGAGATAGGGTTTCTAAGTGGATGCTCTAAAATTCTGTCTTCCTGCTTCAGCTCTTGAGGACTGGGATTAGATGAGTTATTACATGCCCATCTTCCTGAGGGCTGGGAGTAGATGAGTTATTACATGCCCATCTTCCTGAGGGCTGGGAGTAGATGAGTTATTACATGCCCACCTTCCTGAGGGCTGGGAGTAGATGAGTTCTTACATGCCCACCTTCCTGAGGGCTGGGATTAGATAAGTTCTTACATGCCCATCTTCCTGAGGGCTGGGAGTAGATGAGTTCTTACATGCCCATCTTCCTGAGGACTGGGAGTAGATGAGTTCTTACATGCCCATCTTCCTGAGGGCTGGGAATAGATGAGTTCTTACATGCCCATCTTCCTGAGGGCTGGGATTAGATGAGTTATTACATGCCCATCTTCCTGAGGGCTGGGAGTAGATGAGTTATTACGTGCCTGTCTTCCTGAGGGCTGGGATTAGATGAGTTATTACATGCCCATCTTCCTGAGGGCTGGGATTAGATAAGTTCTTACATGCCCATCTTCCTGAGGGCTGGGAGTAGATGAGTTCTTACATGCCCATCTTCCTGAGGGCTGGGAGTAGATGAGTTCTTACATGCCCATCTTCCTGAGGGCTGGGAGTAGATGAGTTCTTACATGCCCATCTTCCTGAGGGCTGGGATTAGATGAGTTCTTACATGCCCATCTTCCTGAGGGCTGGGAGTAGATGAGTTATTACGTGCCTGTCTTCCTGAGGGCTGGGATTAGATGAGTTCTTACATGCCCATCTTCCTGAGGGCTGGGAGTAGATGAGTTATTACATGCCTGGCAAAAATGGTTTTTTAAAAGAACAGGTAGTGTAACTGGGAGTCAGACATTTTTAAAGAAATGTGATGGTCTAAACTTTCCAGCTACTGAACTACAGTATGTAATATGTAGATCTTTGTTGAACAAGTCAACTATTCTCCATGTACTACAGTGTCCTCCTATAGTACTGTATATACATACTGCTCTAAGATAGAAATGTACATGTATATTACATCTTATGTAATATAGTTTGACAGTATCTCGGTGGAGCGGTAGCAGTTAATGTAATTAAATTGTGATAAGTGCGAAAATTTTAAAATTTAGACTTTTCACTGTATTTTAATTTTCTTCCCTGTACTTAGTAGTGTATGAAAAGCAGATGGATAGAATAAAGTCTTGTCAGGAAACAGTTCCTTCAGGAATATAGAAACACAAACATTTATGACACTGCTTAGTTCTTTAACAATTTATGTTTATATATCCTATACTTTAAGAGGGAATCTGGTCTTAATGTATTTTTATAACTTTTTCTTTCTTTACCAAAAGTTTAATAATCTTTAGTTTTGATGTCCATTTAACTTTTTCTCCAATATTGGTATCAGTTTTGGAGATAGATTTTTAGAAAGTTTTTTTCTTTGTGTTTTATTCGTCTTGTTTTGTTTTGTAATTGTATGAGTTTCATGTATACAAGTGAATATGAAGGAAAATATTTTGTATGTTATGTATTTTAAGCTGTATTATTATTTTCTTGTAGGTTGCTTCTGCTTTTAATATTTTTTGCAGTCCAGATTTTTATGTTCTTGGTACATAATTCTTTTAAAAATGCTGTGGTTCCCATCAAACTCGTTCCAGACTTGTATTTCCTAAAACCTGGAGATAAACCTCATAAATATAAAACAAGCCTGCTGCTTCAAAATTCTACTGGTGAGAGTTGGGGAAGGTCTGTGAGTGTGTGTTGCTTGGGGATGGGGTGAAGGGTTGATGGAGTTCAGAGTAACACAGACATGATCTATTATTGTAAAATCTAAATTAAATATTTATTGATGCTGAATATTATCAGAAATAAAGTTTTTGTTTAAGTATATTTGGCATTTTAAAAAATATTCTAATTTATACTGCTTATAATTATTGAATTCTTTTACAAACAGTAATAGCTTCTGACTGGCATGTTTTACTTTAAAGTTCATGATGAGCTTAATGAACTTGGCTGTAAAGTTTTCCTTAGCAAGAGCTATAATATATATATATATATATATGCATATATATGAATGTGCATGTTTATATATATTCGTTGAGATACAAAGATTCATCAAGAACTATTTGAAGTATTATTTATAAATGAAAAATAAGCCTTACATTTAAATATCTATACCTGAATATCTTAAGTCTGCAGTTGATAATTTTGTATTTACTATTTTAATTTTTTATTTTTATGGAATTGAACTAATTTTAAATTAGGATTCTAAGTTTTCAAAATATTAGAACTTAGTAAAGATATTATTTGTGATCAACTTTCCTATAACATGTGCTTACATGAATAGCCTTTAGTCTGAAGATTTGCAGAAGGTGTATTTTGAAGTCATTACTGTTAGAATACAGTGCTGAGTATGATATATAACCTTAATCTTTTCTGAAATAAATGCATTTAGCATGGAAAATATTTTCAATTAAAAATATTTTATAATTTACTTTTTTCATTTAGAAATGTTGTCTTCAGTTCTAATATATATTTTATGTAGCTAGAATACAGTACTTTGTGAAATCTCATAATTTTGATTTTTTATGCATATCTAAAACATATATATATTTGATATATCTATATGTCAAATCTTTCTGTCTTTTCCTTTTTACTGCTCTATAGAAATTCTAGTATTTTCAGTGTTTGTCTTTTCCATAATTTTCCATTGTATTGTTTCTTGCTTTTAGATCTGTACTTCCATTGCTGGTGCAAAATCAAGTTTGTGTGTGTGTGTGTACATATATACATGTATATATACACATCATACATATGCATGTACTGCCATACATGTGTATGCATGTGTGACATGTATGTGTATATAATATGCACACACATTTCTTTGAGAGCATAGGTTGCATGGCTCATCACTTGTAATCTATCTCTTTTCTTGAATATACAGCCACGTTAGTAGTTAAGAGGTCAGTTAAGGTCCTAGGTTAGGAGAAAATTTTGTGTCTCTAAGCTGAAAAGCACCATTCTTCATGACATTCATGACTGGCACTCAGTCTACCTGTCATTCTGTTCAGTGACTGCGAGTGCTGGTTTTGTAAGATTGGGGTTTCTCTGTCACTCAGCATGCGTTCTGCTTTGGCTGCTAGCGTTTGTGGTGCTAGAGAAGGACTGCTCCACTCATCAGACAGGATGAATGTCTAGACATTTGACTATGGACAGGATTCAAGTCTTTTTGTTGTTGGTTTGGGGCCATTTAAAGAATGGAGGTAGACGACTGATTTTTGTGCTTGGCTTCTTGGGCAAAATTAAAATTACCAAGTAGATTATTTTTACATTTACTGAAATTTCATGATAACTTTTTACTGTTATTAATATTTCTGTAGGCAGCACATAAACTTTGCACATATGCATTCTGTCATTTAATTGTCACAACTTATAAAGTAGTTATACTTATTTTTCTTTGACAAAGGAGAAACTCAGATCTAGAACACCATTGTAACTTGCTTGAAGGAAATGTAGTATAAGTGGTAAAACTTGGATTTGAATCTTGGCCTACTGGCTATGGAGCCAATGATCTTACCAGTCAATATCTAGGCTGAAGATAAAACAAAACGCCTTGTAAGAGCACTATCTCCTGATGTATTAAAAGTCTTTTATATCTCTTACCTAAACTAATTCTTTATTATTCTTATTTTCTAATGCCAGATTCAGATATCAATGATCTTATTAACTTTTTCACACACCAGAATATAATGGTGACAATGTTTAATGACAGTGACTATGTATCAGCTGCTCCCCACAGTGCAGCTTTAAATGTGGTGCATTCAGAAAAGGTAAGAGTATTATATGTGAGTACTAATTTAAAAGTTATTAAGTACTAAAATGCTTACTCTAAAATTCATTTGCCAGACTTATCCTATAAGTTGTGAATTAGAGTCTATTTTTAGAAATAATTAAAGATAATTGGTTTTGTTTGTGATAGCATTTATGCCCTAATAAGTGACTAGTAAAATTTTTTATTTTATTTTCATTTTATATTTTTGCCTAAAATATCTTCATATTTCAAGCCAGTTTATCTTACTTGTCATTATTTTTTCTTTCCCTTGTTAAAATGCTTTTTCACAGAATCTAATAAGATTTAATTAATTAAAAGATTTAATTATTTTAATATGGTTAGTTAGCAAGAACGGTTTGGTCCTTAGTGATATTAGTGTACTTAAATATAAAGAATGTAATAACTCTTTTCTTCATATTGTAGGACTATGTTTTTACTGCTGTTTTCAACAGTACTATGGTTTATTCTTTACCAGTAATGATGAACATCATTAGTAACTATTACCTTTATCATTTAAATGTGACTGAAGCTATCCAAATCTGGAATACTCCATTCATTCAAGTAAGCATAAATACATGAAGATGAAATCATCTGTGGGAACCTCCTAAAGTTAAAAGTTGATGTAGGGAATTTTTAGGAGTTTTCAGGATTAGCTTGATTCAAATCTAGAGAAGCTCTATTTGATGCTGATAGTTTGTGAAACTCTGCTGTCTTAATTGTAAACAAGAAATGAACACTGTTTAGTATTCTTTTGGGAAGGACTGGAATTTGGTGACTAAGATATTGTAAGAAATCTTGTGTAACACAACTATTTTTACTTCAAGTAGCTGTCTCAGGATTTTTATTGCTGTGAAGAGACACCATGACCCTGGAAACTCTTACAAAGAAACATTTAATTGAGGTGGTGGCTTACAGTTTCAGAGGTTCAGTTCATTATCATCATGACAGGAAACATGACAATGTGTAGGCAGACGTGGAACTGGCTAATCTTGACCAGAAGACAACAGGAATTTGAACTGAACTGTCACACTGAGTGAGGCTTGAGAAAAGAGACTTCATTCACACCCCCCCCCCCCCCCCCCCCCCCCCCCCCCCCGTGACACACTTCTTCCAACAAGACCACACCTCAAACCATCACAGTAGCAAAGTGTTGAAGGCTGGGGACAAGAAGACAGTGGTGTACTTACTATTTCTACATCATCTGATGAAAAAGTTGACCAGGGCTGGGGTACTTGTTAAGACATGTGGATTCTGTTGTAATGCAGAGTACCTTTTCTGATTCATGAATGTATCATCTTACACAAAAAGGGTAGAGTTGAGTCCAGGATTTATTCTTAGAATGCTTACCTAGCAGGTGCAAGGCACTGGGTTTGGTCTCTATCACATAGATCAGGATGATCAAGGGTAAAGAAGTGGACTTCTTGAGGGTAGGGGATAATATCGAAAGCAACCCAAGTCTCAGGTAATCTGCATTTGGATGCCAGCTACTTCCTGGACTGCCTGGTAAAGTTAGCTGACTCTTTAGGGTTAACCATACAGGTTAAAGTCACCCTGGTTTGGAAGATGCTTTTGATTTTTGAGGAAGTTAACCTTGGATATAGCTTTTCCCAAGGGAAAGGAGGGATCAAGATCCTATGTGAGGCAATCATGAAAGTATTCACAAGTCAATGAAAACTACCATCTGTCATTTTAGGGTATTTCTTATCATTGCATCTGGCCACTGTTGAATATGCTAATTGTTTATTACACATACTAATTAGTAGCCGAGCTGACAGTGTAGTACAGCACTTCTTGTTACTAAACCAGTTATTTGTCCATACGTGGTAGATGTCTGAACGTCTTTCTTTAGAGATTTTAATGCTCTTTTAGGGTATTCTAAGGTATTCTAAAGTGATTCTCAGATTCACTTTCTATTGTGTTTGTCTTTCAGGAAATCACTGACATAGTGTTTAAAGTTGAGCTATATTTTCAGGCAGCTTTGCTTGGAATCATTGTTACTGCAATGCCGCCTTACTTTGCCATGGAAAATGCTGAGAATCATAAGGTAATTGGCCAGACAAAAAAAAATTTACAGGTATCAAGTTTTGTCAAGCCTGAGGATGTGAGTTTGATTCCTATAATCCACGTGGTAGAAGGAAAGAATTGGTTCCTACAAATTGCCCTCTGATATCTGCATGTACCATATAAACAAGGACACACATAAGTAAATGTGAAAGAAAAATATTTTTTAACGTTATCTAAAAGAGAAATAGGGTCTAGAGAGATCGTCAGCAGTAGCAGTGAAGAGCATTTGCTTTCCTTGCAGAGGACCCTGGTTCAGTTCCGGGTATCCACATGGCAGCTCATAGCTACTTGTTAGTTTAGTTCCAGAGAGTTCTTTACCCTTTCATACCTTCCATGGTCCTCTGCATGTATGTGGTGCCACAAACTTACACAGAAGTACATACACATGATCAAGTGTCCTAAATAAAATAAAAATTACAGGCATCACTTGCTGCTACTAAGAAGGGATATATATATATATAACTTTAAGACTATTAAATTTGGGTGTCTTATTTATATTTCTGTTGCTGTGATAAAACACCAGGACCAAAAGAAACTTGGAGAAAGGGTTTATTTGGCTTCTACTTCCAGGCAACAGTCCATCACTGAAGGAGGTCAGGGCCAGGAACTCAAGCATAGCAAAGAAAACTGAAGCCAGGAACTGAAGCAGAAGTCATGGAGGAAGCTGCTTATTGGCTAGCTCATGGCTTGCTCACCCTGCTCTTGCTCACCCTGCTTAACTTTTCTCTGTTTTTGTGATTTCTGTATTTCAAAAGGATATAAAGGGTATTAAAATGTTCATTCAACTGTATTCATTTATTTATTTTACTACTGTAACTTAATACTTTTCTTGAAACTCATGAAATCTGTGCCAGGAGTCACTGTAGTCCATTCCTTTTTATTACCAAGAACTATTTCAAGCTGTGGGTGTATCACAGTTTGTGTAATCATGGCTTGTTAAAAAGCATCCGAACTGTTGCTGGGTTTCACTATTATAAATACAGTTGCTATGAATGTATGCATATTGGTGTTTGCATGAACACCAGTGTTTGCTTGAATTGTGTCTGTGTGCTACATGCCTGAAGAGGCCATCATAATCTTTGGGACTAGAGTTAAAGATGTTTGTGAGCCACATATGGGTGTTGGGAACCAAACCTTGGACCTCTGGAAGAGCAGCTAGTCATTTAACTTGTGATCCATCTCTCTAGTGCCCCACTTTCTCCCCTTAGCTAATTTTTTATTTCTTGTTTCCCATTTCTCACTCTGTTGTCTGCTCTTTGATATAATATTCTTGGATATTATGAGTAGATAATTTTAGAAGTGGCACAAATCAAATGAATAGTATTATTAGGTATCAGGATTTGGGAAAGTTTGTTTACAAAAAATAAATAATGAAAGCATGATAAGGAAAACTGGTCTAAGTTTTAATATTCATAGAAATGCTAGTATGAAAATGATGCATTTATGTACTATGCAGTTTATTTTGAAAGTATTTAAAATGGTTTCAAATGTATTTTCTTTGTGCAAAGTTTCACACATAATGTGAAGATCCAGAGGATATTAGGCTATTTATACATTTGCATTATGAGAATCCTTTTCCATTTAAACATGCTTTTGTTTATTTCTGCATGGTTTCATGTCATTGATGGCATACCCACCATTTCTACGTTATCTTTTGTATTATCTTACTATATTCTGATTTTTAAAATTTTGTTGAAACTGGTAAATCTTATAAGCCTAAGGGCTAAAAGTAATGTATGTAAAATTATTTTTTTGTTTTCTTGATTAGAATGAGAAGTTCTACAATAATATACTTACGTTTTCTTCACAAAATATTTAAGATTTTAATAGTTTTTCTTCCTCTTTTTATTTTTTTAGATCAAAGCTTATACTCAGCTTAAACTTTCAGGTCTCCTGCCATCAGCTTACTGGGTTGGACAAGCTGTTGTGGATATTCCCTTATTTTTTGTTGTTCTGACTTTAATGCTGGGAAGTTTATTTGCATTTCATCATGGAATATATTTTTATCCTGTAAAATTTCTTGCTGTGGTAAGTTAGCATCAGTTGTGCTCATGGTATTTATAATTAAAGATTTTTTGTAAAAACTATTTATGTATGAATATATAACAGCTGCTAGGTTGAATAATATGTGCATTAGCTATTTAAAAACAAAGTGAAGCAAATGTTTGTTATTTTATATGGTACATTTAATTCAGTTTATTACAAGTGACTTTAAAAAAATGCAAACCACCATTTAAAAATAATTCCTTGAAGCTGTTGTGGTCTTTCAAGTAGACTACTTATTTGTTTGCATCAGGTACCTAAATGCATTCTTTCTTCTCTGTTCTCACACCTAAACATTTTACAAGAAAGGAATTAGGTTTTTTGTTTTTGTTTTTGTTTTTTTTTTTTTAAAAAAGACTTGATATAATTAATTATGCGTACAGTGTGGGTATGTAGGTGTGTGTGTACTTAGGTGTATGTGTTCATGGTGTGTGTGTGTGTGTGTGCGCGCGCGCGGCGCGCGCGCGCGCGCGCGCATGCGCGCGCACGCATGTGTGCCAGTAGCCATAGAGGGCATTGGATCCTTCAGAGCTCAAGTTACCAGCATTTGCATATCATATGACTTGTTACAAGGCAACTAGAATCTCAGGGTTGTCTAGTTCTTAACCATTGAGCC
Organism: Phyllotis vaccarum; assembly: GCA_033318265.1. NCBI lineage: Eukaryota > Metazoa > Chordata > Mammalia > Rodentia > Cricetidae > Phyllotis > Phyllotis vaccarum. Next base: position 11,802,771 of record JARWLC010000008.1, read on the forward strand.
ATCTCATGAGCCCTGGAAAAGAAACTTCTTTTCCTAAATTTTAAGTTTGTCTGAAAATGTGAAAGAAATGCATAGCTGTGGAAATGTCTAACTAAGAGTTCCTTTTGTTAAATGATTTATAGTAGAAAAAAAGCAAAACAATACAGAGCCATGTATGAGGATGCTAGATGCAAACATCAGTTTTGCTAGAGATCATTTGGACTTGATATATTAACTTCTGCCCTGTAAAATAATCTTAGAAGTTATATTAAAGCCAGGCATGGTAGCATTCACCTTTAATCCCAGACTTGGGAGGCAGAGGCAGAAAGAACTCTGAGTTTGAGGTAAGCCTGGTCTATTTGGTGAGTTTCAGGCTAGCCAGGACTACACTGTGAAACCCTATCTCAAAATAAAACGAAACAAAAAACCTAAATAAACAAAAAATGTTATATTGAATGTGCTATATTGATGGTTGCAAACTGCTAGAGAGTTGCTCAGCAATTAAAAGAACTTTGTTATTATTATAGAGGCAATTAAAAAGAACTTTGTTATTATTATAGAGGACCTGGGGTAGATTCCCAACACCCTCATGGTGGCTCACAAACCATTTGTAACTCCAGTTCAAAGGAATCTGATGCTGTCTTCTGACCTCCATGGACACTAGTCATGCATGGTGCATACACAAGCAGTGAAAACCCTTCATATGTTAAAATAAATACATGTAAAAAATTTTAAAGAATGGTTGCTAACATTTGAAAGACAGTTTTAACTAGCTAACTCAGAGATCTGCATGCCTCGGCCTCCTAAATGCTTGGATTAAAGGTGAACACTGCCACCACATGGTATGAGAGAGCATTTTCCTAGGTATAAAAAAATTACAAGTAGTACTGAGGCTAAGTTACTTAGAGCTGTATAAAACAGTAATTTAAAAGCATGATTTTTTATTGGCTTAGTAGTCATGGGTTGTAACTGTCAAAATTAGCTCAGTGGTACTTTTTGAGTGATTTGTTAAAGAATGAAACTTGAGAAATAAAAATTACTTAATATTTTAATATACTGTGATGTTTTAGATTGTATTATAAAGCATTTGCATTCTGATAGGACGTGGATTTCTGATTGACAGGTCCTTTGCCTTGTTGGTTATGTACCATCGGTTATTTTGTTCACTTACGTTGCTTCTTTCACCTTTAAGAAAATTTTAAATACCAAGGAATTTTGGTCATTTATCTATTCTGTGGTAAGTCATGCTTTTTTTTTAAATTTCAGCTTTCTAAATCAGCATATGTAGAAGCTTTCAGACATGCTTGGGTGAGGGTGGGGGTGGGGGTGAGGGTGGGGGTGAGGGTGAGGGTGGGGTGAGGGTGGGGGTGAGGGTGGGGTGAGGGTGAGAATGAGGGTGAGCGTGAGGGTTGGGGTGGGGGTGAGGGTGAGGGTGGGGTGAGGGTGGGGGTGAGGGTGGGGTGAGGGTGAGAATGAGGGTGAGCGTGAGGGTTGGGGTGGGGGTGAGGGTGGGATGAGGGTGGGGGTGAGGGTGGGATGAGGGTGGGGGTGAGGGTGGGGTGAGGGTGAGAATGAGGGTGGGGGTGAGGGTGAGGGTGAGCGTGAGGGTTGGGGTGGGGGTGAGGGTGGGATGAGGGTGTAGTGTATCTTTTCTGAGTAGAGAGTATAGAGAGAACTAGCAGTTTCTTCCAGGCTCATCTCCTCCCAGGGATGTTGGTTGTAGTATTTAACAGCTAACAGTTGATGCCAATGTATTGATGCTTCCTGGCTTAGTATCATTTATTGATGAGTTTTATTTGAGGATCAACAGCATAGTTGATGCCTAGGCACAATTTATAATAAGCTTATGACATTTTAAATTACTCTGTCACTCACTTTCTCGTTTCCTCTTTAGACAGCATTGGCTTGTATCGCAGTCACTGAAATAACTTTCTTTCTGGGATATGCAGTATCATCAGTTTTTCATTACACCTTTTGCATAGCCATTCCAATCTACCCACTGCTGGGTTGCCTGATTTCTTTCATAAAGGTATGTCTAGAAGATGTTTCAGAAATTTTGAAGTCTAAATATGTATTCTTTAATCTTCTCTATATTGATTCTTATACTGAAAATAGTAACAAATATAAGATCAGCTGCTACTGCCTGGTTATATAATCAATACAGAAATTTAAAATGACAGATCTCTTCAAGTATGACTTCAGGTTGTCAAAGGAGAAAATCTCCCGTTTACTATATACCTTCTGATGCCCAATTTGATATTGAATAACTAGATGTGTAGTTTTATTTTTATGAGTTTCTCAAGGATTAAGTAATGTATTGTACTATAAAGTAATGAGAGAAAACTAAAGGTTTTAAGTTAGACATAATACAGCTTTCAATAGGAATAACTTATTTATAGAGATTGCGTGCTATGACTAAGATATATTAAACATTTTAAACCTAAATATTTGTGGATATGTATTATGAAAATGTTTTGTTTTAGGGTTCTTGGAAGAATATACCAAAAAATGAGGATACTTACAATCCATGGGATAGGCTTTTAGTTGCTGTTATAATGGTAAGAAATAACAAAAACTATTTTTGTGTGTTCATGTATCCTCTTAATGGTATTTGTAGGGGTAGAGAGATAAGTCAGTAGTTGCAAGCACTGGTTGCTCTTCTAGAGGACCCAGGTTCAATTTTAGCAACTCCTGTTCCAGGGGATATTCTCTTCCTGCCTCCACAGACACCAGGCATTCATGTTGTGCACACATATCAACAAAACAACCCAACTCATACACATAAAATATAAAATAAAAAAAATTTAAAAAGTAAAAAAATAAAAATGGAAGTGCTTGTGGTCTCAGGACATAAACATAGTGCTTTTCTAGCATATGTGGAATCCTTGGTGTGACCTCAGGAACAGCCAGGTGTGATGATACACTCCTGTGGAGACAGGACGATCAGAAGCATGAGGTCATCCTTGGGATCCATAACACGTTAGAAAAGGATGACTCGTCTGTGTGTTGCTTTTAGTTTTTGTCCTGTTATGTAAAGAACAAGCTCATAAACTCAGTGTGTTAATGATAATGAATCTGCACCTTTGAAGAAATACCTTTGACTGACCAATTAGTTATTCCCAGTTTAATATACTTGACTTTTCCATGCTACTAATTCTATTTTAATACAACTGGCTTCCTCTGAGGAAGAACAAAGTCTTCTAAGACAGGATTTTATGGTCTTTCTGTCTAGGCTCTCGTAGTACTGATATTACAATCCAATGATACCATTCCTAGCTAAGCTTATATACTTAATTATATGAAGGATTACCTTGTGGAAAATAGCATTACTTTCTTAGTATTAAAATATATGACTGATGTTCAGTTAGTGGAATAAAATAAGCTCTGTGTATGTGAAGCCCCAAGTTCAATCTCCATCACCAAGAAACTAAACAAGACAAGTTAGTTTTAATTATCTTTATTACAACAAACACAAAGCAAGTGGATTTCCCCCTTCTGGTTATGGTAAAGAACCTGATATATAGTCTTGGTTCTGTTGGAAAAGCAAAGAAATGATGATTTAGTCATAAGCTGTTCCATATTCCTCTCTCAGCCATACCTGCATTGTATACTGTGGATTTTCCTCTTACAACACTATGAGAAAAAACATGGAGGCAGATCAATAAGAAAGGATCCCTTTTTCAGGTTAGTTATTTTTTTAAACCTAAGTTTTAAAGTTTTGGTAAATACTGTTCAACTATCACCATTATTTTAAACACCAATGTAATTTTAAAACAATTCCAGCACTCCAAGAAACTATCTATTAATAGTCACTTTCCTGTGTTTGGTCCCATGCCTCTAGCCCTATGCAACTGCTAATCTCTTATATTTGTAATGTTTGCCCGTTCTGGACATCACATGTTATTCGAGTTATAGATAGCATATCATCATTTCTTGGTTTTGTTCTTTTGTTTTTCTTTCTTTTTTCTTCAAAATAAACATTAATGTGTAGTGTCCTTCACACATTTACTGTGTGTTCATTCTGGATATTTCTATAATACACATAAAACATTTTTTTTTTACATAAAAGAAATAAATATGTTTGAAAATTTAAGCCACTAAAGACCGGGGCTCTATTAGGTATTTTAAGCATATTTAGATTGTATAGTACCTGTTTTGTTTTTTTACTGTTGAAAAGAAATCAGATTGTTAGGATATGAATTACTTATTTTTATTACATTTGTACTTATTTTGTGTGCATATGCATTTTATTTGTGAGTATGCATAAGCTACAGAGTGCACGTGCCTCTCAGAGGACAGCCAGCAAAGGCTGCTTCTTTTACCACATGGGTCCCAGGTATTGAACATAGGTCATCAGGTTTGGCAGCAGACTCCTTTTCCTGCGGAGCCCAGTAGCTTGGATTTGAACAGCAAATTGTTATCTAGCTCATACAGTTTTACAGTGATAATGATTTTGGAAGGTTTCTGATTTATTCTGTAGTGATGATTCCTTAACTTCTTAAATTTCATTTTGCCAAGTAACATTGTAATCAGCTTTTTATATGCTTGACCGCTTTAATATCTTCTGAGAGAAAGGATTATTTCTACTAAAATGTTTAACATTTTAAAATTTGTTTCATTGTACTTACATTATTGAGTTGTAAAAATTCTTTATGTATTTTGTATATGGTTATGTGAATTGTATTTTCTCCAAACTTTAGTATCTTCACTAGGTTATTTTAAATAAAAAATTATTACTTAGGAAACATGGGTATTGTTAATAAACTAGTACTCAGTTTCCCCTTTATACCTGTCACATTTGTATATTATCATAGGATTAATGTATATAAACATTGAACAGTTAAATGTGTTGTGCCTACTAGTTTTTATAGCTCTCATGTTTGTGTGTACTTGCAGATTATTAATGAGTATAAATACTGGACACTTTAGATAATAAATATGTAATGCCTATTAGCTTTATAGTTGTGACATCGGAGTATTAATGTATATAAACACTGGGCAGTTTAGATGAGTGTGGGATCCTGATTAAGCGTTGGATTCCCCTCTGCACTGAGGAGCTTAGGTCTGGCTCTCCTTACTCCCCTCTCCCTATTTCTACTGATGTTTTTGAGAAGATACCTATATCCACAGAGACAGTCTTTCTAATACCTCAGCCTCTTTGTTTACTGATTCTCAAAACCAGTCAAGGATTCTCCACCCTATATATACCCACTTAAATCAGAGTCATGCCACTGGAATTCTTTTAAATTTTTAATAATCTTAATTAATTTTCCCTCAGCCTGGTCACAATTTCCTCTCTCTTGTCCTCCAAGCCCCCCCTTTAGTCTCCAAACCCTTTCCCCTTCAGAAAAGTGCAGGCCTTCCCTGTGTATCAGTCAGCAATGGGATATCAAGTTGCAGCAAGACAAGGCAACTTCTCTCCTATTACGGCTGGATGAGGCAACTTAGCAGGAGAAAAGGTCCTCAAAAGCAGGCAGCAGAGTGAAAGATAGCCCCTGCTCCCTCTGCCAGGGGTCCCACAAAAGACCAAGCCACACAACTGCCAACACATGTGCAGAGGGCCCAGGTCAGTTTTATTCAAGTTCTGTGGTTGGTGGTTCAGTCTCTGTGAGCTCCAATGAGCACAGGTCAGTTGACTCTGTTATGTTCTCCCATTATGTCCTTGGCCCCTCTTATAGCCAGAAGTTTTCCTGTGTCATAGAGCTTCTTTGTCCCAAATAAACACACAGAGGCTTATATAAATTTCAAACTGTTTGGTCTGTGCTTCAGGCTTTTACTAGCTAGCCCTTGCATCTTACATTAGCCATTTCTGTTCATCAGTGTATTGTTATGTGGCCAGTGGCTTACTGCTATTTTCTTCTAGGGTGGCTGGATTGAGACTCCTCTGACCCGCCTTTCTTCTGCCTGAATCTCTCTTGGGTTTCCTGCCTGCTGTCTCCTGTCTTGCCATAGGCCATAGCAGCTTCTTTATTAACCAGTGGTAGCAACACATTTACAGGTTACAGAAAGGCCATCCCACAGCACCCTCTGCTTCCATGATCTTTTTCCTTCTCTTTCAGAGGATATGGACTTAGTGAATATCTTTTCCTATGTTGTAGGGTGCTGGTTTGTTGTATTGATAGAGTCCTTTGCCTTACAGTAGATTTTCAGTTTTAACCCCATTTATTAATTGATCCTCATGCCTTCGCGATTGGTATTCTATTCAGGAAGTTGTCTCCTGTGTCAATGAATTCAAGGCAGTTCCCCACTTTCTCTTCTATCAAATTCAGTGAATCTGGTTTTATGTTTAGGTTTTTGATCTACTCAAACTTGAGTTTTGAGCAGGGTGATAGATATACACCTGTCTACATTCTGCTCCATGCTGACATCCAGTTAGACACACAGCACTTGTTGAAGATGCCTTTTTTTTTTTTCATTTTATATTTCTGGCTTCTTTATCAAAAATCAAAAATCAGGTGTCCATAGGTGTGTAGCTTTACTTCTGGGTCTTAGACTTGGTTTCATTGATTAACCTGTTTGCTTTTATGCCAATACCTTGTAGGTGTTTTTTTTTTTTTTTTTTTTTTGTTTGTTTTGTTTTTTTTAACAGCTCTGTAGTACAGCTTGAAATCAGAGATGGTGATACCTCAAGAAGCTCTTTTATTCTATAGGGTTGTCTTAGCTATTCTGGGTTGTTTTTCCATGTGAAGTTGAGTTTTGTTCTTTCAAGATCCATAACAAATTGTGTTGGGATTTTCATGGGGATTTTGTTGGATTTGTAATTTTCTTTTGGTAAGATGGCTATTTTTATTGTGCTAATCCTGCTGGTCCATGCACATGGGAGATCTTTCCATCTTCTAGTATCTTCTTAAAAGACTTGAAGTATTTGCCATACAAGCTTGGTTGGTCAGAGTTACACCAAGGTATTTATATTATTTGTGGCTATTGTGAAGAGTGGTTTCCTAGCCCATTTATTTTTTGTACATAGGAAGGCTACTGATTTTTGTTTGTTTTGTATCCAGCCTTTTCGTTGAGGGTGATTTATTAGCTGTAGGAGTTTCTTGGTAGCATTTTGGAGGTTCTTTTTGTGTGATATCATGTCATTTGCAAATAACAGTACTTCTTGATCTCCTTTAGTTATCTTATTACTTATTACTCTAGCTAAAACTTCAAGTGTTGTATTGAATGGATATGGAGAGTACACAGCCATGTCTTGTCCCCGAGTTTAGTGATATTGCTTTATGTTTCTCTGTTTTCAATTTGATATTGGGTATTGGCTTGCTCTATATTGGCTTTATTATGTTTATATGTTTCTTGTATCCCTGCTCTCACTAAAACTTTTATCATGAAGGAGTGTTGGATTTTTGTCAAAGGCCTTTTCAGCATCTCATGAGGTGATCATGTGTTTTCTATTCTCTCAGTTTGTTTATGTGATATATTACATTGACAGTTTTCATATGTCGAACCATCCCTGGATCTCTGGGGTGAAGCCTATTTGATCATGGTGGATGATAGTTTTGATGTGTTCTTGGATTCAGGTTGCCAGTATTTTATTGAGTATTTTTGCATTAATGTTCATGAGGGAGATTGGTCTGTAATTATCTTTCTTTGTTGAGTCTTTGTGTGGTTTGAGTATCAGGGTAACTGTAGCCTCACAAAAAGAATTTGGCAATGTTTCTTCTGTTTCTATTTTGTGAAATAATTTGAGAAGTATTGGTATTAGCTCTTCTTTGAAAGTCTAGTAGAATTCTGTACTAAAATCACCTAGTCCCTCTATTTTTTTTGTTGGGAGATTTTTAATGACTGCTTCTATTTCCTTGGGGGTTATATGATGTGGGATGTATTTCTGTATTCTGTGAATATCATTCATTAATAAAGGAATTTTCTTGTCCTACAGCAGGCACCTTAGAAGTAGGTGGGGAAATCGGAGCATAGGTAGGGGAAGGAGGGCAGAGTCAAAGGAGATGTAATCCAGCAGTCCAAGAAGCAAGATGTAAGGAAATAGGTAAGCCATGGGCCTCGTGGCAGGACAGATGAATGGAAATGGGTTGAATTAAGATGCAAGAGTTAGCTAGCAATATGCCTGAGCCATAGGCCAAGCAGAATGTAATTAATAAAAGCATCTCTGTGTTACTCTGGGACTGTGGGTCCGTGGGATTTGGACCACCAGCCAGACAGGCCAGAAACCTCTTATTACAGTTTTAGGTTTATTTAAGTTGTCTATCTATCTATCTATCTATCTATCTATCTATCTATCTATCTATCTATCTTTTTTTTTCTATTGTTATCTTCGACACCTGAGAGTCTCTGTTCCATTTCTTGTATTTTGTTGGTGATACTTGTATCTGCAGTTCCTGTTTGCTTAACCAGATTTTTCCATTTTTGAGAATCTATCAATTTGTGGGTTTTTTTTTATTGCTTTTATTTCCATTTTTAGGTCTTGGAAAATTTTCATCACTGTTTTTTTGTTTGCTTATTTTTTGTTTTGTTTTGTTTTGTTTCTTGGCATTTTCAAGGGATTTATTGATTTCCTCTGTTTACCTTTTCCTCAATTTCTTTAAGGGAGTGTTTTGTTTCCTCTCTGAAGACTTTGGTTTTAAGGTAATTTTCTTGTGTTGCAGGCGGGTTGGTTTGTTCAGGTCTTGCTGTCAAAGGATAGCTGTGCTGTTTATTGTGTTCTTACACTGGCATTTAGGCATCTGGGTTTGACATTATTATAGGCATAGGTGTTGGTTCCTGCTTACTACCTTCTTATTTTCTTTCATAGTTACTCCAGACATTCTTTGTTTTCTTCAAATTTCTCAGATCACCTCACATCCAGCTTCTTAGTTAAATATTGGTATATATCTCTGAAAACATAGTACTTAATTGTTGCAAACACCATGGACAGAAGAATAACAATTTCGGTGAGGCAAGAAGGAAATTTGGTTCAGCATGATTTAGTTAGCCAAAGTTGGTTCAGACTTCTAGAGTATGACACCAGGCAGTTTACTTTAGACGTATTTTGGAAAAAAGTTTCCTGGTAACAATAATTTCAATCCCACATATTCAATAAAGCTTAAGGCATAGCTAGATTTAAATTCTTTTACAAAGTATATGTAACCTCTTCCATAAAGATGAGTTTTGTAGCTTAAGTGCCTAAGAAGGATTAGGCATGGTTTTGATCACACAGAGTTACAAATTACGTGTGATATATTTCCTAAGGAAGAGTTCTATTGACTGAGAAACAGTGCTTAAGATATAGGTCCGGGGAGGTAGAGTCTGGGATAAACATAATTGTCTAGAGGATTTGGATGTGAGCTGGTTCTACAGATAGCACAGATTACCAGGTTAGTAATAACACCCACTCCTAGCCTTCTGGGTGAAAAACAGGTGCACATTTCTTTCCTTAAAGAGACAAGTGTTCATGCTTATTAGCATTCCTGGTTTCCCTAGTGCTTATCAGTGAGCACAAGGACCTTGTATCTTCTATACTTAATTACAAATATCTGCAAATTGATCTGCAGTCCCTGATATTTTGCTTTTTCCCTGTCCCAGAGGAAGAGATGGCCTTCTGTTAAGAATCATTTATTCCCTGTACTTAAGAATGTTGCTGTCAGTTTTTTTCTGTATCATCCTTCTGAATATGTATGTGTTTCTGTGTGCTGTTGTGTATGTGTGTATATTCATGTACATGTGCAGTGTATGTGCATGTTGATTCTTTCTCACCCTCTCTCTACCCCAGAGATCCTTCCACCTCTCCAGCACTGAGATTACAGAATCGAGCTGTCACACCCAGCTATTTAAATATGTCCTGATAATGCAAACTCAGGTCCTCAGCTTACCTGGCGAGCACTTACTCAATATGCTATCTCTCCGGTCCCTTCCTTCAGAATCCCAATTTAGAGGAATTACTATTTTTTCTTCCATACATAAAAGAATCTAAAAATATTATTCAAATATAAATCTATTTGTGTCTCTTTATATTATACCTGTTTGTTTTTATAGCCAAAACACCTGTCTTTTGCTGCTCACTTCCCACTTACTCCTTAATTTCATATAATTTGGGTTCCCTTAGCCCTTCACTGATACTGTCTTCGGTATCTTTGCCTTGTCTAGTGTGCAGTGTGCTTAGTTACTTTATTGACTCCCCCTTCCTTATTCTGTTCTGTTCTTTGGTTTTTACAGTGTCACCTTCCCTTACATCTTCACTTCTTTTCTTATGCAAAGTTTTCTTTGCAGTACTTGATTCTCTCTCTCTGCCATTAAAGGAAGTATTCCTTTGGATTTTGATTTGAGCCTTATCTACTCTTCCTAGACAGCTTCATGAATACTCAGACTGCAATTTCCTTGGAGAAAATATTCATTTTTTAAATTAAAGATTTTACTTATGTGTATGTGTGTATGTTTGTGTGCATGAAAACCAAGGCCAAAGAGTGCATCAGATCCTTTAGAGCTGGAGTTATAGGGCATTTGAGCCTCCTGATTTGGGTGCTGGGAACCAAACTCATAGCCTCTAGAAGAGCTCTTAACTGCTGAGATATCTCTTTAGCCTCTTTGCTTTTTTTCCTGTGGAATAACACCTTCAACATACTAGTTATATATTATAATATTGAATAAGCAAATGAATTTGTATAATGTCACTTAAGCACTAACCATCAGGGAAAAATACCATTTGCCACTTTACATTAAGTTGCACGCTTGTTTGTTTAGAACCTTTTTCCTTAAGTAGTGGCTAAATGTCTTAATATTTTAATTATGTAACCACCCACTATTTCTGTGTATCTAGGACCCTTTCACAAAAGTCTAAAAATAAGAAGTTTCCGGAACCACCAATCAATGAAGATGAAGATGAAGATGTCAGGGCTGAGAGACTGAAGGTTAAAGAGCTGATAAGCTGCCAGTGTTGTGAGGAGGTAACTGCTCATTATTGCTAAGTCATATCAAGTCTGAAATGGTAAATTGATAAAGGCATAGGAATAAGAAATATTTTTCATTGCATATGAACATGAAATTTATTTTTACACTGTCCTCTAATAAGTGAATATAGTTTTTAGGATACTTACATGAGATATGAAATGATAGGCATCCAATTTATAACTGTAAAACCTATTTTGCTTATTAGAAGCCAGCTGTTATGGTATGCAATTTACACAAAGAATTTGAGGACAAGAAAGACTTTCTTCATTCAAGAAAAGCAAAGAAAGTAGCAACAAAATACATTTCATTCTGTGTGAGAAAAGGTTGGTATTTATTTTTCTTAAATAAGTTTTTCAAAAGGGTAATTCCCATTTTTAGTTTGACTTTAATATATAATTTTTCCTCTCAATTCCTATAGGAGAGATCTTGGGACTGTTGGGTCCAAATGGTGCTGGCAAAAGCACAATTATTAATATTCTGGTAGGGGAAATTGAACCAACTTCAGGCCAGGTATGATCTGTAAGAATGTGGGTTATGTCAAATATAACATATTTTTAATTAAGATAAGTCTAAATTGACAAATTATGAATTTGATGGTCAAACTTCATGCATTTTAGTATAAACTGATAAGATACTTTGGTCATCTGTGAAAGTAATACAGATGGTGAAATTTTCACACTCAAATAGACAGATACAGTTTTGTTTTTAGTAATTATTTGCGTTAGAGATGGATTTACCTATCTACTTATGAAGACAGTTATCTTAATTTCTGGAGATAGGCAAGTTAGTCTTGACCCTGTCAGTTGGACTTCAGTTCTCCTTCCCTGTTTGTTTCCTCCTGTTCTCTTCACATTAGATAGACCCATTGTTCTGTGAATTATAAGGAGTACTCTTTCTTTGGGAATTTGTCTGAGATGTTCCTTACATTCCTTATATTCAAGAAATTCAAGGAACTTATTTTAGCTAGGTTTAAATATAATCTTTCAGTGAAGCCCCATGATGGCAGTACTTCAGATTATGGTTTGATTTCCCACCCAACGAGTTACACCTTTTCTGGTTCTATCTCGAAGCTCTGACTTAACTGTGTAAATCCTGGTGCCTTTAAAAAGCAATAAAACCACCATGAGATAGTACTGTGACTGAGGGACAGATTGTAAGTGAATCTACCCACTGTTTCCTTCACAGTACAAATTAAGCAAAGAAACTAAGATTTGGTTTGCATTTTTGTAGATCTTTCTAGGCGATTATATCTCACATTCAGATGAAGATGATGAATCCATTAAGTGTATGGGTTACTGCCCCCAGACAAACCCACTGTGGCCAGATATTACTCTGCAAGAACATTTTGAAATTTACGGAGCTGTGAAAGGGATGAGTGCAAGTGACATAAAAGAAGTCGTAAGTCGGTAAATTGGTTGTCTTTAAATTGCCTTTTGCTACATGGGAGCAGGAAATGTATATTCCAAATTTTGAAAAAACATTCAAAACAAGCATTTTTGTAGATTGTAATTTTCATAGAAAAATTTCTTCTAATGCTTTCTTTACAAAATTATGATATCTGTGAAAAAAGGCAGTTCTTTATTTCTGTTTTTTTTTCTCTCCCTGATTCATTGTTATATTTTGAGACAGTCTTACTATGTAGTTCCAGCTAATCAGAGGTCTGCCTGCCACTGCTCGTAAGTCCTGGGATTGAAGACAGGTGCCAATGATGCCTGGCTCAGTTTTGATTAGGCTCTAATTATGATAGGAAAATTAAGTGAATCACTTATCAAGATTGTTTTAAATGATATAAATTGGAGATTTTTTTTCTTACCTAATTATACTAAATATTACCTAAGTGACTCTTTTAGAAGAAAGCAGTTTTAGTGATTATGCATAATTTATACTTGCACTACTATATATCCAGGTACATTAATTTTTTATTGACCAATTTGCAGAATAACAAATGCCCTTGATTTGAAAGAACATCTTCAGAAAACCATAAAGAAACTGCCTGCAGGGATCAAGCGAAAGGTACTTTTTATTAGACAAAAAATACACCTATTTTATTAGTTGAGTGCTTTTCACTCTCTAGGCTGACATCCTGAGAGTATAGTCTTAGTCCAACTTTCCTCTTCCTTCCCTCTAGCTGTGTTTTGCTCTCAGTATGCTGGGGAACCCACAGGTTACTCTACTCGATGAGCCATCCACAGGTATGGACCCCAGAGCCAAACAGCACATGTGGTGAGTATGACACTGCAGACAGTTGTCACAGTGCATCACATCATGGTTTAGAGTCATTGTAACTAATACCGCCCTCTTAGTGATGCATGCAATTTGATTTTATAAAATAGTAATTAAATATTTAATCTTTAAAAGCTTTTATCATATCTTTGCTGAAATCTTAACGATATTTTATATACTATGGAACATAAATGAATATACAAGTGGTCATTAAAATAATTCTGTTTTCTGAATTGATTTTGGAAGATTTTCCCTAATCATTTAATGATAAATTACATTTTTCATAATATTGTTTTGAATTTATGTTGTAATTTATTGTATTAGTTTAAAGAAATAGTGGGTTGAACAATTTTTAATTTCCATGTTTATAAAGTATAAGATTAAATTTAGATGTATATTAATTTCATGAGTATGCAGCTTTTTATGATACAAAGAGCACATTTTATCATACATTGACTCATTCCTTCATGATTTTGCATTTTCTCTTTCTCTCTCTGTCTTTCCTTTTTTTGATATTGCAAGGGATTGAGACCAAGCTACTGTGTATTGTAAGCAAGTGCTGTACCTCTGAGCTGTATGCTAGCCTGGTCATTACACTTTAACTCCATGTATACCATTGAAATCATGAAAACCTTTTTCCATTTGTCAAGTTTCAAAACCAAAGAAAAGTTAGAATAGAAAAATTGGATTTTGAAGAAAGCTCATTATTTTTCTTAGAAAATAGACATATCCCTCTTATTTATTTATTTATTTTTTTAATATCTTGTAGGAGAGCTATTCGAACTGCATTTAAAAACAAAAAGCGGGCTGCTCTTCTGACTACTCATTACATGGAAGAGGCAGAGGCTGTCTGTGACAGAGTGGCAATTATGGTGTCCGGGCAGTTAAGGTAGATGTTTAAAAAACAGCATATCTTTCAGAGAAAGAGAGTTCTTTTGATTGTAACCTTTTAAACACTTGGAAAACTGTGAATTAATTTGAAATTTCAAAACATTTCTTTTAGTTTTAAAATTTGCTTTATGTAATTTACTGGAAATAATTTTTTTCAGAAAATATGTTCACCTACTTATTATTAGTATGTTTCCATGCCTTTTGTTTGTTATTTAGACATTACTAGGCTATTTTTAAAGCAAAAGGAATTACCTTGAATAACAGAAAGTATAAAATAAATATTTGAATTTATACTTGCATAAATAAACGATTGAATATAAATATATGTGTGCAAAGAGGCAAATTTTCCTTACACAATGATTTCAAATAATATGTTTATACAATTCCCTCAAAGGAAGCTAACCCTTTCCTGTCCTAGGTTTATGCTAGATAGAATCAGTTTCTCCTAGAAAGCTGATTAAGAAGGAAAGTGATAAATTCACATTTGAAAAACTTAGAGATAGATACTTTACTAATCAGTGTGTACAGATGCTGCATGGCCCTGAACATGGTGTAGAGTAAAGAGAAGAGTACTTCAGATTGATGTTTTCTGTCCAAAAATCATTACCCTTTTTTAACATGAGCAAAATAACAAACACAAATTGAAGGACTTTCCGTTAAAGGATCTGATCGTACTTTTTTTTTTTCTTTAAACTATACAAGTCATGAAAAAGAAGGAATGAGTAAGAAGTGTCATTAACTTTGGAAATTAAAGAGATGTAACAACTAAATACAACATGAAACAGAATCCTGGAACAGAAAAGTCACTGCTGGATAACTAGCAAAATCAAATAAACACAGGTCTAACCTTGGCTAGCTCTGTATAGTATAGATTGTTTGATTTTGACAAATTTGTTATTGTTGGTATTAATCACTAGCAACTGATTTTAAAGATTAATATTTATTAAGGGGTTTATATGAAACACTTACTTAATACAAGGCATTGAAAAGTTGGGCAATTTTTGGAAAGCTGGACTGCTCCCTGGTTAGCTGGCTGATCTGATTCTTTCTCTAAGAGCACAAGTGAGCAAACAGGAAGAGAGAAGGCTTTGTATTCAGTCTTAAACTAGCCTGGTCGTGCCCCGTATAGGGATTCTCAAGGCCCAAAGGCCACACCTCTAGGTCAAGGTGATATTGCCCGATTCCCACTACAGTATGTTATAGAAATAGAAGAAAATATTAGGTAAAATGAAACTTGATAGAGTATATGAGCATGTTGTATGGTGTTTGCAACCTTTCCATACATGAAAAAGGTTTCCAGAGTAATTTTGTTCAAGAAATGGGGTAGATATTTGAATAAGAAATGATTCTTCGAAACTCTCAAGCTATTTTTCTCTGTCTTTTAAAAATTACTTCAGATGTATTGGAACAGTACAACATCTAAAGAGTAAGTTTGGGAAAGGATACTTTTTGGAAATTAAATTAAAGGACTGGATAGAAAACCTGGAAATAGACCGCCTTCAAAGAGAAATTCAGTATATTTTCCCAAATGCAAGCCGCCAAGAGAGGTAATGACTTTTTAAATATATCTAATTTTTTTATAGAGTAGAGATCATTAAAGGTTATATTTTCAGTTTGATGTTTACCTATGTCTTTGAGTGCTTAGTGATGTGCTTTCAGGACAGAGTTTTGTCTCTACTTCAGGGTTACAATTACATGCTATTACCCTTTTATTCTGCACAAATTTTCAGGAGAATGAATATCAAAGTATATTATTAGAATTTGAATTTGAACTTAAAAAATGGTAAGCTTCAGCTTTCAAACATACACAGTAACGTTATGTATTTTCTTGCATTTCCTCTTTTGTCTTTAGCTTTTCTTCTATTTTGGCTTTTAAAATTCCTAAAGAAGATGTTCAGTCACTCTCACAATCCTTTGCTAAGTTGGAAGAAGGCAAGTAGCATTTGATAATATTGTAAACTAGTTCTCAAACAATGAAAGGATTTTATTCAGAAAGTTTAGAACTGAGAGCCAGATTACTGTTGCAATGATAGCAAATAGTATAATCTTTTGTTCTTTTATTCTAAGATAAGTAAATATGAATGTATGTATAAGTACATACATATATGTAACAGTAATTAAAAAAGAATTGGTGAGGAATTTGCGAGGAAATGTGGGATACACAGGAAGACTTGAGAGGAAAGAGAGTTTGCGGAATAATGCAAATTCAGTACTCAGGTATACAATTGTCAAAAACTTAAAAATTTGAAATATATATGGAATTTTTATCATTCTCTGTGGGATTTCTGAATAGGACAAAATTGACTTATCTCCATAATAGCTGTAGACTAATTACTAATTCTGAAATATATGCTTTCTTGGAAGTGTCTTTATGATTAAAGGGGAGTAAATCTACTAACAGAATTTGGTATGAGACTGAATTGCAAAGGGATTTGAAGTGACTATAGGAAAGCATATAATGACCAATTTTCAGAATCTTAATTTAGGAATTGATAGCATGTGCTATAGGAGACTTTGGAGAATGGGGGATAGAGATCTGACACCATAAGAAAACAAAAGAATAATGAGAAAAGGAGATACAGGAAGGAAAGAGGAGATAACTTAGAAAATGTGTTTAATCTTGATTGTTTACAGCTGAGGGTCAGTAGTCGGCATGAGAGAGAGAAAAAGAATGGGGCTGCAGGAATATATCTATGAAGGGGTCTATATGAAACACTTCGGGCAACTTCAGTTATGAATGAGTTGTTGACAGAGTTTTTAAAAACAGATTAGATTTACTTACAAGTTATTGTCATTTCATAACTTAAAAATATCACTGAGTAAATGCTATTCTTTATATTTTAATAGCAAAACAAACGTTTGCCATTGAAGAATATAGTTTTTCTCAAGCAACACTGGAACAGGTACTGTAAAGTGAAATTAGAAAAGATTACTATATAGTTACATGTTTCTAGTAGCAATTGCTTAGTATTATATAGTAGAGACTGATGTTATAGACATTTGAAACTATATAGTCAAAAAGTCTACTTACTTATCTGAGGTGTGAGTGAGGGTCTGCAAGTGCCACATTTTTGTGAGGGAAAGAGGGCAACTTGTAGGAATCAGTTCTCAGCCATGTGGGGCTTAGTGATTGTAGTTAGTTAGGTCTTCGGGCTTGCCCATAGTTATTGCTGAGCCACCTCACCATCCCCACTTACAATTATAATTGTAGCTTCCTCTTTGGTTTTTGTTAAATTTTGTTTTTAAAGCACATTTGATTGAAAACTCATATTATTACATTTATTTAAGTACATTGTGATGCTTTCATATATATACACACACACTATTGAATAATTAATTCAAGTGAATTTTATTTTGTTAAGTTTGAATAGCTTTTTATTCATTTTTGTAAATACTTGAAAAGACTCATGGTAGTATTCCACATTAGTGTATTTGAAATTGTCCGAACAATTTTAAGTTATTTTTGACAGTACTACTTGATATATTAATCAGATAATTTATTACGCTTTAAGTATGTGCTCGTCTTTGTAACTAATGGACATAACGATTCGTTTGAATAGTATCAATATCAATAATCTTTTGACACTTGTTAATATAGTTAATTATGGCATTGTATTATGTCTGACAATTAAAAGTTCTTTAAATTATGTAGTAGTTTGTTTTTTCTTTTCCTTTTCTCTAGGTTTTTGTAGAACTTACCAAAGAGCAAGAGGAAGAAGACAGTAGCTGTGGGACTTTAAACAGCACACTCTGGTGGGAAAGAGCCCAGGAAGACAGAGTAGTGTTTTGATTCTATTGCTTACTCGGCTTACTGACACTGAATTGATTCTTTTTAAAAACTGATTTTAAAACTTATTACTTACAATAGTTGAAAAAACATGAAAACACTTAGAAGTTTCCTAAACTCCTTAATTTATGTTATGGTTGTGTGTTTGACTTTCCTTTAAATAAATTTGTGTGTAATTGTAAACATGCATGTTTATATCTAAAGTATATTGTATGTAGCCAATATGCCATTTTTCCACTTTCACAAAAAAATATTTCTCAACTTAACGGCTTAAAGAAACTATGAAAGAATAATTCTGAATAATATATGTTTATACTATCTTATATGATTATATAGTTATCCAGTGCTAATTAAAAAGACCAGGATGTGACTATTCCATACAAAAGAGAAATAAGGCAATGAGGAAACACTCTTAGAGGAGGTTGGCATCTGTAGAAGATCAGACGTTGAGGAGTACATCCACTAGGTGGCAGTCATTAATCATAGTAAATATGTGAAGTCTTATTTTACTAAGTGATTTTCAATATGGATAATTAGATGTTCCAAGTTACATTTATTTTGCCAACATTAAAGTTCCAATGTGTTTTTGTGATCCAAACTCACAAAAAGATTATGACTAAAGTCTTAGTATGAATTAATCTCGTTTCCTGATAGTATGTATTAATCTCATTCCCTGAATCTACAATGTCAGATGTCTGTAGAAGTAGCTAGTCTATAATGTCCCCCAAACTCTCGATGAAGATTAAAAACAAAGCTTTGTTGCCTTCCTCAAAAAAGGCACTCTTAATTTTATTCTTAGATAAGAAATTTATTGGATAACCATTTCTGTGGCTAAATTTTATTACTTGATTCTCTCTTGAGGTTTAAGTAGGTCAACAGTTATATTTCTTTAAAAAGTTCCCCTTGTAATCATCTTGAAACATGGTAGAATATAGTAACTCTTTCAGGGATTAAGTTAAGAAATAAAAATCAGAATTTCACTCTTATGAAAGAGTTGAGATCTCATATGATAATCTAATCTTAGAAATATTATATAACTCAAATGGACAAGTATACTAATATAAATGATGTTAGCTGATACTGTATTTCAATCCGTTGTATAAATTGTTAGCTTTGCAAAACAAACATTATGGTGTGACTTTTGCATTAACAGAGATATAAAGAATAGCAAAAACAGAGAGCATTACTTACTTTAAAGAACTTACTTTAAACAGTGAAGCTTTCAATGAAGTTATTGATTATTTAATGTTGAGAAGACTTAATTAACCTTTAGTCCTGTTGGTTAATGAAACACCTTTGGTTTTAGGCACTATGAGAGCTAATTTAAATGTTCCTTTCTCAGTACAAGATATATGACTGGTACTTCCCTCCATTTATTTAACAATTTATGTCCATCTCAAAAGTATTTGTTTATTCCCATATCTCAGAGGTACTTTAATCTAAATGAGCCATTCTAAAGGTCGGCTTGAATTTATGAGCCCCTTGCTAAGTTCTTGTAAAATTTCATTGGCAGTAGTTTGCCTCCTGACACCAAATTATAATTTTAGATTCTTTATAATCTTACATTTAGCTAATGATTGCTGCATGATAAACATAGTTAAGACATATTTAAAGGAAATCTTTATCTTTGCTGATAAATTATAAATAGCACATTGTATTTTCTAAGCAAGTCACTGCTAAGTGGTGCAGCAAACTTGAAGAGCTATTTTTAATATTTAAGTACTTTGGGGCCTTTCTTTTGGGATGTGATTTTGTAACTCTGTAACCTAGAACACATACCCTTAAAAAAAAAAAAAACCAAGCAAACTGTATTTATATTTTACTAGGGCAGTTACTGAAAAGGGTAGGTTTTGTTTGTTTTTTAAAGCATTTGACCATTGTAAGAAAGAGTTGTTTCATAGAGATGGTGAACATGGGCCATTATCATATAGATTTGTTTGTGGTCTAATAATAGTTCCAAATGTGTGATCAGTGTGTAGTATAAGTTTTTTCCTTAGGGGATAAAATTTGAGATTATAGTGTCTTAATCATTTTCTTGTCTGTTGTGTTCATCCAATTTTTATTTTTCTGTACATAATACAAAGTTTGGTAAACGTTTTAGACAAGACCTTTGAATACAGCTTTTAGTTTCCACACATTCAGTAAATGCATTTTGGTCATGAAACTAAGTTTTTCAGCTGGAAGCTCCTATCTACCCTGCCCTTTTAAAGTAGTAACTAACTCAAGAAATACTAGATTTAAACAATTCTTAAAACAAGATTAAGTAGACTGGGAAAAAAGAAGACAAAGTCAAATAGAAATTTATCATATTACAGTGTATAGTTTGTTTCTCACATATATTTATTTCAAAATATCATAAAATTATTGCTATTACAACTTTGTTCCACATCAATACAGGTAAATAAATAACTATATTTGCTGGACACAAGGTGAATGCAGACAGCAACATCACCTTTCTGCCTTATATTTTTTATCTGTGATCAAATATTAGAAGTGTATGAAGGCGGAGCTCTACTGAGTGACTGATGGTGAAGGCCGTACTGTCTTCAGAGGAGAGGAACCAGTCCTTGGAGGCAATGAAAGCATTCTTAGTGTTCTTTGTTTTGCTTTGTGTGGTTCTCCCCCCTTCTGCTTTATTTTTAGTAAAAAACAGTGTTTCTTTTTTCAATTTTTTAAATTTAATTTGCAGAAATTATTTTTAGTCAGTTTTGGTTTTCACCATTAAAACATTTATTTTCCAGCAATTTAATTTAGCACACACCATTCAGTGACTGTGTTCTTTTAGTTGACTGATGAACTGATTTTGGCTCTGTAAGATCTTAAGTTCTTTTAAAAGAAGGATAGATACTTAAATGATGACATAGGAACGCTTTGTTGCTAGTACTAAAACTGTCTTCTAGGAGCACAGTTTATTTTACTAGGGTAAGTGTTGTTTCTCGTTTCCTTGTTGGTCACTTGACATCTCATTCTGATTGGACGTTTTGCATTTGTTAAAATGCTATTGTATATTTCCATGTAGCATATTAGCAGATATTAAGTTTTTAAATAGTAAAGGCCTTTTCTTAATGTATTTTTAATATTCTTAACATTGGCTTTCATTTTTTTCCTTGAAATAGCATATTACATAAAATGAAAATTTATTCTCAGGTGAATTATTTTTGTATCAGCTCTTCTTACAAGGTAAAAATTTACTTTTTTCCTATTCATAACATGTATGTAAGCAATTCTCAAAGCTGCCCTTTAATAAAAATGAATGTGCTTATATTATTAATAATAAACTTTAAGAGCTAAAAATCTAAGACAAACTTTATTTTGTACATTGAAGTGGATTCTTTGTTATTTGCTGTTCATAATTAGAGAGTGACTTAAATTAAAAATTGAAGCAGCACTCTGCAATCAAAATAATATTTTCTCTTAAGGACCTGTGTTAAATAAGGGATAAGAAAATGTTGGCAAGAATTGTGACTTAATTGTGTTCATATTTTAAAGTTAAACTTAGATTATATTGATTTATGTTAAATGTATTTTACACCATCATTTATTTATATGGAATAGATATTTATCTATTTCCTTAAACTTGAAAAATAAATTTGATTCTTTTACTTCTGTAGTATTTTGAATTTAATGAACAGAGTCTTCCCAAGTAATTAAACTTAACAAATTAAGGGCTTTTTTTCTTTAAAGTAAAGACGTCAAATTGTGAAGAATTCATAGATCTTAAAACTAGGCTGCATGTTCTTATTGTAATAATTACGCAAATGTAGACCCCTGTGCCTACGTAGACAAATCCAGAAGCATGTTTCTATGGTGATTCTAAATGCCATGAAGCCTGACAGTCAAGATTTTATCACAGTTACTTATTTAATGATTGGAGTGATGAAGAGCCCATCGATGAGAATTAATATTAGCAGTTATAGGCCTACAGATTAGGTTTGCAGCTGCTAAGGTAGTCCTTTGATTTTTCAGCTTGTCGTTGGGATCTAATCCAATTTAGGTTTTATGTTTTTGCAACTCAGTATTTTCTGCTAAACTAAGATCATAAATAATTTCACTATAACATTCCATCTAACCTTATAATAATAGAGCCTTCTACAATTTCTGTTCTGACTTTTTTACCTGTTGATCTTAAAAGGCTGGCTGAAAACACTCCTAACTTAAGTTGCCATTTTATTTTGCTGTTTTAAAATTAATATATAATGACTGTATCCCTTTATGAGATGCAATATGATAAATTCTTTTTTGTGTGCTTGGGAGTATGTCAGGAGCTTATGTATGATAAGCATACTATTCTTGAGCTGAGTACCTGCCACTTTAAGTTAGCTTAAATGTTATATAAACTATGAGGATATTTTACTAAGAAAATGACATCATTATTGTTTTGGAACATTATACCAGTCATTATTTATTAAAATCTCTTTGATGTGTAATTTTAAGAAAAGGTATTGAGTGCTAATTTTCATTGGTTGTTGAATAGTAATTTTTTAAATTTCTTCAGGAAGATGAACCTGGGGCCTTGTACATTCTAGACAAGTGTTCTACCATCAAGTCATTCCCAGATCAATGTTATTAATACTGTTTTACAATAATAAACACATACCTGATATTTGTTCTTTACTGATTATATTTAAATAGTCACACTAATGTATATTAAATCACATTTGTAACTGATTAAGTTTAAAATAATATTTGTTAAGCCTTATAAATTGGGTGTGATTTTGTAGATATACTATGTTTCTGGAAAACAAAGTAGCTTATTAATTTAAAGCAGGAATGTATGCAGTGGGGATGATAAAATCTTAAATAATCAAGTAATGGGCCTTTTATTGGCTGCTGTTTTTTTAGGGGGTGGTTGATTGTTTGTTTTTGAGACATAGTTTTTTTGTTTAGCCCTGGCTGTCCTGTGGAACTCGATCTGTAGACCAGGCCAGCCTTAAACTAAGAGTTCCATCTGCCTGGGATTAATGGCGTGTGCCACTACTGATCAGCAAGGTACTCTATTTTATGACTATTTATTATCAGTGAATATTAAAAGTAGGTATAGGAATTGATCATAAACTGATCACAAACAAAGGCAGTGTATTTAATGAAGTTTAAAACCTCAAAAATTCTTCCTGATTGTGGTGGTTTGAAAGAAAATGGCCCCCAAAGGGAATGACAATTATTAGGACATGTAGCTTTTCGGAATAGGTGTGTCCTTGTTGGAGGAAGTGTGGAGGCAGGCTTTGAGGTCTCATATATGCTCAAGCCATGACCACCACCTCAGTTCACTTTCTGCTGCCTGCAAGATGTGGAACTCTCAGCTTCTTCTCTAGCACTATGTCTGGTTGCATGCCACTATGCTGCACCATGATGATAATGGACTAAACCTCTGAAAATGTAGGCCACCCAATTAAATGTTTTTCCTTTATAAGAGTTGGCGTGGTCATCGTGTCTCTTCATAGAAATCCTGACTAAGACACTGGTATTAATTGACTTCTAGTCTTTAAAATACATGTAAGTATGTATTATTTTAAGAAGCAAATCCAGTCTTGTCTTGGTTCTCATAGATTTTACCATGCATCTAAAAGATACAAAGCCTCAATCGTAGAAAACTGGACATAATTTTAGTCATTTGGTCTTTTTGAAAGTCAAAAGAACTTTTAATATCAATTTACAATTTAAATGCAGAGCTCTGTGTTGGAGAGTTGACTCTCACTAGAAATGTAGAAATTCCAGAGTTATTTATTTGAAGGTGTTTTGTTTCTAATATTACAATTAAAGTTTGCATTTTAAAATATCTCATTAGCCTTAAGGTGTTAATCCTATCAATGGAAGAAGCCCAGTGCTGCATTGGAAGAGACAAAGTAGAGAAATGGATAAAACACTTGCCCACCAGAGGGGAGCAGAGGGCTGTGATGAGGGAGGAATGGGATGATGCTTTTTGAGCAGAAGCAGAGGCAGCAAGGCAACCTTGGAGGACAGAGGCTGAACTCAACTGAGATGGACGCTAGTATAAGTGCCAGTCTATTTGGGAAGTAGTGACAGGACTCAAGAGGTAACATAAAGGAAAGCCCCAACCATTGGTCACAGTGATAGCAGAGAGGCCATTACAAATACTATCATGATGATATTTGTAGGGTCAAGAAGGCAAGGACTAAATCACTAGTTTTCAGTCCCTCCTTTGATTCCTTTAAGAAGCTGCAAAATCTGGAAATTTTCAGGTATTCTACAAATAGTGTTCAGGATTTTTAAAATTTTTTTTGAAATTTTATTCATGTGTATGAATGTTTTGCCAGCAGATGCCAGATGTCAGACTCCCCAGAACTGATGTTACAGGCAGACAGTAGATACTGTGAACTGACTCGGGTCATCTGGAAAAGCAATATGAACTCCTAAACTCTGAGCCATCTCTCCAGTGATCAGCCCTGTGATCAGGAAAGCTTATAATTTTTTTATTTCAAAACCAAATTTTACAGATAACTTGAAAAACGAGAAGGGAGTTGAACAAAGATGGGGAAATAAACCCCTAAAAAGGGATTGTTTGGTATCATCTTTGTTAATAGAGACATCACTATAGTCTCCAATCTCTTTATCACTCAACTGTTACTTTCAGTGATAAAACCAGTATTAGTCATGTATTTGAAATACATTTATTGTTTCTCTTATTTAAGGACTTAGTTAGTACTTTCCATAGCAAGACTACCAGGATAATATTATACAAAAGTGTCATTTTGTTGAAACACTTGAAAATTAAATTTTTAACATTAGGAGATAATTGACTTCATTAAGTTACATGCTGGGGACAGGGGACTGGAGGTGGAAGATCCGAAGCTTTCTTGATGTGACTCTGAGTAAGAAAGACTAGGTAGCAAAACAGTCTTTATTCCCAGGATACAGAGGAAGAATAAGGAATCATGAAAGGTGTTATGATGAATGATAAACAGGCTATGTAGGGAAGCAAAAAAAAAAAAAAAAAAAAAAAAAAAGAGGAAACATCTCGTAGTCTTAGCTTTGGGTGAGGGGCACCGGGAGGAGGGAGGCCTCGGGGTAGCAAATCACAATCACAAGGATGGTACGCCCAAGGAGAGAGTATTACAGTGGCTCCTGCCTGGAAAGGAAATCCATTATTGTTGCAGTAATACTCACGTGTAGTATATCATAAAAGTATTAATATTTATTAATGGGTATAGGCACACTCACAATACCAATGAACCTTAAGACAACTTTTGGAGATAGGAACTGTCTCACGATGGGTGATTGATCTGCTCTCCAAGAACACAGGAACAAAACAAGGATCAGCTCAGGGTTTTGGTGTCTTTTTAATCGGATCTGACCACGCCTAATTCAGGCTTCTGGAACTCTAGAGTCACATCTCCAAGCCTTGTCAGCTAACACTTGAATTCCACCACACATTATGCTGTTTCTGATCCAGTGGTGTAACAAGGTGCCATCATGAGAGCTTGGCCTATTTGAGACTGAGCCTTTTTAGAGGTCTGAGGACAGAACAACTGCAATTCAAAGAGTCTGGAGATATCTTACAACAGTGTCAAGGTAGGCAGTGGCTACGAGAGGTGGTCATGGGCAGGAAAAGCTCAGATATCCACCAGCTCAGTTTAATCCTGGGGCTAAGCGTGTTCTACTTTGGTACAAGGACTGAGCCTTATAGAGCAATTGGAGAACAGCAGGCTGGATTTACTTGTGGGGCTAGGGCTGTGGAAGGCATGGTGGTCTTCCCTACTCTAATACAGGGCTGAGCCCTGTAATCTTAGACTAGCTGGAAAACAGCCTGAGACCATGGGGGAAGAGACTGGCTTCTGGATCTGCCTTCCTGCCATGTGCTTCCAGTTAGGACTGATCCAACAGATCACTGTTTTCTTTCAGACTTTCTTCTCCCCACTGTTCTGGTTTGTTACAGGAAGGTACCCAAATACATTGAGACCAGAAAGAAGAATACCAGGTTCCCTTAGTTTTGTCCCTCTAGTGTAAATCTCCATCCTCCCGTGTACTAGGAAACACCCTGTGGCATGGACATTGACTACAACTTGATACATGAAGTGCGAGGTCTCTGAGTGAGTGAGAACTTGCCAAGTCTGAAGACTGTAGTTCAATGTGCTAACAGGGAGTCCTGATGTATAAAGAAGCAAAGCTTCTAAAGTGAATTTATCCTCATACTGAAAATTGATCCTCGACTAGCTTGGCCATCAGTGCACAATCAGCAGCAGATTGATTGGTAGGAATAAGATCCTTAAGCTACTACTTCACCTACCTCTACCATAGCTGGGAGACTCCAGCCTCAAGAGAGGACCCCAAAAAACCTGTACAATTCTGTTCTTTTAAAAAACTCTCATCCCCTTTTTTCTTTTTCTGTTTTTTTTATTTTAACCCTCTTTTTTTTAAACTGCATATTTTCAGTGTTGTTTATACTTTGTGTGGTTTGGGTGTGTGTGTGTGTGGGTGTGTGGGGAGTGGGTGGGTGTGTTGTGTGTGTATGTGCGAGTGTGTTTTGGGTGTGTGTGTGTGAGTGTGGATGGGTGTGCTGCTAGGATCAAATCCAGGACCTGTATATGCTAGGCAAGTACTCTACTGCTCAGCTACATTCTGACCCTCTGTTTTCACTATTTTTAGGAAGCATTTATGTTCTTATCCTTTTTCTTTGTTCCTGAATCAGATTTCTACTCTTTGTTCTTTTATCTCTCTCTTCCTCACATCCTCTTTCCTGCACCCTTGTGTGACTCATTTATTGTTTTCTAGGTTAGTTTTTAACTCCATTACCTTACTCTGGAGTTTTTTCTTTTTAAATCATTATTGATATGCTGGTTGGCCTTAATTGATTTTAAATATATTTCTCTAACTAGTTTTGGTTTTGTGATCTTGTCGTTAGAGTAGTTTGGAGTCACACTGTCATTTGAGCCCTCAGGAGAGAGTCGTTTAATAAGAAGATCCCAAATAAGCCTATACCCATCCCATCAGATACACAAATTGCAACACAGAAACAGAAGAGAAATGTGCAGAAGCAAAAAAGCATATCTAGAAAAATCATACCCTTTCAATAGCTGAGTCCTAGGGCACTGAACTTGTTAATCCGGGACAAAGAATTCAAAGTCCAGTGTGCGAGCTGATGATCAGTGACTTCACAGAGGAATCAAACACTCAGGTGAACTAAGAAGGTCATTAGACCTGGAGGAGAACGTTTGCAACTTCAAGGAAATTGAGGTTTTCCAAAAGCAAAAACTAAACTAAGTAGATAACGTTGGGAATAAAAATCTCAGTCAGTAAAATAGAAAATACAGTAGAAAGCACTACCCATGCACCCAACCAAACAGGAAAAATAAAATCAGATTAAGACAGAGATGAGGAAGAATTACATTCGAGTGACTATAAAGAAAAGAAATCAGGAAAACAAATTTCAGGAACTCAAAGCCAAAAGCTCAAGATTAATAAAGAGCAAATTTAATCTAAAATATTAAATTTATAGGAATTAATGAATAGCTCTAAGTAGTAACCTTAAATATAATTGTCCTTTTCTCTGAGATACATAGACAAGCTAATTAAAATAAAAAGAGTATTGAGTTTGTTGTTTGTAAGAAATATATATACAGACAAAGACATACTTGTAAGTGGAAAAAAAGGTGAAAAATCAGGCAAATGGAGAGAAAAGCAGGTAGGCGTACCTTACTTTTATCTGATAAAATAGACTTTAAATCAAAATCAGTAAAAAGAAACAAGTAATATCAATAAAGGAAAATCCATCAAGATACAATGATTGTAAATGTATTGAACATCGCTGCATTGGATTTCATAAAAGTATTACTGGAGAAATACAACAATAGTGATATCAGTATCAAATTCTCATCAATAGATCATTCAATAATATATCATAAAAGCCCTCTCCCCATCACCAAAATTAATTAAATGATTTAAAGTAAACCTCAATTATTACAGATCAAATGGATTTAACTGACATCTATCAAATAGTTCATGCAGTAGCAGAGTATGCATTCTTAGCAACCCACAGAAATTACCCTGATATAGATCACATTTTAGGGCAATAAAGTAAGTCTCCAAAAATAAAAAGTTGAAATAATTTTTGTTGTCTGATCAGATCATAATAAAATAAAATAATTATTAGCAAGAGAAACTACAAATACAGTATTGAAGAGATGAGAGGACAATTACTTGACTCAGACTGAACTCACACTTCTAAGAGTGAGTTTTGATAAGTGTTTACTGTAAAAGAGCAGAGAGCCTAGGAACCTTCCTTTTATATTATCTCAAGGTCTTAGGAAAAGAACAGCTAACCCCCCCTCCCGGCCAAAAAACTTAGAAGTTGGTAAAAAATAATAAGGATCTAGTCAGAAATTAACCAATAGGAGACTAAAAGACCAATACCAATTAATGAAAATGACTTTGTTCTTTTGAAATTGACAAATTTTTACCAAACCAAAAGAAAGTCAAAGACCTAAGTTATCAAAATTAGAGATGAAGATCAGGACATTAAAACATACCAGTGAAATCTAGAGCATCATTAAGGTATACATCGACAAACTATGCTCCCATAAGTTGGAATATCTAGATAAATGTATAATTCGGTAGATGTATATGACTTACCATATCCAGTAAGATTGAAGCAGCAATATAATTCAAGTAATAGTTCAAAGGAGGGCCCAGAGAAAGATGGGCTCATTGCTAAGTTATACTAGACTTTTAAAGAACCAACACTCCTTAAACTATTTCATAAACTAGGAAATAAAAGCTACAGACTCACCAAATGAATCCAGTTATAGATGAGAATTCTATTACCAATTTGTTAGTGGGTATGAGTCTATACTCAGAAGACCCTAAAAGTTTACCCCAAACTTTTGAATATGATACTTTTAGCAAAATAAGGTACAAAATCAACATATAAACATGAATGGCTTCCTGACATGCCAAAATGAATATTTTGAGAAAGAAATCAGAAAAATAGTTGTACAATAGCCTCAAAACATACCTAAGAATAAACCAAACTAAGGATGAGAAAAATACATAAATTTTAAAACGAAAAATTGTAGACAATACCAGTATTGGAAAGTTATCCCATGTTCATGGGATGGTAGAAATAGTAATATGTAAATGGCTGTATTATTGAAATCAGTCTATATGTTAAATGGTCCAGTGAAATTCTCCCAGAATTAGAAAATACAATTCTAGAATGAATATAGAAACAGGAAAACCCCACAAATGGCCTAAAAAATCATGGACAAAAGAGCAATGTTGGAAGTAGCACAGTACCTGGTCTCTATACGATAGGAACAAAACAGACAGACAGACAGACAGACAGACAGACACACACACACACACACACACACAACATGCAGGACAATGGAATAATAGAAGATCCAGAAATGAACTCACATAATTATTGAAGGCATTTAAACATTGAGAAAAATAGCCTTCAATAAGCAGTCTGGCAAAACCAAATACTCTCATGTAGATCTACATACTCTGCATTGAAATAAATCCAAAATGGATCAAACATTTAATGTAAAATCTGGAGCTTTGAAATTGGTAGATAAACCAAAAAGGCACAGAGAAGGACTGTAGTAACTAGTTTTTGGCCAGGACTAACTCTAAGATCTGGATTAGTAGTGTTGGTGTCTCAAAGAAACACACAGAATGTTGCTTGGCATATTGCTTGTTAGCTTTTGTATTTTAGCTTAACTTATTTTTATTAATTTGTTTTGCCACATGGCCCGTGGTTTACTTGCATTGCTTTTATATGTTGATTTTGGGTCAGCTGGATCACATCTTTGACTTTGTCTTCTTATTTATTTATTTTTATTTCTGAATAGGACTTTATCTTCAGAGATAAAAATTTATAAATGTGGTTACATCTATTAAAAGGCTCTATCTAGCTCTACATAGTAGAGAAAACAATTGAGTGGAGAGAGCTTATAGAATAGGAGAAAGTTTTGTATTCATCTATCAAATGATTAGCATCTAGAATATATAGTCAAAATATCAAACAATAGTTCCCCAAATAAACCACTTAATAAATGAGCAAATGAATTGAGTAACTCTTTCTCAAGACAAGTACTTAAATCACTGATAACTCTATGTAAAGATAGTAAGCACCCTTAGCTATTATAGAAGTGTACACCAAAACTTCATTATGGCTCCATCCCACCCAAGACAAAATGGATATCAAAGAAACACATACTGCTGATGTGGATGGGAAAGGAACCCTTAAACATTGATGATAGGTAGATAGATTACTGTAGAAGCACCTCAAAAGACTAAAAATTGGGGAGGGGCATTTCACATTATCATTTAGTGAACTAATAGGCCAGCTAAGCTGTAGTTCAAAAGATTTATTCTTAGCTTTATTGTGTGCTTTGTAAATTATTTTTAAAACTTCTTTAACATCATTACTTGCCTACTTTTTTATTTCATTTGGAACTTTTTCGTTTCTGCTTTTGTAGCTTGCCTTGATTTGTCAATCATAGAGTGACAGTAAAACCATATAAAAGACCCAGTGGGTTTGATCATACAGCATCATGCTCCATAATTTACACTCTAGGTCTCTTACTAAAGAAGACCCTGAGAATAAACCTGTTATTATCATTTCAATGTATGATTGATATTAAAATGTTGGGTTTTGGAACCTTTGTCAAAGGTCTTTAAAAATTAAGTTTTCTGTTCCTCCAACACAACACCATCTTTACATTTGGTCCCTGTACTTGCATGATTTTCTGCCACCTTCATAGCATTTTTAATTAGAAAAACTCCTCATGAATGGTGAGGCTGACAGTTCATACATGGTAGATACTGAAATAATCATACTAGTATATTTTATAGGATGCATATAAATATTGACAGTTCATGAAAGTGAGAGATAACAGACACTGAGCCCACTCAACTTATTATCATATTTGAGAACATGGAAGTTAGTAGAAAGTAACACTAGTGAGTGGGGAAATGGTAATGAGTGCATAGCCCTAGGTTCTTGAAGTGGAGGCTAGACAGAGGATAGCTGGCAGAAAAAAAAAAAAAAAAAAAGAAACTACTATTTAATCACCAGAAGATCTTGGAACATCTGTAGATAAAAACTACCTTAGAAATTATACTTAAAGTATAATAAAGGTCCAATTCAGGATATCATAAAATGTTTGTAGGATGAGCTCTTTAATAGTGCTGCCATTTCGATTTAAGACTATGAGGGCCATTCTCATCCAAACTATCACATTTTATATCCCTGTCCCCACATTATAATGAAAATGCATTTAATCTAACTTCAGAATTTCCCACAGTTTTTCACAGTCTTAACACTGTTTAAAATTCTAAACTTCAAGTATCTTCTGAGACTCAAAAGCAATTTCAAGTGTAAACGCCCATAAAATAAAATAAAGCAAAGTACATACTTCCAACATAGAATGCCGTGAAACATATATTATTATCCTAAAAGGGAGGAATGTGGGCATAGTGAGCTGAAACAAGACTGAAAACCCCCAGGACAATCCTGTAACTCCATGTCCAGTGTTAAAAGGCTTAGAAGGCTCCACCTTTCCAACTTGCTGACTGTAGCACCCCTCTCCCTTGGGCTGGTTTCCTTCTCTTTTGATAGTTTATTTCACAACTAAACATGAAGGTTTAATTGTAGTAATCAACTTTATCCCACAATGACCAGCCTCTTTTTTTTTTCTTAAAGACAACTACTGAGCTAAATACAAAAAAGTTGACTACTATGAATCACCAGAAGATCTTAGAACACCTGTAGATGGAAACTACTTTAGAAACTTAACATGAGGTTTTTGGCCCATCCAGCTGGTGGTCCAGACCCACAGACTTGAAGTCCCAGACCAACTAGCCCCAAATAATCACACAAAGGTTTATATTTTAATTCCATGCTGTTTGACCTAAGGCTCAAGCATATTGCTAGCTCATTCTTTCATCTTAATTCAACCCATTTTCATCTGTCTGACCACATGGCCTGTGGCTTTCTCATTTTCTTACATCTTGCTTCATGGGCAGATGGATGGAGTCTCTATCTATGCTCTGATTTCCTGCCTAGTTCTAAGGTGCCTGCCATAGGCCAAAATAGTTCTTTTATTCACAGTATAAGAAAGACATACCACATCAAGAAACTATACTTTCAGCAACAATTTTGTATTACTTATTATAAGATAAACATAAGGACTAGTGAAAGAACACGCTGTAAGGATTCCCGGCACATAGCAGCCATGTGGTAAACCCAACATGGCACTTGGCAGAACATGCCACATATGGAGGGCATGCCCTTAGGCATGGCTACATAAATCTGTGCCCACCTGCTCTCTTAAAAGGAGATACCACAAGGAAGTCTCTCTCTTTCTCTTTGGCTTCTCCCTCTCATACCCGCTTGGCAACTCTCCTGAATAAACTTTAGTGTAGCATCTGGTAGTGAGTATCTGATCTCACACACGAAACCAAAATTTTAGTGCCTTGACTTGGATAGGCTCTCTCTTGGCTTAGGTGCATATAGGTTAGGAGATCCTGGAGATTCTGATCCAGGGCTCACTACCAGGCTGCCTGGTATCTGCCCTGCTGGAGCTTGTTCAAACACCACTGGCCTCAGTTGGTGAGTCTTTCCTTTCCAGTTGGCATAAACACAACTATTGTCTCGGGAAAAGACTGTTGATCATCCAGCTTTCCTGGTAGGACTCTAGTCTTGTGGAGGACCACCCCCAGCCACGATCTTCACTAATTAAGACTGTTCCTTCTCATCTGACACTCACTTCTGGCCTTACCTGCTATGGAAGCCCAGCTCAGATCCTTGGATCTTTGGATCCTGCTCCTGGACACTGTCCCCAGGGCTCTGCCCTAACACCTACCCTAGGTGCTGACGAGTTCCTATCGGTGGCTTGCACTGGATGTCCACTCTGTGTGCTGATGAGGGCCTGTGGTGGCATAGTGTTGGTTATTATGCCTACCCCTGAGAAATAAAGTGTTTTTAGGGGTGACTAGCATTGGTTCAGGCTTTGCCCTGATGACTATCCTAGGTGCTCATGAGCATCTAGTGATAACTAGCGTGGTTTTTATGCCCACTCTCATTGTGGCTGGCATTGTTTTGGGCTTTGTCTTAATGCATACTCTTAGGCAAGTTACTTAGTGATAACTAATAATGTCCCCAGGACCACTCATTGGCTGGGTAATGATCCAGATTTAGCAGTGGAATCCCTGCCCTCTGGGCCTCAATAACAGAGAATGAGTGAGCATAAAATGTCTCCCCATCATCTCTAGGATGCATCTTGAAACTTTCAAGCTACTTAGCTTTTTGCCTTGTCTAGACACCACCAAGCTCATCTGTTTTGCACAAAGAAATGGCCAAAGTACCCCTTAGCTAACTCAAAATACCCATCTAATGGCTAGCTGGACTCTGATATTTTATGGGAGCTAACTTTTGCAAGCATATGGGCAGACCAAAAGAGTTCCTGTATCTTTCCATATCGCAGCTCCAAACTTTCTCTTCTGGCTTTCTTTTCTTCTGCCATCTGTTTCTAGCCACGTGATGAGATCCTTCTCTGGAACCTCCACCTTTCAAATCTCAACACTTACCTGCAACTCATCCAATTTCTTCCTTTCCAAAAACTCCAAACCTGGCACTTAGATTTATCCCACCAGTCACTCTCCCGCCCCTAAGGATCCTGATCCATTTCTCCCTCTGTGGGAAGTCATCATATTCGCCTGAATCCAGCCTTGCCAGTCGCTCTAGCCCTCCCCTTGTTTTTCATGCTATCTGCTGAGCCTGTCAGCACCAGATCACCCCCGTACCCTCTACCAGCCTCCCAGGTGGACTCCTAAGTGGGAACAACCAGAATCTTATTGCTAGGCACATTTCTCCAAAATTCTCTATGAGTTTTTCTGTTTTAGCCTGCTTCTTAGAGTTGAAGTTGGAATCATTACTGGAAACAAAAAGCTCCAAGGTATTTTACCTTCCCCTCTCCCTCCCTTACAGACTAACC
Source organism: Phyllotis vaccarum (assembly GCA_033318265.1). Classification (NCBI taxonomy): domain Eukaryota; kingdom Metazoa; phylum Chordata; class Mammalia; order Rodentia; family Cricetidae; genus Phyllotis; species Phyllotis vaccarum. The sequence continues at coordinate 11,836,488 of JARWLC010000008.1, forward strand.
CTCCAGCTACTGCTTCTGGAAAACAGAAAAACCCAGAGGCCATCTTACCATGAGAAAACATTGACTGCCCCTCCCCCAGGACTAGAGAAAAGGAACCAGGAACGTTTTTTAGAGCTGATACAGGTAAAACATGTCCCCCCCAAGCCCCAGGACCAGAGAAAAACCATTTTAGCCTTAGCAACAGGTAAACAAAAAACAGACATTTTAACCTCTTCCCATCCTCAGACCTAGCAGAGATCCACAAACTTTATTGTGTAGCCGTTAGTCACTGGAGTCCCCTAGAAGGAAGAAACATAAAAATGGCTACCTTAAGGTTTATTTAAAGTATAGACAAAGCCTAACTTAAGGTTCCACAGTCCCAATTTCAAACATTTCTCTCCCTCTTTTTCCTCTTCTCTCATTCTGACCTCCAGACCCCGTAATAGCAGAGACCCTTATTGTATGTGTCACTTCCCAAGGTTCTCTTACTAACTCTGAAAATCCCCACCATGGAAAGCCCTGCTCTTTAGAAACCCTGTATAAGCCCTGTTCTTGTTTAGTTTGGGGTGTCCCTTTCCCACTCTGACAGAGCGAGCCACTCTCCTGGGTTTCTTCTTCCAAATAAGTGGTTGGGGTTTATAAAAAAATTCAATTTTATTTGTGTGTGTGTGTGCGTATGTGTGTGTGTATAGTGAGGCTTGTGGTAAGGACTTTCTTTTATGTTTTTGCTGGAGCAATGTGGAGAAGAGATTTAACATTTTTTATGAGAGTGGAGCAGAGCAGGAGCAAGCAAGAACTGTAACACTTTGGCTGGGGGAAACAGCCTTGTCAGAGCAGAATTAATATGCTCTGGGGAAACTGAGCAGAGCTGTAACATTTTTCTAGAGCAGAGAAGGGCTCTAACAACCTCACTGGGGAAATCCTCCCCTGCTGGAGCAAAGATATTTCACTTGAATTAGGGAAACCTTTCCCAGAGAAAGGACTGTAACAGTTTGCTAGGGAAAATATCCCCCACTTGAGCAGAGCTGTAACACTTCTTTTGGGATATTTTTCCCTTCAAACTATAGGCATTATTTGGCTTCCAACTTCCAGGATACCTTTCCCTACAGAGATATAGGTATTCCTTGGCTTCTGACTGCCAGGACACCTTTTCCTTCAGACCTGAAGTACTTTCAGGTATTCCTTAGCTTTTAACTACCAGCACACCTTTCCATACAGAGCTGTAACACTGTTAGGTGCTCCTTGGCTTCTGACTACCAAGATACCTTTCTATACAGAGTTGTAACACACTTATTAGAGGCATAGAAGATTTGAGGATTTTCAAATTGAGGTCAATGCTGTAATGAAGATTTATTTGTTTTTCTTTTCTTGTAGCTTCTGGTCATGTTTCCTAATCCTGGAAGTAACAATGAAGAAGCCATTCTTCATAAGTCCATTTTAAGCTAATGTTCATATTACCTGTTGTCTTTATGTTGTACATTTTACCATCTTTCTAGACTTTCAAATGTGTACCTTAATCTCTTGATTTTACCTTGATATTGATTCCTGGTTTATTTTAATATTTAGGATTTTTATTCAGACTTTCAGGTATGAAGTCACTGCTCTGAGTTACTGTATACTTTGAGATGAACAATTTTTGTGATGTTATTTTATTATATATTTTATTTAACCTTCTGAACCTGATGTAAAACTAATGCTTATTTGAATGCTAAGATATACAGTTGGACATCCCAAGTTAAGAAGTCCTAACTCTCAAATTCTCATCCATGAGTTTTCAGTGCTTTCAAACTCTGTCCAGAAATGACTTTCATCAGCTTACTTTGAACATCATTGTCTAGATCACTGATTCTTCTAAGATGTCTTCATATTCAAACATTAGCCAAGTGTTCTAAGGCCACCAGAAGGAACTGGACAGGAAGAAGGAAGGGATACATTGAAAGGAATATGAAAAAAGATTATATTAATAATTATTTTCTAGCTTAAGAAATTGAAAAGTCACAGTGCTGATAGAAACAAGGAAGTTAAAACAGGAAGTTTATTTATATCTTTTTTAGGGGGATGGTCTTTTCCTGGCTGTCTTTTAACTCACTGTGTAGACCAGGTGACCAACTGAGTGTAGACCAACTCACAGAGGTTGATCTGCCTAAGCCTCCTGAGTGCTTTGGTTAAAGACGTGTGTATCTCTACTCCTGGCTAGGAAGTTTATTTGTAAGAGATATTAGTTTTAGTATTAGGCTTACTGCATTAGATGAAAAAGGAAGCACATATAAGTTGGTTTTTTTTCATAGAATATTTTAAAAGGAGAGATCACAGAGGAATCAAGATAGCGTCTACTTTGAAAGTCATCAAGATGAAGCTGAGGCTATGTAGAAGACAGGTGGAAGAGCAAAGAATAGAGATTGAAGAGGGTAAATTGAGAAGTACTCACAGGTAGAAGACATAAGACAGGAAAAGAAAATTTAGACTATTGAAAGAAAGAGAATAGGTAGTGTGTATCAATTAATAACAATGATCCGTTCAAATCCTGACACAAAGATCAAGCAAATGGGAGATACCTCTTATCATGGAGAAAAGCTAGAAAAAGAAGATATGATAACTCAAGTTATACTTTTCTGACATAAGATTGTGTATTTGTTAAGTGGTAATATGATTTTTCTTATATCTTTGGTGATGCTTTTAGAACAGTTTTTCCACTGCTTCTCTGCTTATATGCACGTGACTGTGCCACACACATATTTTTTATACACACTGTTTATCTCTTTTGTATTCTACTTCTTTAGTTTATGGTTAAGATAGTAACATATTTTCTTATCTGGAAAATATTTTTGTTTTCTAAGTAAGACACACGTAGTATGAATAGGAATGGTCCCTATAGACTGTAGTGGGATTATGTTACATTGTAAATAATTGTCCCACCTACTAGTTTAATAAAAACACTGTTGGCTGAAGGTAGACAGGAAGTGTGGGTGGTGCTACCAGACTAAGAAAACTCTGGGTAGGAAGAAACAGAGCAGAGATGCCACAGAGACACCAGGAGAAGCCAGCAGATACAAAAGACTATTCTGCTCTGAGAAAAGGTACGAAGCCACATGGATGAACAGGATAAGAATCATGTGTTAGTTTAAAGGTAAAGAGTTAGCAAGTTAGATGCCTGAGCCTTAGGCTGATCAGCATAGAATTAATATAAGCCTTTGTGTGATTATTTGGTGCTAAGCAGCAGTGTTGCTGCAAGTGGGTCTGAATCTCAGGGCTAGGCCTGACAGTCCAGTCCAGAAACCTAATGCAAATATAGACTCATGTGTCTGAATGATTGTTTCATAGGGAATGGCACTATCAGGACGTGTGGCTTTCTTGGACTAGGTGTGACATTGTTGGGGGAATTTGTGTCCATCTGTTCCATCTGCCAACAGACCCAGATTTAGAACTCTCGGTTATCTCTCCAGCACCATGTCTGGTTGCATACCACCATACTTCTTGCTGTAACAAGAATATACTAAACCTCTGAACTGAAATCCACCTTCAAATAAATGTTTTATTTTTATAAGAGTTTCTCTGGTTATGGTGTCCTCACAGCAGTAGAAACCCTAACTGAAATAACGCATCAATTCTTTAAGGAAGGCTCCTTATAACAAAGGAAACATTGGTTAAAAATGAAAAGAGAACCCAGATAACAGGAGACAGTATCTACAAACTACTTATATCTGGCCAAAGAATTAATATCCGGACTACATAATGAACTCCAAAAATAGATAAATTGCAAGCAGTCAAAAACATAAAATAGGCCTATAAGATGAATATATATTCTTATAAAAAAGAAATACAAATGGCCAACAAATCTATGAACAGTTGTTCAATATCATTAGCTGTCAGAGAAATATAAATCAAAATCACACTGCGATATCACACCATTAAAGAATGAGTACTGAGGAAGAAAAAAATCAAAATATAAAAATGCAGAGATGAGGCTATGGAATAAAAAGAATTAAAGTAATGTTAGTAGGAATATAACAGATCTGGTCTAGCAATTACATTCTGAGTATATATCCAAAGGAACTGTAATCATTTTGCCCTCACTCTTACATGCATTATGATGGTAGCTATTGTAGCCAAGATGTGGATGCAGCCTTGGTGTCTATCAGTGGATGAATGAATAAAGAAAATGTGGTATATACACTGTATTTTAATACATTATTGAATCAAAACGGAACATTATTAGTATCATCATCATCATCATTCATCATTACAGAATGTTATTTAGTCATAAAGAGGAATGACATGCTACCACATGTCAAAATGGGACGGAACTAGAGAACATTAGGTCTACTTAATGTATATACTTAATAGCAGATTAGAAAAAGCTCTTTTAATTCTTCATAGAGTATTGAACATTTTATTGTAAATTAAAGCCTCTGGACCATGTTGCATAAGCTTCTCTTTAATTCTTTGTCACATGTTGGAGGCTGAGTGAAGTCATGATCTGAGGGTACCACCCCTTTTTTTTCTATATTAAATCATACTTTTCTTTAAAATTCTCAATTAATTGAGCATAAGAGTTGGCTCAAACATTAAATCTAAAACTTTACATTTTGTATTTTTTGCTCTGCTTGCTCTTTGTAGATTTGCATAAAGCTATGATCATTAATAACTATGTGGTGTAGTCAATGCTAGGCTCTCTTAAAATCTTTGACAATAAACAGAATTCAAAGTTTTTCAGTTTAGCCTTTAGCTAAGATTTGGACAATAGATTTGCCAAAATATCACAAAATCAGTCACCACTGTCCACACTGCTCTCATTACTGCTGTTTTCTGTGCTCCTACTAGAGTGGCCCATTAAGTCCAACTAGAGTGTTCAGCTGCTTTTCTTGTCCAAAGTGTCAAAATCTTCTATATTTCTCCAACAAAAAAGCATGGTCATATCTATCACAGCAAGACCCCAGTTCCTGGTACCAACTTCTGTCTTAGTAGATGTGAGGTTTTTTTCTAGTCTATGTTTAGCATTGAATAGTCATGCAAAATATCTAGATTCATGCAGGAAAGTACAGTCTAGATATCTACCTGTTAGTGATAAAGTCTAGGTCACAGAAACACCAAGACACCAGAGGCTTAGGTCCTAGCCCAACATATTCCAGATGTACTTAATTATCAGAAATGCTACTGTTAAAAGGGAATTTCTCTTTTTTGATTTTAGTACACACACACACACACACACACACACACACACACACACACACACACACATACACACACACACACACACACACACACACACACACACACGCACACGTTGTTGGTTTCACATGTGAGAACAGACACATACTACCAGCGCCACACTAGAGTTTATTTAGGAAAGCTGCCAGGCAAGTACAAGGAAAGAGAAGCAGAAGAGAAAAAAAAAAAAAAAGAATTTCACATGGTGTCTCCTTTTAAAGGAGCGTGTGGGCCCAGATTTACGTAGCCACCCTAGGGGCGTGCCCTCCGTATATGGCATGTTCTTTAAATACCATGTTGGGTTTGCCACTTGGCCACTACATGCCAAGAATTCTTATCTCTCTCCCAGTACCATGCCGGGTTATGTTTACCACATAGCTGCTGCGTGCCAAGAATCTTTACATGTATTTGTCTCATTGTTTATTACTTTTCATTTTCCTCTATTACTTTTAAAGCTTAGTTATACACACCAACTTCAGACTTAGAATATATCTTACCCAATATTTCAATGTTTTACCTGGAGGTCTCACCTTCTCCATCTTGTTTTGTCAATATGTTTGTGGGGATATTTTTACATTCAAATTACATTCAAATATGGCAAAAGTAGAGGCCAATAAAACATGTACAAGAAACAGTGAGAAGGTAATAAGTATAATTAAGAAATTGTTAGCATTAAACTGTGAGTGTTAATACAATTTTAAGAAAGGCAGAGTGAAAGTAATTTTAAAAATAGAATACAGTTGTGCGGTGGTGATGCACATCTCTAATCTCTGCACTCGGGCAGCAGATCTATGTGAGTTTGAGGCCAGTCTGGTCTACAAAGTGAGTTACAGAACAGCCAAGAATGCAGAGAAACCCTTTCTTGAAAAACCAAAAAATGAATTAAGTAGATAAATAGAATGTAATCCAAAAACAAAACTATAGCAATAAAATTAGTGAAAATCTTAATTACGTTTTAGGTGGCTTCAAAAGATTTGTTTTACTATTGGAACACATTTTCAAGTGTTTGTGACCTTTTCCCCCCCACAGTTCTGGGACCTTTAGAACACCTACCTCTGCTAACTTGTTTGTTTTGACAGTTTCCAAAATAAAAGATGTGATATTTTACTTTCATCTGTTTTAAAGAGTAGAATTTATGACCAAGTATACTATTCTGGCTGTAACTGTTATTGTCTGAAAATTATCTTTTTATATTCTGGAACATCTCTCTAATTTATGATTATTAACACATGTGGATCAGGAGCCATGTCAAATATTTGAGATTTCCCAACTCACGGACTTTGCTTTCCTGTTTTGCCATTTGCTGTGGCAAAATTTTCAGTGCCTTTCAGATACGCCGTGCAGTGAGAGTGGGACAGATGGTCTGGTATCAATGCATAAAAGTCTGAATCCCTTTTATGTGTTTTAGCCGTTTATCTATATTATTTTGTCTACATAACTCATAAAATCCCACGTGGCTGCGAACAGAGTAGGAGAAATGCATTTGAAAACTCCTCATTTGTGTACCACAGGAATTTTTTAAGGTAGACTATAGATTATCTTTAAAAAGAAAAGAAACTTTTAGTTTCAGCTTCCCCCCCCCCCCCCCCCTTAGCATAAGTTTGCCAAGATAACAGCTCTGCTTAGCTATGTGTATGGGGAAAACATGAATTAGTAATTCTCACCCGACTTTAATAATTTAGTTTGATTAATATTTTTTACTCTTTCCCTGTCCTCTATCTTGATCTCATCATATCTAAAAGGCTTGAACAATTTTTCCCCATTTGTTTGGTTTTTCCTGCAGCTGAAAGGCTGAATGAGCAGCCGTAGGGTTTGTTTTATTCTCAGCCAATCACAGGGCAGTATTTTTTTTCAGGAGACTCACTGGCTTACAAGGAGAAGGAACATAAAAAACAAAACAAATTGATCACGTGGAGCTTGAATTGACCACATCCCCTTTCAGAAACCAGTCTGAGTAAGAACGGCTGAGAGTAACCACCTACTTGAGGAATATATAAGGACCCAGAGATAATGTTTTAACCGATGCACTAGGAAATAAAAGTGAACTGTGTGACTGCTTCCAAAGAATGTAAACATCCCCAACAGTAAGTAAATGTTAGTATTATGTTTTGTGCTCTGCAAAGTAAAACAAATATTCTTTCGTGCTCTGCTAAGATCAATCTATTTTTCGGATGTTTCTAGATATTTTAATATTTTAAAGTGATTTAAGAACTATTTTTTCTTTTTTTCCCCACCAGATTTTATTTTGTAGTTACAGCAATAGAATCAAGCTTCACTCAGTTCTAGCCAAGGGAAAATGGCACAAAATTTTATTATATAAACTAGGAAAGAATAAATTCAATTTTTCTTTTTTTGTAACAAATTTGTTTATTTTGTCAATTTTGTAACAAATTTGTTTATTTGAAAAAATACCTGGGAAGAATTACTTTTCCACTCTATTTCTCTTATTAGTTTCTTTAAAAAGGTTTACTTTGTACTTTGCTTTAAGAGTTATTAAGTGGTATCTATATTCACAAACTAGAGAGAAGTATTATTATCCTTGTGTGTCAGAATCAAGTAATTTTCAGTATGAATTATTAATTAAAGCTTAGTCCATTGGTGAAAGTTATTCAGTTAAAATTTATTTTATTTTAATCTGAAAGTAAATATTCCAAATATATTTCATTGGGATTGTATCTAATGAATGTAATTTATTTTTCATGTGAATTTAAGAAATCTGAATTTTGTTGTTGATTTTATTCGTTAGAGGATTCTTACTAAAACTCAAGGAACAAAAACAGTCATCAATGGGGTGAAACTAACTGAACTGCTTTAGTAACATCATTGAATTTTGTTTTAAAATATAACTATACATGTTCTGTACCATAATGATTTTTCTTTGCAATTTTGAATGTTCTGTTTTATTATAGAAGTGTGACAATAATCACTCCACATTCTGCCATCACTCTTCCTCCAGATATCTTAAAGTGAATGTGTTTAAGGTAAAATGTAGTCATAAAATTTTGCAATAGTATTTTACAACATTTCATTACAGTTTTAAGTGTAGTAAATATTTGAATCAGAAATCTAGTCAAGGTTTTTTTTTTCAATGATACTTATGTTTTTGGTTTATTTATCTGTTCACCCAATGAGCAGGTAAAATGAGTACAAAAGAGATAAGTGTATATCAGCAAACCCGAGCACTTCTGCACAAGAATCTGCTCAAGAAATGGAGAAGGAAAAAAGAGAGCTTCTTGGTATGTGCAGAAATTTTGCCCTTTCCTCAAAAGTCTTCTTTCCTTACCTAATTATTTCAAATGTTACATTTTAATAAGCAGACTTGATTCATTACTTTTAAGGTAGGCATTTCTAGCTGTATTTTTAAATTGAGAAACCTATAAAGGTCTATGACCAGTGCCATGGAAATATGAAAACTAAAACTATTACATTTTTAAAAAGGAGATAAAGTAAAAAATAATTGTATGGTAAATCTTAGCAAACATTTAAATGATCACATATTCTACATTGGGAACCAGGACATAATATAGATTTTGGTAAATGTAAATCAAGAAATTTTAATTTTATTGTTTTATATTAAAAACTTGATTTTCTACCTGAAGCTTATTTTTAAGGATTATAAGAGAAAAACATTGTTGGTTTGTACAAAGCATATTCAAAACTGGTGAATAGTTCAAGTTCAATGATTTAATGCATGGCAAATGTTCAGCTTTCACTATTTTCAGTACAGTCAGTAGTAGAAGAGAAGTAAATTGATTGAGAGTAAGACTGTTTCCATTCATGCGGGGACCTAGGCTTCTTCATCTAGAGACTATGTCTCCTCAGACTCTGCTGGCTTCTGCTAACCACTCACATGACAAAGAAAAAGAATTGAGACACAGAGTCTAGTAGATTGGGTAGAGATCTACAAACCATTGCTAGCTATGGCACGTGCTATATCTGCCCACTTTTCATAAAAAACTCAAACATCTATTTCCACTTCTATTTTAAGAACATGTCTAGTCAAAAATCACAATTTTCAAACTGATTCATACTGTAGTGACTCAATGTGGTCACTTTAAATACGTGAACACGCAGGGTCAATGTTTAGAAGTAAATTCCAAAGACGAGGACGTAAGTGATCTGTGCAGATAAATTCTGGCATTGGTAAGCTGAAATGGTTATTACTGTAAAAACCCAGCTGTGTCTTCTCTTTCTACATTGTTTCGAGAGTATTTTGTGGTTACTGGTTTATATTTACCCATATGTGGTAAGATAGGGGACTAGGGAGAAGTGATCTTGGGCATTAAAGAAGAATTTTCAATTGCTTGGAAAAAAAGTGTATTCTAGCATTATATCAAGAAGAAAGAAATTAATGCTATTGGTGACTCACTAGAGAGTATCTCTAACTTAGCTTATTTATTTTCTTTTGTTTCTAATAAAAAACATGTCAACTAGAAAGAAACATTGTGATTTGACACTTTGTGCCTTATGTCTAGAATTGATTTTCCCAGGCAATTGAGTTAGATGTCCCATTGTTTCCAGATGACTTCTGAAATCATTCATGATTTAATGTAAAACTTCAGATCAGAGAATGATACATGTGGCTACTAACTCAAAATTTGTCTTTCACTGTGTTTTTCTTTCTCTGAAGAGTGTGTTCAACAATGAGAAGCCATATTATATGGGAAAAGTGAATTTGGCTTTTAAGTTCTTTGGTATTGACCAATTTGAGGAGAAATAAATATAACTCATTATTTTCTCCCTTAAATTTTTTTTTATAGGAATGGGGTATTCCAATTGCCATAGGATTGTATATTGGTCTGTTTTCATATTTCAAAGAAAATATGCAGCTCCCTGAAGTCCCGCCTCAGGATCTTGGAAGTGTAGACAAATTTAATGGATCTTCTAAAATGGTTGTATATACACCAATCTCTAACATAACCCAACAAATAATGAATAAAACAACTTTTGCTCCCTCCATGAAAGGTAAATATGCTAATGACTAGAAATAATTAAAAGTAGGCCCTCTGAGTGTGGATGACAATTGTGTGGCTTGGGCAGATTGTGGGGCCTCTAGCAGTGCAAACAGGATTTAATCCTAGTGCATGAACTGGCTTTTTAAAGCCCATTCCCTATAGAAGGATACCTTCCTCAGCCTTGATACTGAGGGGAGGGTCTTGGTCCTGTCTCAACCTGATATGCCAGACTTTGTTGACTCCCCATAAGAAGTATTACCCTTTCTGGGCAAGGGGGAAGCTGGGGATGAGTGGGAGGAGGGGAGGAAGGGGGAACTATGGTTGGTATGTAAAATGAAAAAAAAACTTAAATAAAAATTCTAAACAGAATTAGTCTTATTGTTTTATAATATGTACATTTTAGTTTAAAGTTCTAGTAAAATGTCATTTTAATAAGTTCAAGTATCAAGAACTATACAACATTACATTTTATTTTTCTTTTACAACCAGCATGTAAAATTCTTTCAGCTTGATAGGGGTTCAATTTATGAAGGACTATGTTTGTATTGGAACATTAAAACAAAAAAGACAAATTTGAAAAGCTGGGGAAAACGAAGCTATTGGTACATTTATATGTTTTTAACATGGATATCCAATGATTAAGATTTATAGCTTATTAAAAATATCTAAGTAATTAGGTCATGACTATTTAACAGTAAAATTTTAAGTATAAGTACCAGTGACGTGTAATATGAAGGTGATATTATTTCCTATGTATAGTATAGAATGCCAACCCTTTAAAGGTTGTGTTTTAAAATTGGACCCATTTTGTAACCAAGACTAAGAAAACACATATTTCATTTATGAGTAACCTAGGTGTAATCTGGCTATTTATTCTTCAATATTCAATTTGTAACTAGTGAAATTTCTGGTTATCATAGTTACTTTATTTTTGCAAAAAACAAAAGTCATGTAAACTGATTTTTCTTCAGGAAGAATTCTGAAATCCTTAGGGGTATAGTAACATCAACAGTGGATTACTCTTATACTTAATAGCATGATGCCTTCCCCCCCCCCCATCTACCACTTGTCTTATTAAAACATATTATTCACATGCACAATAGGATTGTGATTTTTAACAGTAAAATAATATTTTCTAGGTTACCAATTTAGTTTGTTTTAAATAGAAAAGTTTATAAAAATATGGCTTAGTCTAATATTTCATTTTGTTTTGGTGGAATATTGTATAATCCAGCATACCTGTTTTCACCTTATAACCATAGGAACAAGAATCATTGGGGTACCAAGCAAAAGTGACCTGGATGAAATGCTTCTGGAGAATATTCCTCATGCCCTTGGAATTGTTTTTAATGACACTTTCTCTTACAAATTAGAAGTATTTCTATCATATGGACATCCATTTGTGAAAGAAGACTTATTAGGTGACTTTTTAAAATATAAAATACTATTGTGACAGTCTTTGTGTTTTTCAACAAGAAGGAACAGGTAGGGTTAGGCAAAAGATACCTTTAATGTCATAGGAGAAAGCCGACTAACATTTTATTTCTGGCCTCATATAAATTTTAGAGGTTTATTTCACAGTACTGCAGCATGCATCTGTTGAGGGCACAGGTATAAGGGAATGATTAGATCCCAATGTCATATCCGGTAGCAGTGGACTAGGAGAGACAATCATTGAATAATTAATGGCAAGCGCAAGAAAATTACTTGTGGTAACCTAGATCTAGGATTCTTAATTGATTGTTGGATTAGAGAAGTAACTTTTAAAATAAGGACCCCCCCCAAAAAAAAACCAAGTGTGAGAAACTGAAGTTACTGTATTTCAGTAGGATAAAGGAAAATGGGAGCATCTTATAATAGCTCAAAGAAGAGCATAGAAAAGCCACGAGATGTGAGGGGAGAATGATTCTGCAGTCACATAAGGGGCAGGTGCTGTTTGGTATCTTGTAAACCTAGGCTATGGGTATCTATTGAAGTAGTTTAATCAAGGAAACCTGTGGAGAGTTGTCCAAGATAAAGAGAGAACTCCTGATACAGCCCAGGGAATCCAAATTGCAAGAAGTTCAGGGAGAATGGAATGAAACTCGATGGCCGCCTAGATAATAGTGGAGGTGGCTGGAAAGGAGGAAGGCACCTAGGTTAAAAGGCACTTGAAGACATAAAATTGCTGTAACCTGTCAAATCAGTTCTTTCCTACTATTCATACGCTGAGTGCAGACTGCGTGTTCTCCACTGAGTTCCTGAAGAGTACAGTGAATGAAAACCATGAATCCTGTTTGTAAAAATCATTCCCAGCAGGAGCAGGAGGTAGGAGAGAGAAAAAGATACACAGATAAGATGATAGAGACCGTGGAACTACTCAGGTTATCTTTGGTGGCTCAGAAACCCCTCTATGATGAATCACTTTCCGAGTGAATAGGATAAAGGGAGAAGTGGTCTTTGTAAGTAAAACTGTGATAGACTTGTAGCAAAAGGATTATTCAAAGACACTAAGTACAGAGTAAAAAGCTGTATTCCTATACTACAGCACAGGAAAGGCCACATGAAATTACTGGGAAGAAAATTCCAGAAACTTCCAGATATAGAAAAAAAATCTCATTTTCTGTTTCTTCTCCACAAAGGGCTGTGACCCTTTGTCTTAGTCATTTTGTGTCTGTGCAGTAGCTTGTCACACAAGTCTTCAAATACTGCATCTTATTAGGATCTCCATTTCCTACCTGGAGTGGTGCATTTTACTTTAATAAGTGATTCTAGGTTTTTGGGACAAAAGTTTCTTCTTATGCACGTTAGGAAAGATCCAAATCTGTAGGCACAGAAATGGGGATTGGATTTGTGTGTGTGTGTGTGTGTGTGTGTGTGTGTGTGTGTGTGTGTGTGTGTGTGTGTGTGTGTGTGTGTGTAGCTTTGATATAGGCATCCTGAAGCCCTGTTTGTCCTGTCCCAGAAGCTGGTGATTGCTCTATCCCTAGTCTCATGATGTATGAGAGAGTAATTGCTTTTTCTAAACCATATATACCCTTCATCTTAACATATTTATCTCTTCTCAAAATTACCTTATTGATTTATTTGTTAGCTTGATCCCTTGCTTGTGTGATGTAGGGCAATGCTCTTGTACAGTGTAAAGGTTTGTCACTTGTATTGGGTTTAATAAAATGCTGATTTTCCAGTAGCTAGGTAGGAAATATGGGAGGGGGTAGTGACCAGACTAGGAGAGCCACACACACACAGAGGAAGCAAGATGAGAATGCTGGACCGAGAAATGGTACCAAGACATGTGGCTAATGTAGATAACAGTATGGATATTAATTTAAGTGTAAGAGCTGGTTAGGAATATAATTGAGTTACTGGCTGAGAATTTATAAGTAATATTAACCCTCCGAGTCAATTATTTGGAAGAGGCTTTTGGGTATTTGGGAGTGGTTGGTGGGGCAGAAAATTTTAACTACACTTGTGTGCTCTGTTTGAGACAACATCATGTCATATAGCCTACACTGGCCTAGAAATCCAGTATTATTCTTCTTTGGCCTCCTGACTGCTAAGATTACAGGTCTGCACCACTTTACCTATTTTTATCTAAGTTTTAAATAGTGGGGTCCCAATCACTCAATCATTTTTTCTTAGATTTTTGTCTCTCGTTCCCAATCTGCCTTTATCCCATAATGATGGTTATATTTTTTCCTTTGTGTTTACAGCTCATTGCTGGAATCTGTCTGATGATATTTTATGTTCATTGTCCATATACTGGAAGAGAGGATTTGTGGCTTTACAAACTGCCATCAATGCTGCTATTATAGAAGTGAGTGCTTAAGTAAAAAGTTCTATTGGCTACTATAATTACTAGTAGAGACATAAAAACTTATTTTTTTTATTTAAAAGTTTTTTTAAAAAAATTTATATACCAGTCATATATCTACCTTCCTCTCCTCCCATTCACCCCTGCGGCTTGCCCATACTCCATCCCCCATCCACTTTTTAGAGAAGGTAAGGTGCTCCATGGGGAGTCAACAAAGTCTGGCATATCAAGTTGTGGCAGAAACAAGACCCTCCCCACTGCACCAAGCTGAGCAAGGTGTTCCTCTATAGGGAATGAACACTAAGAAGCCAGTTCATGCACAAGGAATAAACCCTGGCTCCACTGCTAGAGGCCTTACAATCTGTCCAATCCCCACAATTGTTGTTCACATTCCGAGGGCCTAGTTCTGTTCCATTCAAGTTCCCCAGATGTCAGCCCAGAGTCAGTGAGCTTAGGTCAGCTGTCTCTGTGGGTTTCCCTATCATGACCTTGACCCCTTTACTCATATAATCCCTCCCATTTTTCTTCATCTGGACTAGGAATTTGACCTAATGCTTAGCTGTAGATCTCTGCATCTGTTTCTATCATTTGACGGATGAAGGTTCTATGATGGCAAGTAAGGTGATCATCAATTTGATGACAGGAGAAGACCAGTTCGGGCACCATTTCCCACTATTGTTAGGAGTCCTGGGTGGGGTCAGCCTTATGGATTTCGGGGAACTTCCTTAGCACGAGGTTTCTCCCTAACCCCCAAATGGCTTCCTCTATCAAGATACGTTTTTGCTCTCCCTCTCTATCCCTCCCCAGGTTCCTTGTGTTCTCTTCCCACCTGCTCTACTCCCTCCCTCCATGTTCCAAATTTACCCAGGAAATCTTATCTATTTACTTTTTCCAATGAATGTTTCTCTTAGGGTCCTCCTTATAACCTAGCCTCTCTGCGGTTGTGGGTTATAGCCTGGTTATCCTTTGTATCAAACCTTTTAACGAAAGGTGAATGTTGCAGTTCATTTGCCCCTACAAAAACCCTAAACACTCAAGGCCGAGTAACTTATAAAGAACACGGTTCTTTATTTTTCACAGTTCTCAAGTCCGATAAGTATACGGTTAGGCATCAGCATCTCACCGTTGCCACAGTCTAGCAGTTTTTCCAGGGTAGAAGGGGTGAACGGTCAAAGAGAAGAAGAACACTATGTTCTCACTCAGCAGAAGAGCAAAAGGGCAAATTGCACATTAGAGATCCTTGCCAACTCTCTGATGAGTCACTCATCCACACACAAGGGCAGGGCCCCACCCATGTCTTACTTCCCCAAAGATCTCACTGTTAATATTACAGTGGGGATGAGGTTTCTAAGTGCGATGTAGAGGGGCACATTCAAATGAGCAATTATGTCAACTCAGAGTTTTAGACAAGAAAGAGACCGCTTGGTTTAAAACTCCCAGTTCTGAAATCGTTCACAAAAACCTGAAAAACACACCCAGTTCCCTCTAACAGTGGCACTTTGTGTTACTAGACTACAGCATTAAACTAAGAAAATGACTTTAGTGAAGTCAGAAACACTCCAATTTTGTCAGTTTATATCTTTTAATTTCTATGTCTTTCTCTAGATTGCAACAAACCATTCTGTGATGGAGAAGTTGATGTCTGTTAATGCGATAAATATGAAGACATTACCTTTCATTACTAAAGATATTTTTCAATATGAATTTTTTATATTATTCTGTTTGTTTTATTTCTCCTCATTTATATATTTTGCATCACGTAATGTTACTACAGAGAGAAAAAAGTATAAGGAATTGATGAAAATTATGGGTCTACAAGACTCAGCATTCTGGTAAGTCATAAAGAAATTATAAAATGGCAAAAATGCTATTGTTTTATAATTCCTTGGTTTAAATTTGATATGTGGGCTACTTCTTTTGCTCTGACTACGAGAGTTAGTCTTTGTTAAATCTTCCATGGAAGATAGTACTGTAACTCACTGAATATGCTTTTAATTCCGGCTTTTTTCCCTGCAGCCTCTAAGAAAGAGGCATTATTACCAAGGCTGGAAAAGAGGACAGTAAAGGCAAATGAGGATGAGAGAGTTCCTCAGTGTCAGATAGATCAGTGAATGCCCGAGCCCAGGATCAGTGCAGCAGTCCTGATGGCAGTCATGCCTGATCTGTTCCTACTTATAAGATGAGTTCTCCATACTTCCTTATATGAAAAAAAAACCAATCTTGCAAAAAATTATGTTGTATTCATGGGCTTGGTCAGCAGGAATGTTTTGAAATAAGCAAATGCTGCATTAAGGGATGTATTATGATCGGGACATAACATATAGGCTGGTGTTTAGACAAGACTTAATAACAGCACTTGAACTACATATTAATATTTATACCTTGCCTCACCCCACAAATCAATTTTGAAATATATGTGTATGTTTGTATAGATGCAGAGATGTATCTACTTAGGTATTTGTGACATAATAAAGGCATTTTCTTAGAAATAAAGACCTAGGAAAATAGTGTATGAGCTTAACAGATAGAAATACAAATAATATAATGTCTAAACTCCCCTGAAA
Source organism: Phyllotis vaccarum (assembly GCA_033318265.1). Classification (NCBI taxonomy): domain Eukaryota; kingdom Metazoa; phylum Chordata; class Mammalia; order Rodentia; family Cricetidae; genus Phyllotis; species Phyllotis vaccarum. Next base: position 11,852,987 of record JARWLC010000008.1, read on the forward strand.
CACAGGATTTGATATTGGTGGCAAAATGTATATTATCAGATCAAAAGGAAAATTATGTGCTCAGAAGAAACATGGCATGCTTTGATATTGTTTCTTAGGGGACAATTGTCCATTTATTACACAAATCAAGAAAACTGTTGAGCATGGCAGTACAGGCATGTAATCTTAGTATTGGGTAAGTGGATGCTGAAAGATGGAGAGTTTCTGGCTTATCTGATATGTATAGAGAGTCACTGAGACCCTTCTTTATAAGTCAAACATAATGAAAATTCAAACATCACTTAAAACATGCATACATACAATCAATACCCCCAAACTATGTGTATGCGATGATAATACTACATGGATTGAATGAATATTTATTGAACAATATAGGAACTTGTATTCTCTGAAGTAAAGTTGTTGTCTAGAAATCTTTCTGTGTGGAATATATTTACCAACAAAGATAATTTTAGTTCTAATGTATATGGATTAGGACATAGAAAAGGAGAAAATCATATCTTTAAAAAGTGAGGAATTTTTGTGTAGGAGCATTGGTAATGACAGAGGAATGGGTGTACATGCTGTCATCCTGTCATGCAAGTCTGTTAGGAAGGGGGGGGGGAGAGAGAGAGAGAGAGAGAGAGAGAGAGAGAGAGAGAGAGAGAGAGAGAGAGAGAGAGAGAGAGAGAGAGAGAGAGAGAAGACTTCTATAGAAGGGTCTACCCTCAGTCCAAGGCAATACCTAGAGTCACCTTAAGTTAGGGAGGTACCAGTCAGGCTGATATGAGCACCAAAGAGATATTAAACATTCGGATGTCAAGTCATTTTTAGGATTTTTTTTAATAATTTTATTTTCATTAAAAAATGTCATCTCCATAAATGTATCCCCCTCCCTCCCCTCCCAATCCCTCCCAGTCAGCCCTCAGCCTCTCCCTTAGTACGCATATAAATTAAAACCTGGAAAAACGAGTTGGTTCCTTAGAACTAAGAAAGAAAATGCTTTGGAAATATCTTTCTCAATTATCAGAGATCTATTGGAAATAAATATGACTTCAGCTAAAGCCATAAATATGAAATGTAATAATTTAAAATTTTAAAGCATAATGCGTATATTGCTTTTCAAGCAAGAAGATTTAGTATAACTTTATTAATATCACCTCTCCAACTCCACCCTTATAGTTAGTTCCCATTTTAAGTAATTCTTTTAATGTTTTTACTTTATAGTTTTCTTTCATTGTGGTTTTTCAAACCTACCCTACATAAAGCACTACCATTTTGTACTTAGGAAGTAAATTCACAGAATATATTGTATTTTTCAAACATAGGACAACTCATTATAAAGCTATTAGGTTAAAAATTAAATAAGTAGCAAACAAGCTAACCTTATTTTTCTTGGGTGTAGTGTTGCAAAGCATGCATCTTTTGTTGCGTTCTAAGGAGATAAATTCTTATTAATTATACAGTTTTAAGCAGATAACTCTAGACAGAATAATGACTGCAAACACATTTGTGCCTTGTTAATGGTTTATTTTGTGACTTTTCCCATACCCATTAACTAAAGACCATAGTCTTATTTGTAAGAGAGAATCTTGGACACATGCACCTTATAGTCTATATAGTGGATGATAACTTTAACAAATATTTTGCAAAAAAAATGTGAACACCAATACATCTAAAGCAAAATCATGTAAAAGTGTAAAGGTGTTTCATAGCTTATATCCATTTCAGTAAAGAAATAATAGGAATAGGAAGAATGTGATGTCATCAGTGAAATTATTACTTTTTAGTTTTCTGTAAAGAGTGGTAGGGCTGCCTGCAGAGATGTTCAAGCTCCGGATGCTTGTAGAGGCATTTTATTGACATTTGACTGACTATCAGCTGTTAAGTCTCCTTACAGCTTTACAGTTAGGGCTATTTGGTAGTATCTAATGAAACTGAAGTAATTTACATACTTTTTGTCTTTGTTTTTAGGCTGTCCTGGGGCTTAATATATGTTGGCTTCATCTTCATTATTTCCATATTCATTGCAATTATTATAACATCTGCCCAAATTGTAGTGTTGACTGGTTTCCTTGTCATATTCACACTCTTTTTCTTCTATGGATTATCTTTGGTAAGTGTATGCATCTATTATCGCCTTTTACACATTAGATCTTAGGTGTAATTCTACATGTTGTTAGGAAGGCACTTTTTCATATCTGGCTTATGTGTTGTATGTGTGTGTGTGTGTGTGTGTGTGTGTGTGTGTGTGTGTGTGTGTGTGTGCACTAGCACATGCACAAGGATGCACACGTGTTTGCTTGAGAAAATTTCAATAGATATTAAAAATAATGTAAAGTCAAGTCAAGTAAGTTGGACCTCTTTTTTTTCCCATAGAAATCTTGTACATCACATAATGAAGTGGTACATTAGAAATTTCTTAAATAAAATCATTTATTTGAGATATTTTGAAATTTTGATTGTGAAACCTTTGGTTACCTTAAATGAGTAAAAAGTATCTTGCTGAGCAGCTCGTACTACTGCTCAGGTTTAATTTTCATTTTATCATGGTGGCCAGCTCAAATTGGTCTCGTAAAGGTAAAATTTTTATGCCACCATCTTTAGTAAATGTGAGGATAATGCATTGATACTCAGAGTTAAAGAAAGAAAAAAAATAGGGATGAGTCGAAGGAGGGAAGGAAGGAAGTCCACAGCTAGTTTGATTATGATCATTAGGGAGTCACTCCGTGTTTAATAGTTATGTGGGTGTTGTCCTCCACGATGGCGCCCACTTATCAGTTTGCAGAGAGCAACCCTTTCTCTTAGCCTCAATCTAGGTGTGTGGGAAGTTCCACGGGACCCCGTTAGCCATTCAACTGAATGCAATCCAGTCTCGCCACTGGAGGCCTCACCAGGTTACAAGATGGCCAGTCTGGACTCATTTCCACCATTATTTGGAGACTTCCTTAGAATCACCTTCATATATTCTAGGAAGTTTCCACTGCACTAGGTTTCCCATCTGTCAAATGCCCTGCAATTCCAGGATCTCTGCCTGAAGTGTCTGCCTCCCCCCCGCCCCCAGACCTGGCCCCTGTCCACACTGGCCTCCAGTCTGCCTATAAAATCTATCCTATTTCCTCCTCCCAGGGAAATCCATGCATCCCTCCCCACACTCCTTGTCTTTATCTAAGCTCTCTGGGTCTACGAATTTGTAGCTTGGTTATCATATTTATAGCTTGGTTATCATAATGGCTAATAAACACTTGTAAGTAAAAACATGTAGTATTTATCTTTCTGGGTCTGGGTTACCTCACTAGGATGTTATATTTCTAGTTCCATCCATTAGCCTGCAGATTTCATTATCTCATTTTTTAAACAGCTGAGTAATGCTCCATTGTGTAAATGCACATTTTTTCATTCATCCTTCTGTTAAAGGACATCTAGGTTGTTTCCAGTTTCTGGCTATTAAGAGTAAAGCTACAATGGATGTAGCTGAGCAAATGTCCTTGTGGTAGGATGGAACTTCCTTTGTGTAGAGTGGTTGGTAAAAAGCTGGGTCATGAGGTAGATCAAATCCCAACTTTTGGAGGAACCACCATATTGATTCCCATAGTGACTGAAAAAGTTTGCACTCCAGTAGCAATCGAGGAGTGTCTGTCCCCTTGTTCCACATCCGTGCTAGCATAAGCTGCCATCTATGCTGTTGATCTAGCCATTCTGGCAGGTAGAAGTTGGAATCTCAATGTAGTTTTGATTTGCATTTTTCTGATGCCTAAGGATGTTGAACGTTTTTAAAAGTGTTTCCTCAGCCATTTGAGACTCCCCTATTGAGTCTGTTTAGATTTTATCTGTTTTAAATTATCTGTTTAGATCTATACTCCATTGTAAAATTGGACTGCTTTCTTGATATACATTTTCTTGAGTTCTTTATAGATTTTGGGTATTAGTCATCTATTGATTGTGGAGTTGGTAAAAATATTTATGATGTAGGCTGCTGCTTTGTCTGATCGATAATGTCCTCTGTCTTACAGAAGCTTTGCAGTCTCCTGAGGTCCCGTTTATTAATTACTCATCTTAGTGCCTGTACTGTTGCTGTTTTTTTTTTTTAGAACACCATCTGCTGTGCCATTGCAGTCAAGGTTATTCCCCACATTCTCTTCCCTCAGATTCAGTGTGTCTGTTTCTATGTTAAGGTCTTTGATCTGCTTGGACTTGAGGTCCTTTCTCAGAAGGATAAGTATAGCTCTGTTTGCAATCTTCTACTTGCAGATTCCCAGTTTGCCCAGCTATTTGTTGGAGATTCACTCTTCTCCCGGGTTATTTCTGTCTTATTTATCAAAAACCAGGTGTTCATATGTGTGTGGATTTATCTGTGTGCGTTCAGTTAGATTCCGTTGATCAGTTTGTCTTTATTCCACGTCATGTGGTCTTTTTACTGTGTCTCTGTAGTACGGCTTGAAATGAGAAACGGTAAGACTCAGAGCAGTCCTTTTATTGTTCAGAACTCTTAGCTATCCTGTTTTTTTTTTTTTTTTTTTTTTTTTTTTTTTTTTTTTTTTTTCTGTATGAAGCTGAGTATTTTCAGGCTTGTAAAGAATTGTTTTGGAATTTTGGTGGAGATGGCATGTTTTCTGTAGATTGGCTTTTGTAGGACGGCCGCTTTTACTGTGCTAATCTACTGACCCAGGAGCGTAGGAGTCTCCAGCTGAGAAGTCGGGTGTAATTCTAACAAGTGATTTTATATTACTCGGCCTTTTCCCCTTGCAGCTCTCAATATTCTTTCTTTGTTCTGTATGTTCAATGTTTTGATTATTATCTACTGGTCTGGCTTTATTTTCTGGTCTAATCTATTTGATGTTCTATAAGCTTCTTGTACTTTGCATGCTCTTATTTAGGTTAAGAAAATTTTCTTCTATGACTTTGTTGAAAATATTTTCTGAGTCTTTGAGCTGGGTTTCTTTTCCGTCTTCTATACCAACTATTTTTAGCTTTGGTCTTTTATAGTGTCCCTGATACCCTGCATGTTTTTTTCATTCAAAAGGTTTTAAAATTTAACATTTTTTAAACTGACGAATCCATTTCTTCTATCATATTTTCAATGCCTGAGATTCTTTCTTCCATCTCTTGTATTTTGTTGATGGAGCCTCTGTAATTCCTGCTCAAACTCCTAAAAATTTACATTTCCAGAATTTCTTCACTTTTGTTTTCTTTTGATTCTATTTTTAATTTCAGGTCTTGAACAGTTTTTGATTTCCTTATACTGTGTGTTTCCTGGAATTCTTCAAGGGATTTATTTTTTTCTTTAAAGACATCTATTATATTTATTTGGCTGTTTAAAAAATCTTTTTCTTCTTCGGCTTTCTTGGAGTATTCGTGGTTTTCTTTGGTAGGATAGCTGGGCTCTAGTGGGAACATATTGCTCTTCGGCTTTCTTGGAGTATTCGTGGTTTTCTTTGGTAGGATAGCTGGGCTCTAGTGGGAACATATTGCTCTGGATGTTATTGGTTGTGGTTTTTTGAGTTTCCCATGGTTACAGGTTTAGGCGCTGATTTCTGGATTTGTCTTTGTTGGGTAGGTGGGTGTTTTTTGTTTTTATTTTTTCTTCTTGATTTCTGTTTTTTCTCTGGATTTTTAGACAGGGTGGTGGCTGTGTGTTGCCTCTTTTTCTGACCTGTTCACCTGGTCTGTTCATAAGGAATGCCTGTCAGTGTTGGAGACTGGGATACTGGGATGGGTTGGGGGAAGGAAGGATAGAGGTGAAGGTCTTTGCAATCCATCGTGGATGGGGTGAGAGAGGAAAGGGAGCCTTCAGCATGTTTCCTGCTACAGAGCTGGAGATGAGACTGGGCGTATTGGATCTCAGGAGCAGGAGGTGAGGGGTAGGTTCACCTTCAGCCCACTTGTTGTCTTGGAAGTGAGTAACCCTTGGGTGGTCAGGAGATGCCTGCTGGAGATGAGGTCTGGGCCAAAGCAACAAAGGGTGGAAGGAAGATTAGGAGAGAGAGATCTATGGGATCCACAAGAGATAAGAGCTGGTGTGGGGGAGGATGGGAGGCATCAAAAGTTGGCAAGGGTGTTCTGCTGTAGAGTTGAGGATGAGACTGGGGTATTCGATTTAGGGGAACACAGAGAGAGAATAGATTAAAAAAATTAACTCTAAAAATATTGAAGGACTTAAAAATAGTGTCACATATGATTTGAATAGTGCTTATAATTCTTAACACATATTATTAAACAAATCAGCGGGATTCACTGAGACATTTCCATAGAAGCAGATAGCCTCTGCTGTTTGATCTGTTCTTGACAGACTGCACATAGCATCCTTCCCAGACCCTTGAGTTTCCTTTATTTTCTGTCGTCTCCCCCTTCCCATCTCCCCCCCCATCCTTCTCTGAATAGTGGATTATGTATTTCTCATTTTTTTAGGATGGTTTCTGCAGAAGTGGTATAGATTTTCCTCAGTACACTAATTTAGCTTTGCTTAATTCCCCAACAGGGTAAGGCACATAGGATCTCACAATTAAAAAAAAAAAAAAAAAAAGAGAGAGCAGAACAGAGTTGGTATAACATAACTTCATACTCCTCTTACTTTCTCGTTCATTATGTCTTGTATGACATAATGAGCCTGGTTGTGCTGATAATCTCTAAAGGCTATTCCCTGCAACAGCTAATGTCTTTTCTCTTTCAGATAGCTCTAGCTTTCCTGGCGGCCGTGTTGTTACAGAAAGCTATCCTCACCAATCTAATCGTATTTCTCTTTACCCTCCTTTGGGGGTGTGCGGGCTTCACTGTACTTCATAAACAACTCCCCACATCTCTGGAATGGATTCTGAGCATTTTCAGTCCCTTTGCCTTCACCTCTGGGATGGCTAAGGTAAAAACATAGATTATTATAGATGCTACAAAAAGAATTAATTCTTGATGACTCTTTATAGTCCTCTCTGGCCTAAAGCAAGAACTTCTACCAGAGTAACTTTCCGGCTACAAAGCTAAATTTGCTACATTATAAAAAAAAGTCATTAATAAAAAATAAAAATAAAACTGCTAGTTTATTAAAAATATTCTGTGTAAACCTGTTTAAAAACATTTGTTGTGTAAATTATGAATCAGTTATGAAAAATTTTGAACATATAAGTACATAGTACAATAAAATTTGTAAAGTTCGTCAGTGTACAATGCACTTTCTAAGGAATAGAATACTGTGTTCATTGTGAAGCACCTCTGTATATGCCATCATTCAACAGGTAACAAATTTATGAAAATTACTTCCTTGTTATTTACTAACAGTCAAGCTCGGGCTTTGAAATATAAAAATTTGTTTCATCCAGTTTTAAATTTATGTGAGTGATACTACACAAAATACATTTTAAAAATGAACTTTTCCTCTTAGTATTGTTATTAGGGGTCATGCACGGTCTTGTATATAGCTACAGTATAGTGTTATATATCATCTTATTGTTGCGCCCTGTATTAGTTTTTTTTCATAAATGAGTAGAATTCCATGGTTTAATGGCTTTTTGATAAAGCTACTACAAATATTAGTCCATCTGTTTCTGTACACCAGTTCTGTTTGGTGTAAAGGGAAGAGTCGGATAATGGGGACTAGTGTATACAAACCTTAAGACATCTGGCTATCACTGCATTCTTTCTAAAATGGCTAGTTTATTTGACTTATATAAAAGTGATGCTGGAATATTCCAGTTTTTCAGTCTTCCCTAGCATTTTTTTTAATTAAAATTTCAAATTTTAGCTATTTTGATGAATGTTATTTACTATTGTGCTCATTCATTTGTGTTTTTTATATTTTAATAAAATTCAGTTCCTTTTCATGTAGTATATTTTTGTGTCCTCTTGCAGACATTGAATTCAGATATTTTCTTTGCATTTCTTCTGAGTTTTTCATATTTTCCTTATCACTTTGTAACAGTTTCCCACGTATGCTGTGTACCAGACTGTTTTCAGCTACTGGTAGCTTTTCTCCTTTATTATTGACGTCTTTGGTGAATAGAGATTTAAGCAAAAGATTTATTCACGTTTATCTTACATGTATGTGTGTGTACCACATGTATGCAGTGCACATAGGGCCAGAAGCAGGCATCAGACCACCTGGAAGTGGAGTTACAGTTGTGAGCCCCTTGACTTACTGCACAGTTCTGGACTTCTACTACAGCCCTGACTAGAAATACAAGCAAGGGAAAACATCCAGAATTTTCCTACTAAACATGGCGTTTCAAGTAACCATTTCATCTTCTTAGCTTGCAAAGAAGTCTCCTGTATTGTGAATAGATACCCAACTTTCTCGAGTGCTTTCTCAGAATCTATTAGACCGATTACATCTCTCTCCTTCATTCTGTTGCATGCAGAATTATATTTATTCATTTATTTTTAGATGTTGACTCAATCTTGCAGTCCTAGAGCTCTATTTATTTGTATACTGCCTATTACCATATCTTTATTAATGCATTTCTTTAAAAATTCACTTGCAAACAAATAATTATTGGTGGTATGCCATCTTATTTATGAGTTTAGGGATTTACTATTATTTTTGTTTGAATCTTAGATTATCTCCCTGGATTATAACTTGAATGGTGTAGTATTTCCTGACCCTTCAGGAGAATCGTATGAATTGCTAGTGACATTTTCCATATTGGCTTTTGATGGCCTCATCTATTTGGTTCTGGCATTGTATTTTGACAAAATTTTGCTCTGTAAGTATTAGTGGATTTTTCTCTGACCTTTCAGTTACTGATTACATGAAAAATCTTTCCCAAGATTGTTAAAATAGATTCAGAGGTGAGAATTAATGACAAATCGCAGATTGAATCGGTATAGCTACATTTTAGAGTAAACAATATTTATGCAAAATTATTCTGATTTAAAAACAATATAATTGTATAAGTTAATTTGAAATATAATTATATATTAAGTTTTATTACTTTTTCTGAGTATCCTTCAAAGTGTTTTAGAAGAGTGTTAGTAAGAGTTTACATCAGAACAATCTGAAAAAGTTAAAAAGGTGAGTGTAGAAGCGGACTACTGGTGGTAAGGTGAGGTCAAGAGGTGAGGGAGAACAATGAGAGAGTGTGTTAGAGGAGCAGGGTCTGAGGACCCAGCTAACACTTAGGTAAGAAACTCAAAACCTTAGGGAGCATTTCAGAAAAACCTTCAAAACCACTCATGAGTTCTTACGACGGTTTGGCTATTACAGGACCACCATGCTGTAGAAACATTTTCTAATAAATATTTGTTAGTTGTTATTCTTAGCATTTCCACACTTTGTTTATATTTGCAAATACATAAATTATGCAGTCAGTTTTCTTTATCTTGCCAATAACCAAAACATTTACCTAAGTCCAAAGTTCCTCCACTTACACTAGTATCAGAATGTTCAATTCTATGCATGACTTTATTCAAGCTTTTAATTTTAATAGTCCTTTGATTTGGTAATAGCTGGTGTTGTCTTACATATATTTATTTGTATGCCCATGGTCCATTTTCTATCTTACATATGAAGATTCTAAATAACAAATAATGTTTTACATCTCTTATAGTAATAAAAAATTTACAATATTGTTGCATTTGTCTTGGAAAAATAATTTTTGCAGCATATATTTTTATTCATGTACCTATATATGAATTTGTAGATCTCATCATGTTTAATTATATTGGCATGATCAATTTATTTAATTTTATAATCATATCTATAATTTTTTATTTCATATTAATAATTGTGTTGCTAAAAATATTTTATTTCACCTATCTTCATAGATATCTTTTAGATTACACTTTTCAATTATTTGATTTACATCTTATTGAAATTTCTATTATATTAATTTTTGCAATATTACTTTAAATCTTCATTGTTTATCATTCTTCTTCTGAGTAATAGGAAATTTTGAAGGGAAAAATTGTACGATGTTTGGAAATTTCAAACTATTTTTTCTTTTCTGAGCAAAGCTTCTTTATCCGTTATCCTGATCTGATATTTTATCGTTCTTGACTAATTAGATGGGGATGAGCGCCGTTATCCTCCACTATTTTTCTTGAATTCATTATCTTGTTTTCGACAAAAGACTAGTAGTAACAAGATCAATGAAAGAGGCATAGACTCTGAGCTTCCTCCGGATGACTATTTTGAACCCGTGGCTCCAGAATATCAAGGCAAAGAAGCCATCAGGTAAACACATTTGTAGCTGTGCTAATTTGAGTAGAAGGCTAAAGAATTGCTAACCAACAGCTGTCTGTGGGCGCGTGGTGAACGTTGAAGGGGTAAGCACTGTCATTATCAGGATCATGTTGAACCATCCACATTCCACTGAAATTCTCTTTGACTGCTTCTATGTGGTCTAACCTTGTCTTGTCTGACTTCTTGCTTCTATTTTTTGGGGTTTGTATTAAAACTTTGTTGCTGTTTTTCTGTTTTCTTTTCTTGGTTTTTCTGTTTTCTTTTCTTTCTTTCTTTCTTTCTTTCTTTCTTTCTTTCTTTCTTTCTTTCTTCTTTTTTTTTTTTTTTAGACCGACTCTCTATAGCTCAGGTTGGCCTCATACTATGTTTCATAATCCAAGATGACCTTGAACTCTTTCTTCTACCTCTCAAGTGCTGGGGATTGCGGGCATGTGCCTCAAAGCCTACTTAAATGTCCTTTAAGACAGAGCAAATGGATGTATAGTGTATGAAAAGCTGATGGAAGACCCCAGACTCAAATTATACGCAAGAACAAAAAGTGTTTATTATACCAGCATGCATGCAGGGTCATTCACTTGTACAAAATGGAGACATCCCTGAGAGGGATGTGTAGGCTTCTTTTAAGCACAGCTGAGGGAAGTTTGAGGATCAGGTACATGACTTGTTAAGTAAGCAGCAGTTACATTAGTACATTTCTATGGATTGAAATCTAGACTTATCATTTTTAGACACATCTACACAAGCATAGCCATGACTCAGAAGGGGTTTGTCCTTGAGATGCTGTGAGGCTGATTTAGGCTTTGTTTTCTTCCTCTGCCCTGAATATAAGGGCCTTGTAGATAAACGGCCCTTTGTTGGAAAAGACACCTGTTTGTGCTTCTTAGAGAACTGGAGCCTAAATTCCGTTGTGAAAGTGGGAGAGTTTAGCCCCTTCAATAGAGGGCACACGGAGAAAGTGTTATGTGATATGTGACAGCAAGAGCAGAGGTTTGAACATTTTCAGAAAAACAACAGAGTGTCGGCCACAAATGCAGATGATTCTTTCCAGCTCTGAAATCTAGAATGGGATTTTTAATTGGAAATATGGGAGATTTCTTATTGAAATAAATTTTAAAGGCTGAATGAAAAAAAATAAAAAGGAAATAAAAGGTCATGACTGCTCCTAGGTGGAGGAGAAAGTTTATTGTAGATATGTATGAGACCATAGGTAGAGGCAGGAACATCTGGAAGAGTCCAGAGTGGATCTGAGTAGACTGAGCTGGGCCACGTGGCGAGAGGGGGAGGAGAAAAGAGAGAGGGGGGGAGGCAGGTGCCCAAGTGCAGCAGACAGGTGGCCAAAAGTCCAAAAGGGAAGAGTAACCAAAATGGCTGAAGGATAAAGGAAAGAGCCTTTGGGAAAAGAGCAGCCCAGCCCCTGGGTTGGAGAGTCAGGGTAGAGAGCAGGGCATACAAACCATACCCTGTGACAGGGACTGAGGGATGCTGGGAGAACCTGGGCCAGGTCTGGCTTCAATACATTAAATAGGCACCTCACCCATTGTCCTTGGTTTGAAAGGCCAGCTTCAGAGGACATGTAAGGCCAATGGACATTATACTATACAAAGAACCTTAAACAAAATTTCTGATAAGACTTAATCTCTTTTAACTTTAATTACTCATTAATAACCATGTTGCTGGATTGTTGTATAAATATAAATATGAGACTAAAGCTAAATTGTGGAGTCAAAATGAGCCTGGTTCTGAAGGCTAGAGAATCTCATTCATTTTCTACTTTAGAAGAAAGATAATTAAATTAACTGAAAATAATTATTTTTGTCTCTGAGAAGTCATATTATATTATGTTATTTGCTACAAAGTGTTTTGTACATCCTCCGTTATAAAGATCTGTGCTGTTTTTACCTGTGTGTATTGGCTACTAAAGTGCTTCTTTATTGTTCTAGAATAAGAAATATTAAAAAAGAATACAAAGGGAAGTCTGGAAAAGTAGAAGTTTTGAAAGGTAAAGAAAAATATTTCACTTTTTTATTTGACTTATTTCTTAATACCAAAACCTGGGAAACTTCCAGGATGAAAATGTAAACACACTGACAAAGCAAAAACAGAGAGACAAGAATACACAGGTCCTAACCCCACCACCAGAACACTAGTAGTAATTCAGAATTTATTGTGAAATTCTTCCAGATATTTTATAGATTTATAAATTTACAAGAATATGATCAGACTGTGAAAAATATAGCTTTATTTTGCTTTTTACAATGGCTGTCAAAACACATTTTTATATTTGTAGTATTAGGAAAAAATGCTAGAATCTGATAAAACGTTTTAGACAGTTATGTTTGCATTATGTTTATTTTCTAAGAAATAAGCACCTCTTAGCTCAGTATTATTTATTCTTCTGAGATGTGTCTGTGTACATGTGAACAACTTTATTCTGCTGTATTCTTTCATTAAATACCATCTAAATCTTAAATTTCCTTTTTAAAGTTTGGCTCAGGATTTATTAAAGGAATTTTAATTTTCATTTTTAAATGTCTTCAAATTTTTCTTCAATTTTCAGAATTAGTAGCACTTTAAAAAATTAAAGCGTATGTGTCAAGATATAAAAAAAACATACAAATGGTCCATTTGGAGAGTTTTCAGGTAGTCACTCACTGGAATGGCAGGAGGGAATTTCTTTCTCTAGGCTTCCTGTTTTTGCAGCTGCTAGATCATCTCTGAGGACTTGGTTTTACAATCTTTGTGGATAAATAATACTGCACTGTATGAATAACAGGATGATTGCAACTACCACACCAGTGTCTGACATTTAGTTTGTATCTAAGTCTTTACTGTCCTAAAAATACTAATATGAATGCTTGTTCAATCTGTTTAGATCACTGTCTCCTGAAGATGGGTTTATATGAGCAGAATCATATCCATATTATATATATATATATCCATGATATAGATCCCTATTATAAAGATTCCTGATCATATTTTAAATCACTTACCTCCAGATAAAAACCCACGCTTATAAGCTATAATATTTGAATCAACAATGCAAGTGTTAACCACTTAATATGTATTTTGAATTATGTTAAGAGCTTTATGTGTAATTTTTAAATATTTTGCTTAATGAAAGCCAAAGTATTTCTCTCACACTTTGCTAATGAAACTGAGTTTTATATTTAATTATTGTTGTGAAAAGGATCAGGTCTACTATAGCCAACACCACCTTTCTCTTGCTCTTGAAAATGCTATGTATCACTATTTTATTGTATTTAATTTATCACTTAATAAACTAAGTAGTGCATGTTCACACATGTGAATGATGCATTTATGGAGTGGAGATTATCTGGACCACAGTATTTATGTGGAGGTAAGAGGATAGTTTTCAGGAGTCAGTTATTTCCTCCATTTTAATGTGGGTTCTGGAGATAAAACTCAGGTTTACAGGCTTCCTCAGCAAGAGCCTCTACCCAGTGATCATCTTATTGGCTCATATTATGCATTTTTTATTTATAAACAGCAAATATTTCTGGCCAGCAAAGGCTATATGTTGTCTCAAAATGTAAATGTAAAAGTTTCTATTGTACATTTTTTTTAATGAAAACTCATGGTTTTTCTCTTTTGTTGTTGTTTTGTTTTGTATGAGACAAAGTCTCTCTTTGTAGCCCTGGATATTCTGGAATCTCAGTATAGAACAGGTTGGCCTCAAACTCATAGACATCTTCCTGTCTTCTCTGCCTCCTAAAAGCTGGGATTAAAGACATACTCCACCACATTCAAAGCAATATTTTTTTTTAAAAAAGTGATTCATCTTTAGAGAATTTATTAATTTGAAAAGTAATTTATTACTCTTTATTTTATAAATGTTTTGGTCCATTCCAGACTTTTGCTAATCTCTCGATCCTAAACTAATACCATATTGTACGTATTTTGCTGATGTCAGTGTGTCAGTAGCATTAAGTTATAGTCCTTCAGAGTGTTATGTAAAGCTTTGGTAAATTCATTATGAAATTCAGTTGTCTTGTTCTGTGCAGAGGTTGAGTCCTGTCTAATACTCTGTTATTGATAATGTTAATATCGTATATTAAAACAGGCTTGTTCATTGATATCTATGAAAGTCAAATCACAGCAATTCTGGGCCACAGTGGAGCAGGAAAATCTTCATTACTAAACATCCTCAGTGGATTATATGTTTCAACAACAGGTAAGCAAAAAACAATATAGTAAAGATAAAATATTTGAGAAGAGGGGTATATATACATATGTGTATATATGTCTTTTTAAATTCCATGTCTTTATGGATATAATCTTTATCAAAAGTTGTTTTCTTGAACTGTATGATTTTGAATGTACTTCTCACTTTCCAGATTTCATGGGAATCACTAGTTTCTCATTGTGTGTTATCTCAGAGAAAATGTATTGCATAGTGTGGACATATTCTTGGATAAGAATAGTAGTTGTTAACAAAGTTGTAATTTTATGTATTTACGGTCATATGCTACAATTTTATCAAATGAGATCTCAAAATAAAAATAAAATAGGTTACCTTGCTAACATTAAAATATTTTAACTTCTACTTTTTAGGATTAGTCACAGTCTATAGTAAAAATCTCTCTGAAATGCAAGACTTGAAGGAAATCAGAAAGATAATCGGTGTTTGCCCTCAACATAATATTCAATTTGATGCACTCACTGTGAAAGAAAACCTCACCCTCTTTGCTAAAATAAAAGGAATTATTCCACAGAACGTAAGGCAAGAGGTAAACTGTGTGCTTGAATTATCTGAGTTCCTAACCATTCATTGCAATCAATCATGACCAGAGAATTCTCTCAGTCATTTGTCTATCTTTATATGAATGAAATTTAGGTGAAGAAAGCCTATTAAATTACCTACTTTAATGGACATTAAATTAGCAAAATATGGATCATTTTATGTTTTTGGTCTTGTATAGGTACAACAAATTATATTGGAATTGGACATGCAAAATATCCAGGATACCCTCGCTGAACATTTAAGTGAAGGGCAAAAAAGGATGCTCACGTTTGGTATTTCCACTTTAGGAGATCCTCGAGTAAGTAAGATTATTAGCAAGAGCTATGCTCTTCCACTACTCACGGTGACAGATCTGTGAATGCAGTGCATCAGGCAAGAACCTGCGGTGCTTGCTTCTACAAATATGTGCTGCAATCATATTTATTTGTTATGTTTTGCTTGTTTGTTCTCTGTGCTATTATGTGGAAATAGTTAATTTGGAAGTTACATTTTGAATATCTTTACCTTTTAGATTTTGCTCTTAGATGAACCTACGGTTGGACTAGATCCCTTTTCAAGGCAGAGAGTGTGGAGTTACCTGAAGGAACACAGGGAAAATCGTGTGATCCTTTTTAGTACTCAGTTCATGGATGAGGCGGACATCCTTGCTGGTAACTGATAATTATAATTATCTCAGTGTTATGATGAAAACTTCGGGAAATTTAAATGTCACATTTATTCCTGGGGTAAAAATCTTGTTCTCATTATCTCAACTCCAAAGCAGTCTAGAGGATATCAGAATCCAGTCCTATCCTGGAGTTCCTGACTGGCTGCACACTTGTTGAATTGTGGCTGGCCAGTAGTAAAAACTTGTGGTGACTTTTTTCAGATCATAAGTCTGCTTACTTAAACGTCAAAATCTTTAATATATGTTTAATTGAAAAATAGCCACCTTTTCCTTATTATCCGGATAAAGGATATACTCATATGTAACCTGAAGATAAAATTATTTTCTTGTCTAGAAGTGCAGGAGGAAGTTTAAAACAACTGGTGTTGGGAGTTCCAATTATATCAATGTTAAGATCTGCTTCAAATTTTCAAATGTCCAACAGGCATTGTTATTTCTCATAGAGTGCTTCTTCAGAATTCCAAGCTTTCATTTCTTATCTTTCTCTGCTAGAGAGAAAAGAAATGACTGCTAATATTATTTCCCATTTGCTTCCTTTACTCAGACAGAAAAATGGTCATGTCCAACGGGAGTCTAAAATGCATAGGTTCTTCTGTGTTTCTGAAGAGAAAATGGGGTCTTGGATATCACTTAAGGTAAACAATTTTGGAGAAGGGACAAAATAAGTTTTAAAAGATCTATTTGCTCTACTTGTGTATGTATGCCATATGTGGCAGAACTTGAGAAGGCCAGTAAAAGACATAGGGTTGCCTAGAGCTGGAGGTGTAGGCAGTGCTAGAAATGAAATCTGGTCCTCTGGAAGAACCTCAATTTCTGCTCACCACTGAGACATCTTTTCCCAACATAAATGTTTTAATAGAAGTATACCAGGGGTAGACATTTCTGAGAGAGAATAGGTCCTTAGCTTTATCTTTGACAAAATGGATTAAGAACTGTTTAGTCAATAACTTGTCCAATTTCTTGGCTTCTTGCAACCTGTACTAATGTTAACTCTAGCAACATTTCTACATTATAAACCAAAAATGTCTATTCAGTACGGGAATACTTTATCACTTTCCAGTTTCCTGTTCTGTGCAGCCTAAACTTTGACCTTCTCATTTTCCTCATTGGACACGCTTAACTGAAGAAGTACTTTCATTCTTTCTTAAGAATCTAAGGCAATATTTTCAGAAACCAGTATTAATAGGGAGAGATTATAGTTACAAAGAATTCTGACAACCACGCCTAAACAGAAACTGAGTGTAGGCCAAAAGATCTCTAAAAGACAAAATTTCCACAGAAAAGCAAAACAGGAATGTCTTAATACACTAATTTCTGATAATTCACTGTTGGGTGCACTAATTACTTTTCCTTTGTATTCTCTTGTATGACACCATTCCCTTTGTCTGCTCATCTTTATACTATGTACGTAACATTAACTAAGAGAGTTAATTGGAAGGCAGTTATGCTCACCCTTGTACCATCAACACCACTCTGAGCATGTGTTTGTGTATTTGTAGTTGTTCTGAGCTTGTACATATTCTGTATTTAAATGACAATATTCTCAAGTTGGTCAATTATTGCTATTATTACTTATTTTGCATACTTCATAAAGCTAATAAAAGTAATATTCAAAGAACTTTTTGTGTGGTAGCAGTTCTAAAATATAATTATTTGCCCTTTTTTGAAAATATTAGTTTGTTTATGGATGAAACATGTGATTCAGAGCAGATAACATCCTTCGTCAATCATCACATCCCCGATGCTAAATTAAAAGCAAAAACCAAGGAAAAGCTTGTGTACATTTTGCCATTGGAAAGGACAAGCATGTTTCCAGGTAACATATATGATGACAATGGGCTAAAATTAGAGATCTTTTAAAATAATTTTTTGTTATTTAATGGATCTAAAATTTGTCTTAGTCTTTATTATTTAACAAAAATTAGAGATGAAGATTTGGGTGCATTGTATTTATTTGGTAGTTGACCAGTGGAAGGACCAGCGGGGGTGGGGGGGGAGACATGTAAGAGGAAAGAGAAAAAACCTGGGAAATCTCACATTACGAAGCAGGTTATTGTGATAGGCAATGGAAGGGTAGTACTGTGGCAGTTACATCAGTGGAGAGGTGTGAAGAAACTACTTACTTATTTCCCCCATCTGTCATAGGTTAAGGACCTACCAGCAAATACCAACTATTTGACTATTGCATTAATTATATTTGGTATTATGATAAAAACCCAGAGCCAGATATTGGGAAAAAGCTGGAATATCAGAGAGACAGGGAACAAACCACAGCTAATTTCATCCTAGCCAACTCCTCAGCCAAACGGGATAGGTCCTATCATGAGTCCTCAGACTGTCTGGGCAAGAGTCCAAAAGGGTCAAGATGCTGCCTTCTATACTTCCCATCCCCAGGTATTTCACTTCTTGGCTCAACATTCCTAGATGTAAAAATAAAGGTGGGTGCTATCGCCACCTGGGTCTGTTTGGCCTTCAACAGGCAGGTACTCTGGATCTGAGTTAAAGGCATGAATCATCACTCCCTAACTTTGATGGCTTGGCGCTGTCCTCTGATATTTCAAGCTATCTTTATTAAATATATACCACACCTGATACTTTTGCTTTACTCTGAAAATTAACTGGGCAAACACCTTAGTTCAGAAAAGAAAAAAATCTCATTCAGGTAGATGCTTCTAATAAGCAGATTTATTGTGTCTGGTGATTACAGTAGAGTTGAGGGTGTGACATTAAGGTCTCTGTCACACATATTTTTATATACTTTCAGTTTATTTAATATGTATTTATTTTATAAGGAAAACTATAGCTTATTTGTTTAGCATGGTCTTTCGGCCTGCTATGTAGCAGCAGCAAGCTATATCTTCTTGGTAAGTAACCCTAAAAATCACAAATTATGTAAACTGTGTAAAGTATTATTATCTTCTCTCTCTGTGTGTATATTATATTGGTACTCTAATATTTTGTTTTATAGATGAAGAAATATTTTAATTTCTTTGTATTTAAATAGCTTTACTTATGCATTTAGTTTATCAAGTATAAATCTCTATAAGTCTTATTTAGATAAATCGCTCTGTATTATTTAGTCTCACAGGGAAAATACTTAGAAATTCAGATCTAATTCCTATTCCCAAATATAGCTGCCCTCTTTCTTCTTGTAGGATTGTGGAAGGTGGTATTCTATACTATCTTGTTCTCTCATTGAACTAAGATCACCTGAGCTACAACTGGACCATGTTCTTGGTCAGAGAAGGATGATAGGTAGTTATATAGTGGAGCCACTTACCCAGAGACTCTAATGTGGATGTCTCAACCAGTAGCAGTAAAGATATTGGTCAGCTACTCAACCCATGCTGAAAAGTAAGATTTTGGAATCTTCTAGAAGCTTATATTGTCATCCATATATATTCTATGGGATAGAGATGATTTAATCAGTGTCTTGATCTTGCAAATCAATTATATTAAAGATGCTGCTTTATACTAGAAATATAGCATTAAATATGACACACAAGTCTCTATTCTAATGGAGCCTATACTCAAATATACAGGGGAAAAGTGATCAAACAAAATGAAATTGTACTATAACTGTTTGAAAACATAATACACAAAGCCAAATGAATTAGAGTGATGACCGTATTTAGGCATGTGCGCGCGCGTGTGTGCATGTACATTCTTGATACTAGAAATTAAACTAAGTACAGGGCTTCGTGCATGCTATTCAGGCACTTTAGTGCTGGTTTTTATATCTAGAAGGGTCAAAGACCACCAAACCAAATGCAGTTCAAGTTGAAGGCAAAGAGTACGTCTGAAGGAAATGAAGAGACTAATCAGAGTGTGAATAGAAATGAATAAAGTTGTGTAGAAGGAGGTTTCTGGCCCCGACTTTTGGGCCTAGCCTCAAGGTTTAGGACCAAAGACCCACAGACCTGCAGACCCGCATACTCACAGACTTGCAGACTTGCAGAGATAGAGATACACAGATGCGTATGATAGTTTTAGGTTGATCGGCCTCAGGCCCAGGCATATCACTTGCTAGCTCTCTACCCGTCATCTAACCCATGACTCTTATCCTGTTCAGTCATGGGGATCTGTACCTTTTCTTAGAGCACCATAGTTGTCCTCTACTTCTTCCAGCTTCTCTCCAGCATTCTACTCTGTTCTTCCAGGTCCCAGAGTTCTCCTAGTCTGGTAGCCCCGCCCACACTTTCTGCCTGCCTTTGGCCAATCAGCGCTTTTTATTAAACCAGTGGGTGGGACAATTATTTACAATGAAGCAACACAATCCCCCTATAAAGTTGTAGGGGAAATAAATGGCTCATGGAGCTGAAGAGGCTTTGATTGTTTGATTATTGACATTAAGTTTTTATTCTAAATACATTGAAAAACCACTAATAGACATCAAAAAGGGGAGCTAATGTATGACTTGTATTTTTGTTCTTGGCATAAAAAAAACCACTAAAGATACAGGGTGAAAAGAACAGACCCTAAGAGGCTAGCTATGGAGCTAAATTAGAGGCCCAGAAGGTCTCTGACATACCATGGTGCTGGTAAAGAGGGAAGAGTGTAGGTGTCTTTAAAGCATCCTTGATGATAAAATTGAAGGGTCTGTCTTATGGGGTGCATACAGAGTGTGACCTATAGATTTTGGCTTTTATTAGAGAGTAGAAGACAGTGGTATTTATTATAAAGTAGTGCATAGAATAGTTCTATCACAATGAGAAGAAAGTATCAGTGCCCTGTTTTAGAATTTAACCTGGAAGCTCCTTTTAACAAAAGAGAGTTCCAGTATATCTATACATCAGACATTGAAATCCAGGGACAAAGTGAGGGATGAGGAACTTTGAACTTTGTGGGTGGGAAGTGCAAGAAGTTGTTTAGAACGGAAACCCCAAGAGAAAGCAGAGGAGAAGTCATGAAGGATGTAGGAACTGAAAGCCCTCCTTGTACTTAGCTGGAAATGAAATGTGATTAGTGACATTTCCCCCCTGAGCTGTATGCACAGCCCAAGTAAACTGCTTTGCTAAAGACCAAAACAAAAAAAGAAAGATGGAAAAAGGAAGACGGAGTAACAAGTAAAAAAAGATGAATTTAAGACTAAATTAGAAAGGGAATGTTGTAGGAGTTTGGGTGAGGGGACCAGGAGAGGTTGGACAGGAGAGTGACTATGAATATGGAAATGCATTGCATGCATGTATAAAAATTTTCAAAGAATAAGTGAAAATATTATATTCAAAAATAACTAAAGAGGAATAAAGACTTGGTCAATTAAATTTAAAATATGAAAGTCTTGGTGATCTAGAAGAGAGCAGTTTCTGTGGAGGGGAATGACAGCATATGGACCAGAGATATCTGTAAGATGTGACAGATTAAATGTGGACAAAGTTTTTGGAGTCAAACATGTACAGAGAGGGATTGGGGGAAGTTATTATTCACCTTTGTTTGGTGGGTGCCATATCATTCTGCCTGACCCAGTGAGTATAGAATAAAATTATAGTGGAAGAGAGAGGAAATCACTTTGGAAGATCCTTGAGGGATAAAATTCAGAACATAAGTAAAAGGGGCAGCCTTTGAAGGAGCAGTTGCCAGTATTACCCGCATACAAAAAGAAACCCAGATATGAGCAGAGGCTTACATGGGTTTCTAGTGTGGTTTAAAAGACTATAGTCTTAATGACTGCTTGTATTTCCTCAGAGAAGTCTGTAGGAAAATCATAATCTAAGAATATAAGACAGAGTGAGTCACCTTGAAGATTAAGTTTGGCATAATAATTTTTGAGTATTTTTCTTCAAATTAAGATTATATTCCAAAGATAAGAGATTTTTGAACATTATTAAATATCATATTTAAGACAAATATAAATTTACTAATGTTAATATTTTTATATTGTTTTAAAAGTTTGTATATTTCTTCTGTTGACTTAGACTTCTTCAGAGATCTTGATAAATATTCTGATCAGGGCTTGATGAATTATGAAGTTTCCATGTCAACTCTGAATGAAGTCTTCATGAACCTGGAAGGAGAATCAACTACCAAACAAAGTAAAACTATTTATATAAGTCAAAGAATCAATTCTTAAATGGGAATGTATCAATTTAGCTCTTAAGACTTTTTAAGGAGTGTGACCCACTGTAAATTAGACATGGGCTGCTATGTTTCCTGACATCATCAGTAAGTTGGACACAGGACCATTCTTAGCGTTGATTCTAACTACCTGATATTGCAATAGTTCTGTCTCCTAATTTTCACTGTTTCTTGGGCACTTTAAAATTATGAATGTCTACATCAAAGGTATTGGGTCTGAGCATCACTTCTTATAAAAATTGTTTCTTCCTTGTTAAGAGAAAGGGCATAAATGGAAGAAGTCTTAGCAGCTTCCAGGTTGTTTAATGGGATACAATCAGCTATCATTTTAGAGCTCTTCTTTTTCCAGGTAGTTTGATCAATGCGGATGAGTATTGGGATACACCCATACCTTCTTTCTGGAGTCATTCTTCCAACAATGTGGGTGACACCGTTTTACAGATGAGGATTTCTGATTTTAGAACAGTTAGATGATTCCTTCCCAGCCATGCTGCTTATAGCTTACAGATCTGGGCAGCATAAATGTGTTAAGGATTTTCAAAGGTTCTGATCTTTTCCTAAAAATTTCAGATTATTGATTTCTTAGCAATAAGTATTTAAGCATTAACAACTGCTTATCCATATGAAGAGGATGATTTTGAAATCCTTCAGAATAGTATTACAACTGAATGCTTGCCTTTTCTGAATTCTTTTTTGCTATGTATTTAACATACGTTATCAGGAAGCTTATAGAATTGTGATATTCTATGTTTCGTTTTACCATGTTTGCAATGTGACACAAAATATTTTCATTGATTTTTAAATTTTCAATGTGTTGGAAATTATAAAATATAACTATAAAAAGAAAACATAGAAGCCAGTGATGTTTCACGAAATATTGCAGATGATTTTTGAATAATTACTATGAATAAAAGTGCAAAATAAGATCAGACAAAATAACTAAAAACTTTCATGAAGAAAAGTCTACTGTGCCTTAGGATGATATTCGTCATGCATGTGCATGTGTTCATACAGACTTTGAGAAAAAAGGAACAAGAAGAGACTCAGAAAGCTTACATGAAATGGAGCCAGCTTACCCTTCTCTTTCTGAAGGACAAAAGAGTGTGAGAGGCATGAGTCTCTGGAGAATGCAGGTCTGTACCATAGCACGGCTTCGCATCCTAAAACTGAAACGAGAGAGAAAAGCATTTTTGATCCTGTGAGTATCAGAGTCCTTTAAGATAAGAACATTTTAAGGGTTTTTAAGCTACAAGGACATTTAAAAGTAAAGCCCACCACCTCGCATTTCTGCTAGACAAGAAATAAAAGCCATATTGATTTTATGGACCATGGGATTGCCTGTATATTAATTTTTGTTTGGTTACGAATACATGCTGTGTATTGTTTGTAGTGAGATGAAATAACATTTAACAGCGCCTTTTAGCACTGTGGCATGTTGAGATACTACTTTTAGAATGTTTGCACTTAACATTATGGTTGGCGTAATGTAGAATTAGTGTCTAACAAGCAGTTGCAGAATATATTACTGAGGAGCAATTACTACAAATGGTAACTTTTCTTTATTGCTTAGTCTATTTATTCTTGGAATTTCACTGCTCCCACTTATCATGGAAAAGATTGCTATTGCTGTGATAGAGCAAAAAACCGACTGGGAATTTAAAACCGAATTGTATTTCCTATCCCCTGGACAACTCCCTCAGGGTCTGCGAACAAGCCTATTGGTCATCAATAACACAGGTGAGCAGAGATAAACATTTAAATAAATATTTAACTTATTAAATATTAAGCAGATATGAAAGGAACAAAAAAACCTTGATAGAAGAAAAATGTGCATTTATAGAAAATGACTCACAAAGAGCAGTGCAGTCTCTCTAATTTTGGAGAGGAGAAAGGCTGGTGAGAACAAGGAACAAGGGACTTGTCATTGTCCAGTCTGGCCCCCATCCTTTATATTTGACAGCCATAGCTGTCACCAGAGAGAAAAATAAACCTTTATCTTAGCTGAAGACTCTTTAGATCTCTTTTTTACTACCTAGAGATCTCCGTTACCCCCTCTTTGTTACTTACCCTATAACATGTATATAATACACACTGAAGAATGACTTCATGCTCTTGAAATTCAAGATTATTTGGTTAGAACAAAGAATGGATAATGGTCATTGTCTTGTGTGTTTGATTTGGTTTGGTTTGAATTGTTTTTTTTTTTTCCAAGACAGAGTTTTCTTTGTGTAACTGACCTAGCTGTTCTGAAACATGCATCTAGACCAAGAGATTTCTCTGCCTCAAACTCACAGAGATTGCTCTGCCTCCCGAGTGCTGGAATTAAAGTATACACCAACATGCTTGTTGGGTAGCTGTTTTCTAACTGTTTAAGTAGCTAGAAAGGAAAGATTGTATGTTTCTTCTGAAGATGTTAAAACATTCTGAGTAGTGCCATCTTTTCTTGAGTTTCTTGATGACTCCAATTTTCACAGGTATTTTTGATTCAGGGTTGTAGTGTGCTCACTTTTATTCTTCATTCTGCGTTTCAGGTTTTGGAAGTAAAATTTCCTGTTTCTTAAAGCTGAGAATATTGAGTCATACGTTATTTCTCAAGATTTAGAATTGTCCTCTACCCATCCCATTGTGGCCATCTCACAGTGTATTCTCCATTCAACCCAAGGAAAATAGACTTGCATTCACTCACTTCCCCCTCCTTGTGCTCAGCTGTCAAGTATTTTGGGGATTTATTTTGTCACATTTCTTTCTCCTCTTAGTCTGATGTGATTATTAGCAATGTGTTAATCTTTTCATACAAGAAAAGCCTGACAGACATTGTTCAGTTTGTATGAATGTGAGCTGTACTGAGGAATGGAGTTGTGATGTGTGACTGCCCCTGGGGACATGGAAATGTGGTTTTCTATGCGTGTCCCATCCCATCTCCAGGGAAATCAGGTTTGTGTGAAGGTTGACCCCATTTGTCCAGTTCTAGAGCTCTATGCAGAAGAAAGGGAATCTCTCATCATCTCCTCTGCCGTTCTTTGACTGTTGCCCTGCTGTTCTTCTCAGGCGTCATCTATTATAAATGAGAAACGCTCCCAGAGACGATGATAGGAACTGTCACTGTGGAACACGGAGGGCCCCTGACTGCTTACCTTGCTCCAGCCCTTGCTGGATAATAACAACCCTGACTGTGTCTCAGAGCAAGTGTTGATGACTCAGTCATGCCCTTGAGTTTGGTAGAAAGTAGTTTGCTATTATGTCTTTTCTTTCTGTGTGTACCAGGCTGTGGAGTTTTCTCAATTTTTATTTCTCCTTCCAGCAATTTTACCCATTTTCTGTTTTTAGAATGCATAAACATTTTTGAT
Organism: Phyllotis vaccarum; assembly: GCA_033318265.1. Classification (NCBI taxonomy): domain Eukaryota; kingdom Metazoa; phylum Chordata; class Mammalia; order Rodentia; family Cricetidae; genus Phyllotis; species Phyllotis vaccarum. The sequence continues at coordinate 11,877,985 of JARWLC010000008.1, forward strand.
TTGATAGTGATACCCTTTTAATTTCCCAAGAAGGTTGCAAATAATGTGGAAATCATGTGTTGTGTACACATTTTTATATTTAATTTTTGTTAATAGGGGAAGAAGAAATGTTATCAGGCTGAATAATCTGTAATATTTCTCATGTTTCTCCAGAAAGTATACGTTTATACTCATATTAAAGGAAAAATTATAGAATTATCTTGTTTTATAAATCACATATTAACTTATATTAAGAGAAATTATTATATTAATATAATTATGATAATTAATATAATTAATTAATATAATTAATATAATTATAGTATATCATAATATAATTATGATATTACCATAATGTAAGATTTACTAAACAGAAGACCGATGAGTTAGTGATTTATCTTTTTAGGCCAATAGCATTTTTATATTACACATAAAGTACACCTCTTATGATATACTAGGAATGTTAACTTTACAGGGGTCATGAAAATTTTACTTGCTTTTATATTGCTGCCTGTTATTGCAATCTTACTAGATTCAAATATTGAAGATTTCATACAGTCACTGAAGCACCAAAACATAGTTTTGGAAGTAGATGACTTTGGAAACAGAAATGGTACAGAAAGCCTCTCATACAATGGCGCTATTATAGTTTCTGGAAGACAAAAGGTATGTTTTTCTTACTGGGTTTTGCTTTTGTGATGACACATACTCAAACACAATATTATATGTCTACATTTTAATTGTTTTAAGACTTCAGAAAACTAGTATATAATAATTCCACTCAGCAAAATATGAGTCCATATTAAATTAATTATGATATTTTGGTGAAACAATTTATATTTTTTAAAAAATTAATTACTATTGCATTGAAAGGGAATGAGTGCATTGCTTAAACTAAATGACTTGTTATACTACAAAAATCATTAATGTAATTAAGAATTTAACTAGTTTTACTCAACAGTCAAGTGAGGATTTTATGCACTGAAAGAAAAACCACATTAAATTCTGTAATCTCCACATCAAATCTAAAATAGAAAATGTTCTCCATGCGCTATCTTTATTTCAAATAAGCCATCAGGGAATCTATCAAGGAGCACATTTGTTGCAATGCATGCTAGTTATACGAGGTACTTGAGTCTCATTTGTATGCTAGTAAAGTTAAGAGACAAAACTAATCAAAGATATACCTTTCTCTTCTGATACAAGCAGTACAAAACTAAAATAGAATTTTTAAAAGATTTATCATTGAGCTCAGTTTTAACATATTGTAGAAAAAATGTCATTTTATGTCAGCTTTGGGCAACAACCTGTTTGACAGCTTTTTGGCATATCTTATATAATTATGACGCAAACTATTGATAATATTAATATTAAAGCAATACTGACCTTATGTGATGATTGTATTGCCATTTTCGTAAGCATTAAGTATTAAATTTTCTAGAATTTTCAGAATGCTATGGCATTGTAACCATTAAAATCTCTTTTATTCATTTCCCCCTTGCTCCCTCACCATAAACTGACAATATTTCAGTGTTAGGGCAGATTTAAACCCTACTTATTCGTTTCTTCACCAGCAAAGTAGGGATGGAGTGAAATAAAGCTGCTTATGCTAGTAAAATTTAGTATTAAGTGGATTTTGCTTCTATCTTATCTACTGTATATATACTGATATATAATCTCACTCAAACCATGTATGAGCCCATTTAGACCCCTCTTTTATAAAAGAGAAAATAAAGGTTTAAAAGAACTAGTTTACTAGAAGATCAACACATAACTAAAATGTGACTGTTAGAACTCTCTCTCTCTCTCTCTCTCTCTCTCTCTCTCTCTGTGTGTGTGTGTGTGTGTGTGTGTGTGTGTGTGTGTGTGTGTGTGCGCGTGTGCATGCATGCACCTGTACACAATAACTTTATTTTCAAGAATTTTTTTTTTTTATCTTGCTTGCTTTGGTTTGTTTTAAGGATTACAGATTTTCAGTTGTGTGTAATACCAAGAGGCTCCACTGCTTTCCCATCCTAATGAACGTCATCAGCAATGGACTCCTTCGTATGTTCAACCACACACAGTTTATTAGAATTGGGGAGGCTATGTTTTCGTCAGTAAGTATTACATTCATTTCTCCCGAACAACTAAAATCTTGACAGTGAGCCTAAATTGCTCGTATTTAGCTGTCAAATAAGAATGGTTATTGTGTTCTCGTATGCTGTCTGACTTATGCCTTCAACTACTCACTGTTTGCATTGCAAGAGTGATATATAGAGAACACATTTTCACAATCCTAGCTTTAGGAAACTTATAGAAAAGGAAGTATTGGCGAGAAATAGAAGAACAGAGAAATGCCACCACGCATTATGGTAACACTACTCTTTTTTCTATTTTGTCATTCCGTCCCAGATGTGACAGTGACTTCCCATTCCTTTGTATTTTTGAGAATTGTGATTGCATTCACTTTAATTACACCCTGTTACTCCTTTCCCACTTCTGTTGACTCCCTCTTCCTTAGTAGTCTCAAAACCCTACCTCACTCCCATGTGTAGATGCTTCATAGGAAGCGACAGCTACGTTATGCTTGTGATTGCAGTGCCCTTACGATTAGCCTGGAGACAGAATTTCATAGCCCTTCTCTCCTTCCTGACTGCCGCCGGTCTTTCATCCTTCTTCTGCGATTGTTCCTGTGGCCTGGGATGGGATGATACAATGTTCTTTAGGGTTCAGTATTCAATAGCCACTTATTCTCAGTAGCACTTTGCCCTGTTGTGAATTTCTGCAGCTACTGTCACCTTCTTCAGGAAGAAACTTGCTGAAAGCAGCATTAGTCGATGGGTATAAACGCTGTTTAGGAGGCATTATAGCTACCCGTCCATTTATCAAACCTCAGTAGTGCCTTCATTCTTTCGGAGGTACTATGACCCCCTGAGCTGTAGGTTTTTAACCAGATTTACAGTAACAGTCACTTAATTCCCTCCCACGGAGAAGATCTCAAATCTGGTTGCAAAGCCCTTAGTTACTACCTTGATGATCTTGCTACTTACTGCACTAATAGGATAGTGGTTCTATCGTGCCTGGTTATATGTGATGATCTTGCTACTTACTGCACTAGTAGGACAGTGGTTCTATCGTGCCTGGTTATATGTGATGATCTTGCTACTTACTGCACTAGTAGGACAGTGGTTCTATCGTGCCTGGTTATATGTTTCTGGTGTTAGGCCAAGAGTCCTTTGGATAATTCTACAGGATTGGTATATCTAGGCAATATGGTAGCGGCATGTTTGGGTTTTTGGGAGACCTCCACACTGCTGTCTACAGTAGCCCTACAAGTTTATACTTCCACCTACAGGGAACAAAGCTCCCCTGCTCCCACTTCCTCTCCACCACTTGTTCTTTGTTTGCTTGGAAGTTGCTGTTCTTATTGTAGTGGGATCCAGTCCCAAAGTAGTTTTAATTTGCGTTCTTTGTCAAGGGTGGATAAATTTATAGATGCGTATGTCATACCAAAATGAGATTAAAAAAAATTTAAACATACCTATAACACACAATAAAATTGAAAGAGTAATAAAGACCTTGTGACTAAAAAAGTCCATGTCCTGATGGAGAACTCTACCAGAGTCTTAAAGAAAAGTTTCACTTAGCAGACTATCCAAAAATGGAAGAGATGAGAATGCTTCCCGTCTCTTTTTATGAAGCCTCTATTATGCTAGTACCCAAACCATGTAGAGACAGAACAACCAAATAAGAAAACTACAGACTAATGTCTTTGATGAGCATAAATATAGAATTTTTAAAATAAACAATCCACAAAGCAAACTCAGGAAGAAATTAAAAGGATGTGATCAATCTGACTTCACTTTCAGAAATAAAGGGATGGTTGGAGTGATGTATACAAGTAAAATCAATTAATCATATCAGTGGCCTAAAGAACCAAAGTTACACATCTTAAGAGTTGCAAAAAATGAAATGTCTTTAACAAACTCTTCTATTATGAGCTGAACAAAAACAGTACTGGTAGACACACTGACATGGATGGGGTGAGCGGAGAGGAACTCATGAGACTTCAGCCCTAACAAAAATAGAAACCACTAAAGAGCATTGAGAGCAGGAGAGTCTTCCCCAGATAAGCACACTAGTTGAATATCCAATACAAATCCTGAAAACCTACAAGTCATAGCATATAAATTGAGCAGGTTTTATTTATGTATTTAGAAATACATGCAAGCATGTACACACATGTACATGACAGCAATTATGAGGAAGAGGCCACAAGTTTGAAAGAGAGAAAGGAAGGATATTATAGAGCTTGAAAGGAGAAAAGGAAAAGGATAAATGATATAATTGTTAAAATCTTTAAAAATAAAAGAAATAATCATGGAAAGTGCTAGAAAGATTAGAAATATATGCTACACATTTCTACACAATAAGAGCCCTTTGGGACAAACCCATAGCCAACATCATGATAGAAAAAGAAGAATTCAAATTTTTTATCATTAAAATAAGGAACAAGACAAGGGTGTGCCCACTTTCTCCACTCTTACTCAATAAAATGCTTACGCTGTAGCCAGAACACTGAAACAGTTGGAAAAAAAATAAGCAAAGCAATAGGGAAGGAAGAAATCAGTTTTCTTATTTAACGATGATTTGACTTTGTGTATAAGAAACCCTAAAGACTCAACAACACCTTGTCAGTGACATGACTTACTGGGAAGGTAAAAACTTCTGCCATGAAAACATGTTAACATGAGTTTAATCCCTAGAATTTACATAAAATGGAAGGAGATCACTGACACCATGAAGCTGTCTTCTGCTGATGTGGCTTACACCCACTCATGCAGACACATCACACGCAAATAGTAATAATAATAATTAATACAAATATTAAAAATTTAAAGAAGACAGTGCTATAAACTCATAGAACCAATAAATATTCCATGGAAATATCAGGATACAAAATTAATATGAAAATCAGTAGTCTACCTAAATGCCAATGAAATACTGAAAAGAAATTAAGGGAAAGAATTCCACTAACAATAGCCTCAAGCCTCAAGATGAGTGCTGGAGAGATGGCTCAGTGCTTAAGGGCACTGGTTGCTCTTTCAGAGATCTGAGTTCAGTTCCCAGCACCCACATGGTGTCTTAAACTTCCTATAATGGCATCTGATGTTCGTTTCTTTTGTGTAGATTCACATACAGAAAAGAACCCATATACATAAAATACATAAATAAATGGTAATTTTTAAATTTTGTTTTGTTTTTCTAAGACTGGGTTTCTATATGTAGTCCTAGATGTTCTGGAACTCACTCTATAGACCAGGATAAACTCAAACTCATAGAGATCTGCCTGCCTCTGCCTCCCAATTGCTGGGATTAGAGGTGTGTGCCACCACTGCCTAGCTAATAATTAAAAAAATACACATAAAATGGAATAAACCTAACCAAGGAAGTAAAAGACCCATACAATAAACATTTTATGCATTGAAGAAAGTGTGTTTTATCCAGTGGCAAACTCCCTGGTTGGTCAGCCATAAACACATCCACATAGGAACAGCATTAAATGCTTGCTTACTTAATGTACTCAGTATGTTATATATACTATATATAGATGCATGTGGTGTGTGTGTGTGTGTGTGTGTGTGTGTGTGTGTGTGTGTGTAGCCATAATAATTAGAGAGGAGGTAGTGGATTTGATATGGAAGGAGTTGGAGATATAGAGAGAGCATTGGAAATGAGAAACGAATAGTACTTATGTATGAAAATCTCAACCCCCAATTTCATTTAAAATAAATTAAAGAAGACACTAGAAAAGAGGAAAATATTTCTTGCCCATAGGTTAGTTTAAGAATATTTATTTATTTGTTTATTATGAATATGGCCATCTGCTGGGAGCTATCTCTGCCTTTGGACAAATCCCAGTAGATGTAAGGAGATTGGCGAGGGAAGGAGGTAAGGTGAACCAGGCCATGGTGGTGGTGAGAATCTCGAAGCCTGACTGACCAGCATCCAGAGTGCTTCTTTAATTATACAGAATTCAATAAGCAGGGATACATTCATGTTCTTCCAAACTGTAGATCATATCATTTTTGTTTTTGAACATGTGTGTTACTTTCTCCTGTTCATCTTTTAGTCATAATTAATAAACTATGACAGAACCTCTTTTTTCAAGTTTTGACATCATTAAAAATAGTTACAATGTTCACTCATTAACCCACAACCCAATTTTTAAGAATATAGAGGCATATCACAGCCTGTTCTCAGGACAGTATCTTTTGTGGTTTCAAAGATGATGGATCAAAACAAAATCTTCAAGCCAGACCAGGCGTATTGCCATGTTCCAAGCTGTGTATTATTAAACCCTTAATGGTCAGAGTGTCCAAGAAAAGTCCTCAGGCCAAAGCTGCTGCAGTTATTATCCAAATTCTGGCACAATGCAATGTTTCTATCTTATAGAATTTGTTTATATGTCTAATCCTGGAATTCTGTTGTTCTTTGGTCATAAGATATCACAGTGACTCTGCATGTCCTAACTTTTCTGAGAAAAGTCCTGACATCTCCATCTCTTTCTTATATTATCTTTCCACTCCATTCTTTTCTCATCAATGTAAGTCTCTGTGTAGAGCAGAGGTAACTTCAGCTAATCTATATATGCCAGGTAATTGCCTGAATGTACAGTGGGAAGAGGCTTGCAATCTGAACTGTGGCCAACTCTTCTAGCTGACCTTTTTTTTTTTTTTTGACATTTTTAAATTTAAAAGTATTTTTTTTAAACATACCAACTATAGTTCCCCTTCCATCTCCTCCTCCCATTCATTTGCCAGCTCCCCTCCCCCACCATCCACTTCTCAAAGAGGATCAGGCCTCCTATGGAGAGTCATCTTGTTGACCCTTTAAGTTTACTTTCTTTTAAATATCCTATTTCTGAGTAAGTGCAAGGACACATGTGTCAATAATGTCTCATAGCCTCATAAAGAGACCTGTGGCTTCTTTGTGTGTGTCACAATATTCAAGACGTAAGGAAAATATTCAAGTAGATGAACGCATTTCCCTAAAAGCAGGAGGGGTAGTATGCTCAGGACTTCCCTGGGAAGCTTAGAAGCAGTATTTCTTGGGAGAAGGTACAAAAGGTTCATAAGAAATGTCTTATCAATTCATCATACCCAAATAGTACAAACATATAAACAAATATTAGAAGTCCCCCAAGTATACAAAAGGTGGAGATGAAAACCAAAGGTGTCATAGTGACCATCACGTGTCTCAGCTTTGCTGGATCTTTGTCAAGCAGCTGTGCTGGCTTTATGACTTCTGCTGTTCCCATCAGATATGGCTGTGCCAGCCATCCTACCAAAATAATCTCGAGAGTCAATACAATCTCAAATATATTCCAGTGCCCCCTTAACAGAAACAGTAAAGTGATCTTAAAATTTATATATAAACACAAAGACCCCCACATAGTCAAAGCCATTATTGGTAAAATCAATACATACAGGGGTTCCACTATCTATGATTTCAAGTTATACTACAGAGCCACAATAATAAAAAACAGCCTGGTATTAGCACAATAACAGACATTTAGATAGGTGGATAGGAGACCTAGATATAAATTGATATGGTTTCAGCCATCTTTTTTTGACAACTATCTCAAAATCCATACTACTGAAAAGATAGCATTTCCAATGAACGGTGCTGAGAAAACAGCAGATTTGAACAAAGGAAAATGAAATTAATCTCTCACTTTGCATTAAAATCAGCGTTATGCCAGTATGGATTTTTTTTTTTTTTTTTTTTTTTTTTTTTTAGGTAATGGAGAAAGTGAGATGGGATATACTTGATAGGTCAATAATGAATGTGTGTGTGTCCATACTTATGAATGTACATATTAGATTCACAGCCATGTGATCAGGAAGGACACAGGTGACTCAGAAAGTGGAGATTTGGGGGATCTCTTTGAAAATTAAAACCAGGGGCTGGGGAATGTAGTTTGGAGTTGTACTTACTTAGCATGTTTAAGGCCTTTCCAGGTTGATAAAAAGGGGAAAAATAAAACATAGACAGTTCTAAACACCTTGATTTTTTTTCCATTAAAAAAGATTTATTTTTTATTTTACATGTATGGTTTACCTACATGTAGTCTATGTGTATGCAGTACCCCAAAAGCCAGCAGATCCCATAAAACTGTATTTAACAGCTAGTCCTAAACCCACATGGGTGCTGGACACTGGACATCGGTTCCCTGCAAGAAATATACACTGTCTAACTGTTGAGCCATCTCTCTCATCACCCCCACATTTTTGTCCATTTTATTCCAGTTTTCTCAGAATCAAAATGGACAGGTGCACTTTGTGGTACCTGAGGTCAGCTCCAGTGGGAGTCTTTTTCATTCCTATGACATCAGGACATTTTCTTACCTAGAGAAACACTGGCATTGGTAGATATAGACTTGAAAACCACAAAGTTGGAGAATCGCAGAACTGTTGAAGGACAGACTTGTAATATTTTCTGCTATTATTTTGATGAGATAGTTCTGCATCCATATCAAGCCTGATACCGAACAGACAGAGCGTTCTCTCCACCTTCTTTCTGTTTCTAAGGATCTGACTATTTTAAATACATCATATAATGGAAATACACAATATTTAAACTTTTTGTCTGGTTTATTTCACTCAGTATTATGTATTCCAAGTGGATCTGCCTTGAAACATTAACAAGATTTTCTTTCTTTTAAAAGTTGAACAGTACTTATTTTGCACATATGTGCTTATTTAGTTTTGTTTCTACTTTTTGGTTATTTTAATAATGCTATTAACATGTTAACACGAGTATGTAGTATCTTCAAAACCCCTCTACTTTTTTTTTGAATATATGCTTCCAAGTAGGTCCTGAAATATTCCTGGCTTTTTATTTTTTTTTTAGTTGGAATCTCATGATAAATGGTGAGTATAGTTTGCACTTCAATAGATGATACTTTGATTTTCTACTAACATGCCATTTGTATTTGCAGGGCCACATGATGCTCTGGTTTGGGATGCTGGATGGCTTCCTGTCCTCATTGTTTGTAGCATGCTGTATCTCACCACATATTGCCATGAGCAGTGTCAGTGATTACAAAGTAAGAAAGTGTGGGTACGGGATCTTAAGAATTCCAGTAATTGTATTTTTAATGCTGTAAGTGCAAAATATTTTTTCCTCTGGAGTATGGAGAAGGACTCAAACATTATTAATTAGACAATTTAGTTTAGAATTTTTCCAGCAACTCAGAAAACTTATTTTTAAAAATGTAAAATGTTTTTACTTCAAAGTTATGTGGAAAGTACAGTGATTTTTCAGAGTGTCACATTACTTTAAATATCCAAAGTAGAATATTATATATCTTTTAGTTGAATTATTTCTTAGCTGCAAGAAAATTCATCCAAAGTGTCATAATCTCCCTTTTCCACACTCAGGGAAATATATACAAATGCACACACACACACACACACACACACACACACACACACACACACACACACACACACGTATATAATCTGCGGAGTGCACTCAGTGCTGCCTATGTAGGTATGTGTTTAGGGTTGACCACTCTGGATTGGATAACCTATTGAAGGCTAATCCCTGGGGAAGATTGATTCTCCCTCTCTCAGTAAACTTGAACTGCCTCTAGCTCTTCATCTAAGGATACAGCCTTGTGAGATTTCCCCCATTCTGGTAGCATGTCAACTTATACTGTCATTGTCCAGGTCTTGTTTACGCAGCTATACTATGTCATGAGTGTAGCTTTCTTGTCATATCTAGAGGACACAGTCATGCATCCGACTTCTTTGGTCTCTGACTATAAAAATCCTTCACTGAACCTCTATTTCTATTATTTCCCTCTATATAGTGTACTTCCTGTCATGGTCCCTTTTTACAATTTTATTTTTATTTTTTTAATGTATATGTTTTCTATTTAAAAAATGCCATTTTAATGTACGTATCCCCTGCTCCCCCTCCCCTCCCCCTGCCAATCTCTCCCAGTTAGCCTTCAGCCTCCCCCATCCCCATCCTCCCATCCCCTCCTCCCAAAGGGCAAAAAGTCCCAAGGTGGGTCAGCTCAGCATGGCACATCCACTCCAGGCAAGTCCGATTTACTTATCTTAAAGTCAGTTACAAAAATTAAAAATGTAGGTTAAATCTAAAAATCTAAGACAGAGGCTCAAAATTTTTCAAAAGTTGACTCAATACCGTTATTGGAAAAATCCCACACCTGACTTCCTGTAACGAGAACTAGAACGTGTTGAGACATCATTTTAATTATTCATGGGTTAAAGTGGTATTGCCCTTCAGTGAACCAAATACAACACTGTTAGGAAACTGGATCTGCCGGTCTCATCTCAGGTTCATAAACACTTCGTGTATGATCATTTTCAATGATAATTTACCTGAGGCATCTTGCGTTTTCTCCCCAACTCTACACATATGCTCATGTGCAATACATAAGCTTGTCAACACTGGTAATGCATTTTTTTAAAGACAAGAAATTAAAGTGAATTTTTACCTTTATAAGACCCACTGACCCAGCACTTGGTACACATGAGGAAGTCTGTCATTGCTTCTTGCACTGAATTTAAATTGAACATTGATGCCATATTTTATGCCAAATGTATCAAAGAGTAGATCGATATTTTATGGGCTTTGTATACATGTATCATCCTTACTTTCTGTTTCACAATAGCAAGTGCTTAAGGAAATAATCAAATATCTCATAAAAACCATTCTGAGGGATCAGGAATTATTGAGAGGACTTGGTTCACTGCTAACAAACACACAACAATGATTCCAACAAAGGAGACATCTATTCCAAAAGCAAAAATGCAGGTGTGTGTGTGTGTGTGTGGACCAGATGTATCAAACCAGAACTGTGAGATAGCTTGCTCTCTGAAGGACTAGGAACACAGGACCTGCAGGAAAAGAGATATTCTAAAAGCATCTATGTCCCTCCCTTAGAGGATCAGACTATTAATATAATAATCTCCCCAAAGAATTAAATTTTCCCTAGAAATCTCATGATGGGAGAAGGGGAAGACTAAAGCTTGATGCCATACAGAAAAAGATCTTGTCTCCCAGACAAAGGTTTAGCACAGTTCTTACAACTTTGCCATGTCACCTTTCAGGAGAGATGGAGCTGAGGCAATGATAGGTCAACAATGGTCCACGCCTTCATTATACCTGCTTAGTTGTGCACACCACTTGCCCTTTATGGAAACTTAAACCTCCTGTCAATTTTCCTGACTAGATAGGCCTTGCCTTTTACCCATTTCCTGTCTTCCCAGTGTGACAGCATTGATCATATCACACTTCTGTGCTTTTCAGTATTCTTTCTCTCTTTGATTGACACTCTTGGTTTGGTGGCCAGCCCTATTTTATTGGGGCTGCCAGAGATCAGCCTCTCACCCTAAAATGTCCAGTAGCAACCACTCTGACATTTCTGAAGATGATCCCTCACCTCATGATGTAAGACGGCAGAATTCCAACGATCACATTACAGTTTGATAGCTCACCAAAGAAAGAACAAAATAAAAAGGCACAGGGAACTTGTTGGCTATTGTCCAAGATAATTAACTGGAAGAGTTAGTTAGAAGTCTCACTAGCTCTCAGAAAGGGATAGAGTTATTCCTTAAAAAGAATTTGGGGGCATCGTCTTACCTTAAAGCTAGCAAATGGATACCAGAGACACATGTCTAGCATGTGAACATTTGACATCACATGGAAGTTGATTTAATTTTTCAAGTGTCAGAATTCAAGTTCTTCCTAAGGCAATGCCTGAGAGTAAAGCTAAAAAAAACCAATCTCGCGGAGTTGATATGAGTCTTAGGATGTACAATACGCTTAAACATTTAAAGCAGAACTCTCCAAGTATAAAGAAATTTTGGAAAAACCCTGTTCTCTGGACATTATCATCTGCTCGGTTCAATTAGATTTCGAGAATGTTGCTATTGTGTTCTTCACAGAACTAGCAAAGCAATTCTAAAGTTCATATAGGAGCACAAAAAACATTGAGTAGTCAAAGCAACCCTGAGCAGAAAGAACCATCTCAGAGGGGCTGGCTCCTTGTGTGGAGCCCTGGCTTCGATCCCCATCACTGATGGACCAGACAGAGTGACACATGCCTGTAATCCTAGCACTTGGGAGATGAAAACAAGCAGGTTAGAATTCAAGGTCATTCTTAATGCATAGGACCAGGATAGTCCTGACTACATAAAAGCCTAAAAACCAAATCTATTGCATTTTAATGGAACTGATATACCTTCTGTGTTTTCTCATCAGAGGAAAGCTGATTCCCAGCTGTGGATTTCTGGCCTCTTCCCTTCTGCCTACTGGTGTGGGCAGGCAGTGGTGGACATTAACCTCTTCAGTGTAGTTCTTCTCTCAAGCTACTTCACATTATACATGACACAACTGAGACACGTTTACTTGACAAGTGAAATTGTGCTATCTATAGTAAGTAATATGACATCAACCAAATTTATACAGTGATTAAAAGTATAAAGCAATGTTAGTTGTTTAAATATTTGAGGATATTTGATAAACCTAACCACACATATGTTACCAGTTGAAATCCTTAAAATGCATGAAATTTAAAATTGCTCGTAGATGTTTCATTTTTACTGACATTTTCTGTTCTATCTTTAGATTGTTCTCTCGTTCGGTACTGCCGCTTCTCTTATTTTGTTGACATATGTGATATCATTTGTTTTTGGCAAAAGGAGGAAAAACAGTGGCCTCTGGTCAATTTGTTTCTTTATTGTAAGTATGAACAGTATCAAATACAGTCACTTCTTGTCTTGACCAATGGGAAAGTTAAGTATACAGATAAAAATTTAAAGATTCAAATCCTGTGCCCCAAATTTTTGAGAGCTGATCCAATACTACAATACCTGACTTCATGTGACAGTTCCCTGTCAAAATGCAAGAGTATAGCGACATTTACTCAGTGTTACTAATGGGCTACTTAAAGTTATGTATGTAAATTACACTTGAAACATCATTCAATTTTGTATTAAGATTTGAATATGATCCCAAAGTCCAGTAAAATCTGAACTGCAAGTTATTATTGTTCTCAAACATTTCAGATTAAAATCACCCAATAGAAATTCCTGGAAATGTAGCTTGTTTTATTAGGTCAGTTACACTTATGAAGAATTCTGGTACAGATCTTTGAATAGAGTTGAGAACTTCATAAAAGACCCAAAATTTAAAATGTACCCGAACTGGTTTCCTAAGCAGTTCTGTAGAGCATAGGTGTCTGACTTTAGGCATTGTGGTGTGTTCTTGTTATCTGCAAATGTATTGGACTGCATTCATAGGTACCTTGAGACACCTGTTGTCTGCATACCACACTTTGAGTATGCCTGATCCAAAAAGTCTTAACCACAGTTTTGAGAGCTTCGGGTCACATATTTTAATTTTCATGTCAAATAATTTATTAATATCCCTATCTATTTCATATCTCCATATATGAAAATAAAAAGCTTGTCTGGTGATATTAGAAATTTTGATATGAATATTTACCCAAGCAATAAAAACCCAAAATGTTCTTGAAGCTGTCTTTAAGTTGCCATTTCTAAGATATGATTGAATGACTGTCAGTAGCATAGCTCTAAATTTTTGGAATGAAATATCAAAATTTTGAAAGACCTCAACCCAAGACTAGCTATGAGATAATATACTTGTCTGATAACTCCACTGACTGTATAGAAAATGGGTGGACACAGCTGGATGCTGTTCGTTATTAACATACAGCATTCATATTTTATATCTCTGGATTGAGTTTTGTCATAGGCATTTATTATTCTTATCTTCACCTTCACAATCCACTCTAAGGAGAGAAGCTCCATAAAGTTCTACAGAGTACTTCATTTGAAGGACTACCTTAGAGGTTAGCCATGAGGATCCGCATGCCAAAGTCACTTGAGAAGATTTTTGATTAGCTAGCATGACTGCTGACGTTATCCAGTATTATCCCCAATACTGTGCTGAATAGATATCATCAGAAGATAATCTTACTGTAACTCACCTGATTTTTATTTCAGCCGATACTCTTTTTATATGTCTAGCAAAGGTGAACAAAGAAATCATGCCATGCTGGTTCCTTAGTTTGCCAGTCATTTCAACTCCAAATGAATTGTTTCTTGGAAATGATGGTTTAAGTATTTCAGGGTTAAGGTCGATATAGCTGCTGACGAGTGTGTTACCCACCAGCCTGGAAGATGCTAGAGATAACTTAGTAAGCACCCTGATAGCTATTCTTCCAGCTACTTTATCTTCAGTTCCAAGTAACGGGCAGCCTGGAATAATAATTCCTTTTGTAGCATTTTTCCTCTGTTTGTGTTGTCTTTATTTACAAAGGAATGCTTAATATTAGGATAAGAGCTCATTTGATTCGGAAGTTTTGTTGTATGTCAAGTGAAAAATCAATCTATGGCCTTATGCACATAGGTTATGTTAATTTTCAGAGAGCAAGCTCTCAGAAAAAGAATCAGGCACCATCAGCAACAATAGAAGCATGCCTCAATATTTTGTGACTTAACATTGAGTGGAAAATCTTAGCAGGACCAATTTCGACATGGGTGTAGTCTCTATTTAGTATAGCTTTGAACTATACTAAAGGTGTTCAGATGATCAGAAGTAAGAAATATCTTTTAAAATGAAAATAAAAATGCCCTGGAATTAGAGAGAATGAGCATGGACAACTGTACGATGCCTTGGCAGAGAGACTGCAGAGGTTATTGTGAAATGGGAGCAGGCTTTCGTAATTACTATTTAAAATAATTATTGTGCTCTAGCTTAATCTTTAGTTGTTATTTGTTTCTACTCTAAATTATATTTAGTGAATGGTCAATCCTCCTGGGAAGACATAAAGAACCTATGCAGCTGTGTGTGTATTATTATCCTGGGTTGAGTCAGGAAAGTGTATCTGGTCATTTTAGCATTGTCTTTAATCTCAGGCCTTTTTATCTGTGAAGAATTTTCATACTCTGATTAATATCTGGGGAATATATCCTCCCATCTAATTCTATGCCATCTCATTACTTTTTTAGATTATAATTTAATCACAACATTTTTTCTTTCCTTTCCTCCATCCAAATTCTCCCATATGTCCCTCTCCACTATTCTCCAAATTCATGGCCTCTTTTTTTTTTTTTAAAAAAAAAATTAATTGTTACAGAATGCATATGTGTATTTGCATATACACATGTATTTGTAACTATAACCTGTTTAGCTCACATACTGTTACGTGTATGTATCTTTTTAGGGCTGCCACTGGAAAGCCAGTAACCTCTCCTGCTCCTACTTTTACTCAGTTGCCTATAGTTCTGTGTGTAGGGTTGAGGTCTCATGGGTTTTGTCCTGTCCAGTTTGGCGTGTTAGTTGGTGTCAAGCTTGTTCAGCTCACATTTGGGTGGTCTTGTTGGTGCTATTTTATGGGGCATAAATTCTGACGCTACTAGATGAAACAATGTCACAGCTAAGTCTCTAATTCTCTGGCTCTTATAATATTTCCATTTCCCTCTTATACAATGTTCCTGGAGCCTTAGGTTCAGGAGTATTATGCATATGTATTCACTGGGATGTGTCTCCACAACTCTGCATTTTGATTGGTTGTTTTTCTGTGATAGTTTCTATCTGTTGCAAAGAGAAGTATTCTAAATAAGGAATAAAGACTATATTTACCCGTGGGTATAAGGGCAGATGTTTATAGATTACTGTTGGGAATTATGCTGGCTTAGTAGAGCAGTGGTTATAGATTCTCTTCCAACAACTATGATTTCACTAGCATTAGTAGTTACATAAAAGTACCAGACATTTTATCCATCGTGTCACCTCTTTACTATGTTGATAATCTACTTTGCTTTGAGATTTCCATTTGTCTATTTTTCTTTTGTTTCTTCTATTTTTGGAGTCGTATTCCAAAGGACAAAGGGTTAATAGCCAGAACTAACACCATTCAGTAATAAGAACATATGATTCACTTTAAGATGAACAAGTAATCTTAATAATCAAAAAAATGGAAATCGATAGCAAGTATATTTTGAAGTGCTTATTATCATCACCAATCAGGAAAATGCAAGTACTATAGCATTTATTTTATTTTTAAAAACACACAGAAGTAACAGGTTGCATGCATGCTCTGTTGAAGAGATGTAAATCAATACATTCAGAGCAGTGTATAGTATAGAGATTCTTCACTTTTGGGTATAAATATTAAAGAATTTAAGTCAGAATACCAAAGAGATAGCTGTATTTTGTGCTCAATGTGTCACTATTCACAATAACAAATACATGTCTTTATCTTTAAGTGACAAATGACAGATGACCACATAGAGAAAATGTCACATAAAAATGTAAGGAAATATGTAGCCATAGATTGAAGTACTGTCCTTTCCAGATAAATGAGTGGAACTTGAAGACATTATTTTATAAAGGGTGAAGCCAGACACAAAAATCAAACAGCACATGTTCTTTCCCCAATGTGAAAGCTAAGAAAAGTGATTACAATTTTAGAATAATGATTATTAGGTATTGGGGAATGTGGGAGATGAAAATCTGATAACCAAAATTGGGTGTTGAATGATAAAACACAATTAGATATAAAAAATGTTTCTAAAAGTCAGTGGCACAATGAAATCAACATGAACATGTGCACATTGTGTATACACACACACACACACATATACAAATCTAAGAAAAGATTAACTTAGAGGTTGCAAACATAAATGATAAGGTAAGGGAAATACTAATTACACTTATTTGATTGGTATGTGCTATATTCATGCATTCAAATATCACACTGGCCAGAGGTGCTGTTTAATAGTATAGTACATATTTAGCATGCATGAGGCTCTGCATTCAGTGCTCAGCATCCCCTAGCAAAAGAAAGAAGGTCACAATGAGCACACAATACATGTAATTAACATGTGTTGATAAAAACTAATTTTGTATTGGGGATATAACACTTATATATATTCTTATTAACAAAATCATGTCCCATGTATCTTTATATGGGAAACTGTGAAATTTGTCATTTAATATAATATTCTTGGACTTGTCCTGTAGGTCTTTTGCATCATATTTGACATCTTTTTGACTGAATTCTTCAACAAAACGCTGCTCATTACCATCATGACATTAGTTCCTTCATTTTCATTTACTACATTCCTGATTATTTTGCAAATGGTAAGAAATGTCATCAGTTGTTCTGTATAAACTGAATATGTAGGCTATTTGCTCTGTGTAGATGTACAGAGATAGAAAGTAGGTTAGTGGGCTTTAGGAGTGAAAGCAAACAGACATGAGGGATAGTTTAATGGTGATTAGAGTGCTCTGAAGTTGCTTTGTGATGATGCTTACATAAGTTATTTAAAAAGTCCCAAGTCTGCAGACTAAGTGTATGTAAAATATGACGTGGAAATAAACCTCAATAAAACCATTAAAAAGCTGTGCCTTAGGCACTTTGCAAAATGTAGGCATTGCTGAATGCTGTTAGAAGCTGAAGCCAGATTGTAAAAGAATTTCATACTTCAATTTATTAATTACTGAGGTTAAGTTCATACACAAAACTCTTTAACTACTTAAAAGTATATGTCAAATACCATTCTGTGAAAGTCACTGTGTTAGTAATTAGGGGTAGCTGATGAACAAAATAGCTCAGTTCTTCTTCCACACAGTTTAGCAGAAACAAGGACATATCAACCTCAAGCAAGTCACCATAGTGAGCTTAAAGGTTACAATGGCAACGTGTTGAGAAAGAACATACAAAGAATAGTTGGTATATTCAGGAGTCAGAATTCTGGGGAAATGATGTCATTAAAGGTTGAATAAGAGTTGTTTAAAGAGTAACTAAAAAAATAAGCATTTTGTGCAGAGAATATCAAAGTCCTTGAAAGAAGAAAGACCATGGACTATCAGAGAAGCTGAGTATTACACAAATTAACAACAGTTCAGTTGAGATCATACTTTTTGGGGATCTTCAATACTCTATGTAGCCTGAGGTTTCTGCCCTCTCCAGCCTGGGGTCCTAACCTGCAGTTCTGCATCTGCTTAGTCCCAAATAATCATACAAAGGCTTATTTTAATTACAAACTGGCTTATGGCTCAGGCTTATTACTTGCTAGCTCATTCAACTTAACCCATTTTCATTAATTTTTTTGGATTGCCATATGCCTCATGGCTTTACTTATGTTTCTTTGCATCTTTCTTCTTTGGGAAACAGCTTACAGCATCTCTCTGACTCTGCTATTTCCATCTTTTTCTATGCTTGTAATTCCCGCCTGCCTCCAAGCTGCCTTGCCATAAGCCAAACAGTTCCTTTATTAACCAATGGTATTCACAGTATAGAGAAAGACATCCCATGTCAACTCTGAATGAAACAGCTCTATGTATAACATAGCAAGTTTCATTAATTGTGTTCTAGGAAGAAGTAGGGAGACATGTCTACAAAAATACTGTCTTTGTTGACAAAGCAATGACTGGAAGTTATGAACATAACTCATCCTTTTACTTAATATATTCTTTCTAAGATATAAGTAGGTGACATATATAAATCTATATTTGTTATAGGGAATTCAGAAGTAATAGCTTTATGACTACATAAGTGATTGATGATAAAATAATACCAAGGACTACTTGTTATGATTATGAAAACAACCATCATTGGGATAAGAATGGGGTCTGTGAATAAGCTTATTGAGAAGTTTACAAATATCTTAACTTCTAAAATTTTCAGTATGTCAGTATCTCTCTCTGCTTTGCTTACAGAAAATGTTTTTAAACCAAATTTTTTTTAATGGAAGAGATATAGGTTAGTTGTTTATTGAGAAAGAATATCTAGTAGGAGGCTTCTCTCTTCTGTAGGAAGTATATCATTGAGCACAGAACTGAATTTAATGAAGAAAACAGTCAATATGAAAAATGCATATTATTTAATTGCAAATTGTGAGAAACTACATTTAGTCTTTTTTTTTTTCCTTTTCAGAGAGCCCATGAGTACTACAAAGAATTTGGAGAAGTCAAACATGGTTTATCAGGAGCTGATTTTGTATTATGTCTAATAGTAAGACGTTTTCCTCACCACATATCCCTTAGGATAAATATTCTTTACTATACTATGTCAGAAGCTTGTTAACTCTGAAAGTGTTTTAAGCATAGTTTTAGATAAAGCAATGACTTTCAGACATGGATCTACTCTTAGAATTAAGTTTTTGTGTGCATATGTATAATACCTTAAAAATTCAGTATAGTATCCATTTTGGTTTTTTTAGGCTCTTTAC
Source organism: Phyllotis vaccarum (assembly GCA_033318265.1). Taxonomy (NCBI): domain Eukaryota; kingdom Metazoa; phylum Chordata; class Mammalia; order Rodentia; family Cricetidae; genus Phyllotis; species Phyllotis vaccarum. Next base: position 11,897,253 of record JARWLC010000008.1, read on the forward strand.
CATCCTACCTCTAAATGTAAAAGTATAAAAAAATCAGATGCAATATAAATTTTCTGAATTATGTATATAAGGCAAAAATTGAATATGAGTGAATGGGAAAATGATTATTTTAGATTTAAGGATAATGAAAGCTACTGTTTTTCCGACTATCTGCCCATGATGCTTCAGAAAAATAGTCAACACTAAGTCCCTGCCCTCATAGGGCTTATATTCTACAAGTATATAGATAAACTAAATAAACAGGTAAATACTATGTTAGTTGGAAAAGTGTCTTAGTTACTTTCTATTGCTGTAAAAACATGACCAAAGCAAGTTATAGAAGAATGTATTTAATGGGCGCTTACAGTTTCAGAGGATGAGTTCATGGCCATCATGGTGGTTACCATGGCAGCATGTGGGCAGGCATGGCACTCAAGCAATAGCTGAGAGGTACATCAGATCCATAAGCACAAAGAAGAGAACAAAGAGCTAACTAGGAATGATGTTGGATGGTGGGCATTTGAAACCTCAAAGCCCACCCTCAGTGACATACCTCCTCCAATAAGGTCAAACCTCCTAATCCTTCCCAAATAGCTCCACTAACTGGGGACCAGTCATTTAAAAGTATGAGCTTAGGCAGTCCTTCCCATTCCAACCACCACACAGATAGTCAGGAAGGACTTGAATGACATTCTCATAGGAACTAACAAGAGTGATGCGCTGTTGTTTCAGGATCATCTAGGAGAAAAAAAGAGTTTAGTCAGACAGGAGATTATACAAGCACTGTGGTGTGAGATAAGCAGGATGAGGTCCACACGTTATAGGTAACTCCAAAGGTTTTGACTCAGATTACGGTGGTTAAGGAATCATCGGATGGTTTTAATTAAAGTGCAGTGATCCACCATAGCCATAGAAAACATAATTGCAGTTTCTGTGATGAGAGTATATGTGTGGGACAGGAGAAGTAGAGGGAAACCATGTGGGAATTCATTGCAAGCTGAGAAAGAACAATGCCATGACCTGGGTGGGCATACCACAGCAGAGAGAACTAGTTGCATTATGAAAGTAACAATTAAGTGAGTTTGTTAACTTATGTCTAACCTATGTTTTTTCTTTGCTCCTAGCCTTACTTTCATACTTTGCTGTTTATTTTTGTTCTGAGATGCCTGGAACTTAAATATGGAAAAAATGTAATACAGAAGGATCCTATTTTCAGGTTAGGATAATATTTAATTTTGCATATGAGGTCATAGTTTTACATTCCTAATTGGGGTGCCTGCACTTCCAATTTGGTGGTAGGGATTTCTATTTGCAATGCAAGCAATATAATGATTATCATGATAGCCAGTGGATTTCTGGATTACTGTCAAAAAATAAAACCTACCACTAGCCAGTAGAGAGATTCAACTCTCAAAAACGTAAAGATTTTCCAAATATGCCATCCATTCTCCCATATAAGGCGACGTTCATCCTCGCATAGAAGAGATGGAAAGAAAAGATATTGATTAATTAACATCTGAATTGATGGGGTTTTACACTGGATTGTGGAAAGTGTGAGCAGTAAAAGATGTTGAAACAAATATCTAGCGTGACAAAAGTGGGGCTGGAGTGCCCAGTGGTCGTAAAAGTGACTTGAATTTTAGGAGGGCATAGGAAGTACTCCATGGTAAGTATTGACTTTAAAGGTCGAAGATGCTGAAGAATAACAACACCAGGAGAGAAATTCTGGTCCGTGAGTGGGGTGAGGGTTCTATGTAATCTGAAGTCACAGAAATAGTGACAGTCACCACCAGTTTATTAGAAAAAAGAAACTGGTAAGATCACCAGGAAGCTAAGTTTTGACAACTAGGAAACAATGTACAACTCAGTTATTTTTCACAGGATATCTCCACGAAGTCTGAATGTTCACGCGAATCCAGAAGGATGTACAGATGAAGATGAGGAAGATGAAGATGTTCAAGCAGAAAGATTAAGGACATCAGCTGCATTGAGCACTTCAAATTTAAATGAGGTCTGAAACTACTAAAAGCATACAGGAGTTGTTCAGAAAAAAGCTTGATATGTTGTTTGTAACTTTGAAAGTGTGAAGTTTGGTACATCCTTAAATACGCAGTTACCCTAAAAGGTTCTGGAAACTAGAAGACTATAAAGCACATGGTTTTGCTGGGCAGTGATGGCATACGCATCTTTTTCCAGCTCTTGGGAGTCAGAGGCAGAAGGATCTCTGTGAATTTAAGCCCAGCCAGGCCTACACAGAGAAATCTTGCCTTGACTCTCCTCCCTCTAAAACACCCATAACAAAACAAAAGACAAACAAAGGCCCAGTGATTTCATTCTTCTTTTGAGAAAAAGAAATAAGTTTTAACAACTAGAACTGTAATTTTAGAACAAAACAAGACCTTATAAGTTGAAGAATGTAATATTTGAGGTAAAATGCTTGCTAGAGACCTGGAGATTCAACCATGCTTCATGCATGCTTAGGCAAGAGCTGATCTTCTGAGCTGTATTTCAAGGTACAGAGTTTTCTTCTATTTGACTTAGATGCTATATTCTCCCCCAACGCAGTCAATTCCCTTCCACCAGGACAGAGTATGAACCCAAAGCCGTAGGCTGAACATAGTTGTCTTCCATATTATTCAGGAACTTCTGTAGTGTGTTTGGAAATCAGAGACACTGTAAGTTTACGAATGTGTCTTAACAATGGATATGACTACTCTCTACTCAGAATGTGGATTAAATTATGGTAAACATCATGAGAACATAAGAACGTAACACCTCCGAAGTTTAGAGGAAAACTCTGTTTCTATCTCTTCTAGAAACCAGCCATAATCGCTAGCGGTCTGCACAAAGAGTACCCAGGGCGAAAGAAAAGTTGCTTTTTAAAGAGATCAAAGAAAGTAGCAACAAGAAACATCTCTTTCTGTGTTAATAAAGGTTTGGAACAACTACTTCTTAAATTTACTGTTTAAATTTTTTAAAACTAATTTATTTTCATGGTATTAGAGAATAGAATTCAGAGCTTCATGGATGCGAAGCAAATACTGTACCACTGCACAGCATTTTTATTAGCTTTCTCTTTACCTCTTATTTTTTGAGGCAGAGTCTCACTAAGTTGCCAAGGATGGCCTTTTGAACCTACTCTGTAGTTCAGGAAGGTCTTGAACTTGTGATCCTGAGTAGATAGGATTGCAGGTCTGCATACACCAAGCCATTATTAACCATCATTTTTAGGGATGAACATTTATACAAAAGGCATGTTTTCAGGGGTATAACTTAGTGGTAGAGCATTTGGCTGCTAAAGGCATAATTGCTCTTTTTGCAGCTCTCATTCCTCCATTTGTAATATACATATATATATTATGTGTGTGTGTATGTGAAAAATATCTGAAATTACATAAAGTCTATGTGGATCACTGAAACTTGGGAAACAATGTGAGTGACACAGACTGTGTTTGATTAGAGCAAAGGAAGGGTTTACTTGAACAGTGACATTCAATTCAGTATCTATGTGACCAGAAGATGGGAACAGCAATGGCAAAGATTTAGATACAGTGGCACATAGGGATTGGTTGGGTTTAAAGTATAGAGGCCAATAGATGCATCTGTGTGTGGGACAGTCAGGCAGGGCGTGGCTGGGTACCCTTCTTTAAAAGCAAGAATGGTGGCGTTTACACTTTATTCGTAGAGTGATACTATGCTATTTGAGGGTTTTTAGCAGCTAGTTGATGTTTTGTACAGATAACACACTGATAATTATTTATGAATTTGAGAAGGGGCACTTTACATCAGTTCACGTCAAGTATTAGGGTAGTTTGTGTACATGTGGTTTTGTTGTAAGAATTGTGTTCTAGCTTTCTAAGGTTTAGAAACCATTTGCATGGACACACAGGTACACACACTCTCACACACAGTGCATTGACAATCTACTATGAAAAATAAGTGAAACAGGAAATCTTTAGGGGGTGATATATCAATGTGAAATTGATAGCTTTTAAAAAATTTTAATGATGAGAATTAAATAATAGGTTTTCATGACATATATTTTGCATATTTTAACTTAGTACTACTCTATTCGAGGATTCTAAGGATCTCTCATGATTTCACTGAAAAATTATAATTCTACATTTAATTTCCAAAATTGATAATATTATTCTTTCTTTCAGGTGAAATTTTGGGGCTCTTAGGACCCAATGGGGCTGGTAAAAGTTCCTCTCTTAGGATGATAGCTGGGATCACAAAGCCAACAGCTGGAGAGGTAGTAAAAAAATAAATTGTTTCTATTTAAAAAAAAATCATAGTCATAATAAATATAGGTTATATATTTGCAGGACTTTTTATTTGGATATACCTATTATTCATTTTATTGTTTTGGATGGTATTTAAAAGTTTACCATAGGAATTGGAATATGACCAGGGACCAAGTACCTATTATACACACACCACAGGTTCTCAGGTACCACCTGAATTTGTACATCTTTTCCACTTCATTCACATGTGAAATTAGAAGACTTCATTGTTTTCTGTGATAAATATGGATCAGCTTCTGTGACATGTTCTTGTTGTTTTAATAATTCAGGTACTTAACTGCTATGTGGTAGTTTCTATATAGTGTGGAGAAAAGGCTTCACATACCATTAACAAAGCTGCTTACTCTCTCAGGTGGAGCTGAAAGGTCTGAGTTCAGCTGTGGGTTACCAGGGTGACAGCACAGCCACGTTTGGATACTGTCCTCAGGAGAACGTGCTGTGGCCCACCCTGACAGTGAAAGAACACCTAGAGGTGTATGCTGCTGTGAAGGGCCTGAGGAAGGAGGATGCTGCTGTTGCCATTTCAAGGTATTGGAGAAGGGGTATGCCATCCCCTTTTGTCAGGAGATGGAGAGGAACTACTCACAGAGAGTTTACTGATGAGGACAGGGGCAGAGAGGCATTTCTACCATTTCAGAGCACTGAGGGTAGAACAGAAACAAGAGACATCTGACTCCCCACCACTCAGTGTGGGAGCTTAAAAATCATTGAATAAAATAGTTGACAAAGAAAGAGGAAGTCTATACTCACCAGTAACCACTGTTTTCAGGTTTCTAATGACAGAATGGAGATGGAATAAACATTAGTTTAGTGTCTCGTGCAGAATTATAGTGAAAAAACTATTTTGATGCAGGCAGGAGGGGCTTGGACCTGCCTCAACTGAATGTACCCGGCTATGCTGACTGTCCATGGGAGGCCTTACCTTTTTTGTGAGGGAGGCTGAGGGGGGAGCAAGAGGAGGAATGAGAGGTCATTTGTGGTTGTTAGGTGATCAGCAAAAACTGAAATAACTTCTTATCATGATTTGAGTTTGAGAATAATTTAGTGTAATGCTCCCCTCCAATGTTCGTATAATTATGGGTGATTTTATTTCCCCAAAATTCTTTCTTAGTGTGATATTTCCATCTTATTTTCTATCAGATTACTGGATGCTTTTAAACTCCATGACCAGCTGAACGTCCTAGTGCAGAAGCTAGAGGCAAGAGCCACTAGAAAGGTAGGTGTGGTACCCGGTGTTTTTCTGAGGGCTTATGTGGTATGGAAGTGAACAGGGGACATTTCTTTTCCTGCATTGCAGCTGTGCTTTGTGCTGAGCATCCTGGGAAATTCTTCTGTCTTGATTCTGGATGAACCATCTACAGGCTTAGATGTGTCAGGGAAGCAGCAAATATGGTAAGCATTCTTTATTTTTAGTTTTTATTAAGAACTTTTAAAATTCACTTTACATGCCAACCACAGATCCCCCTCTCATCCCTCCTTCTGCTCCCCCTGCCTCCCTCCCTAAAAGGTAAGGCCGGAGTCAGCAAAGCCTGCTACATTCAGTAGAGGCAGTTCCAAACCCCTCCTACCTGCATCAAGGCAGTGTAAGGTGTCCCACCGTAGGTATAGGCTCCAAAGAGCCAGCTCACGCACCAGGGATATCCTCCAAATTTACTTATCCAACTTACACAATTTTAGTTTTTTCCTGTTTCTTATATGTGAATCACCCTTTTGACCTTGATTTAATTTCATATTTGTGATTATCCAGCGTTCTCTCTCATTTAATATAAACCTTTGTTACCACTATTTACTGCAAATGTTGAAAGAGTTATTTATGAACCCATTATTCCCGTCACTCAATTCCAATCATTGTCACTAGAAGGCCAAGTCTTTTTTCATCTCCTTCTCAACCCATTTCCGCTTGCAGCTTCTATTATTTTAAAGGAAATATGAAGAATCATGTTCTTTTTTATTCATCATTATTTTGGCTAGCATCTCCAAAAGACAAGGAAACTTCTTTTTAAAGTTTGATTGTAATACCATGGTCATACCTAAGATATGAAAAAGGCTGTTTATTTAAAAAACTAGTCAACACTTTTCCCTATGGTGTTTTTGAATACATGAATGTCATTCGTACACTGTGTTCTACATGCTTTCCTTCCATTTCTTTATCTTTACAGTTGTTCTTCACTTTTGGTTTTAAATTCTATTATTCTTTACTCACTTCAGGCAGGCAATCCAGGCTTCTGTTAAAGACAATGAGAGTGGTGTTCTCTTGACTACTCATGACCTGGCTGAGGCTGAGGCTCTGTGTGACCGAGTGGCCATCATGGTGTCTGGAAGGCTTAGGTGGGTGTCTCTCTAAAGCCTGATTCAAGATTGCCTGTACAAAGAGCAAGTCACTGTTAACAGCTGGGTCCTTCCCTTTGCCTTCCACACCCTTTCTACTATGTCTGACACTAACAAATATTTAATGACAATATTTTTCCCCATCATGTTCTACTCATAGATGTATTGGTTCAATCCAACACCTGAAAAGGAAGTTTGGCAAGGATTACATTCTAGAACTAAAAGTGAATGAAACTTCTCAATTGCCATTAGTCCACGGGGAGATTCTGAAGCTGTTCCCACAGGCTGCACGTCAGGAAAGGTGAAGAGAGTTGTTAATAAGGGTGATTCATGTATGTTGTACATACTTTGTGGTTTCTGTTAGCTCTGTGCCAACAGTGGTGATTGAGCTTCACAGTAATAGAGATATGTTGAGTCTTCTAGGTTATAAAAGATTTGCAAACTACACAGTAACTTGCATTTCTTCCTCCAGGAAATAGCTACAGAGATGAAGGGTCTTTAATTGAATTTTCTTGTCTTAAAATAGAGACTATAAAAAAGTGTATATGTGTGCACAGGCATATGAACACTGTGTATATGTGTGTGTATGTGTGTGTGTGCATGTGTGTATATGTGTGTGCATGTGTGCTTGTGTATGTATGTATATGTGTCTCTCTGTATGTGTGTGTACCTATGTATTATTAGGAGAAGAAAAAGCAGATAAAATTTAAAATTAGCTGGATAAACACATCAGAGAAACAAGACACAAAGCTGTTATTGTCGACTTCACACAGTGTAAATGTAATGATCATTTAAGATATAGTTCAAAAAATCTTCTCTTAGCCTTAAACTTTCAGTATCACTAGTTAAGTTATCACACACACATGTATGTATGTATGTATGTATGTATGTATGTATGTATGTATGTATGTATGATAAACATGGGAATATAAGGAATAATAAGGGAAAAGTGTGGTCTGGTCTGAAGATATCCAGCCATGGAGGTCTGGTCAGTCTTACTGCCACTTAGAAACACTGAACTGTTAATCTAGGACTGAACTAAGGCAAGCAAGGGTTGCTGTTGGAAGCAGCACTGGAAAAGAAAATGCCCTAAGTCAGTCTGTTTCTTAGAGGCTCCATAACTATCCTGCTCCCTCCCCAACCTTAGATCTCTGGTTATGAGTTAGCTTTATGGTCACAATACTGAACTTTTTAGAAGTTACTTTTCAGCCTAACTTGGACTGGTGTAAGGATGTAGTTAGAATTTCTATTTTAACAAGAAAAATGTTTGAGTTAACTAGGCCATGTAAGAATGTAAGTAGTAACACTATGTCATCACTAGAGAGGTCAATAGCAGCTAGTTCTCATCAATCATTTCAAAAGTTTTTATTCTAAATAATTTGATCCCATATTTAACCTATATATTACCTATACCAATTTTATTTTATTTTTTTAAAAATGGTTGGTGCTACAAAGATTTATTCTGATGTTTATCATCCCCACTTTGAAACACAGGTTGACTCTGATGTGTTCCTATTCCCAGGTATTTCTCCTTGTTGACTTATAAGCTACCCATAACAGATGTTTACCCTCTTTCTCAAGCCTTTAGCAAACTAGAAGCAGGTAAGAACCAACTTTAAAGAACTTGGAGAATAATTTGATGAAGTGTATAGTTGTAATGCATTTTAAAAATAGGACCTGAGAGGTGTTGATTTTAAGAATTCCAATGGCAGTAAATCCAACTCTCTGGAAAGAAGTTTATCTGCAGTGGGGACTGAGCTTCAGAGGATGCAGAGTGGAGCTTAGCTGTTCTCCTTCACATCTGCATTAACATGGGAAAAACAGTGACAATGGCCCACCTTGTCTATGTGTTCATACCCACTCACATTAGGTACCTAAGTGATTACTTCACTCTTTGTACCCCACCTCCTCTCTGTTTCTCCCTTCACTGATGTGCTCAGATTATGCTGATGAGGTGAGAGTGATAACAGGAATTTACCCAACAATATCCTTGTATCTGTGCTGATGGATTTAACCTTCTGTTACTGAAGGATAGTTAAGGTCATTCTTTGATTGCCAGAACTCCTCTTGCTACTAATTCTCTCTCTCTCTCTCTCTCTCTCTCTCTCTCTCTCTCTCTCTCTCTCTCTCTCTCTCTCTCTCTCTCTCTCTCTCTCTCTCTCTCTCTATTAGCTAGTTACGCTGTTCCCAGCAGCAGATCATCATGTGTAATTTGCTGAAGCGCTCTAACCCTGAAGCTAATCTTTCTTGGTTCCCATCACAATGCTGCTGCTAGTTAACTGGGAGACACTGGATAAAATTTACCCAATCCATGAATTTTAACATAGCTTGTCTCTACAGTGAGGGACAGTATCAGTAAAGGAGTTAATTTGCTAAGTGCCCAGAACAGTGTCTATGTCATTGTGCTTAAGAAGATATGATCTCTGTTTGTGTCCACTTTTAATATCTGACTTTCTGGCCCTTCCAAATTGTTGCCAGTCAAATATGCTCTTTTCCTGGGACTCTGCACTTTCTCATCCTTCGTTTTGAAATTATGGTACCTAAAAATTTAAGTTGTTTCTTCTCCCCAGCGTTATGATTCTGCTCAATTATCAAATTATTACTATAACTTCCTCAATGGTCCTATATAAATAAAAAGAGTATGCAATAAGTTTTTGTTTTGACTGTTTTCTATTATACATTTAAATGCATTTGAATATAATGCCCACATTTCTCCTGCTGACATGCACAAAGGCCAAGGGTTTTGTTTCTTCTCCTTATTGTAGCCCGAAGTTTTTCTCTGTTTCTCCCTAGCCTGGTGACTTAACAGTCGATTCTAAAATAATCTCTCAGAGGCTTATATTAATTACAAGCTGTTTAGTCTATGACTCAGGCCATTACTAGCTAGCTCTTGGATCTTAAATTACCCCATTCCTGTTAATCTATGCATTGGCACGTGGCCAGTGGCTTTACCTATTCTCTCACCTCTTGCTTCTCTGGGAGGCTCTCAGTGTGTACCCTGACTCCGCTTTTCTTCTCTTTGTATCTCTCTTGAATTTCCCACCTGGCTATGTCCTGCTTTGCCATATGCCATAGCAGCTTCTTTATTAACTAATGGTAGCAACACATATTCACAGCATACAGAAAGACCATGCCAAAGCACCTTATTGTTCTGTTATTGGCATATAAGAGTGCCTCTCACACAGGAGATTCCCACTGTATAGGTGGTAAGCATCAAACAAGTGAGTATTTGCATCTAGTGACAACTCTCATGTAGATCTCCTGATGTCTCTAGTGGAGACTTGATAGAGTAGATGACCACTGAAGAGAATATTGATTGGGTTCTCTCAAATCTTCCTCTGTGAAAGGATATTTTGAATGGTGTGATTCTTCAAGGAAAATACACATCTCCCAAAGACATACACACTAAATAGTAAAGATTAGCAAAATATAATATGAGAAAATCCCAGTGCTAATATGGATTTGGTAGGTATTCATATTAACTTTTTGTTACTGCAACTTCTGAGAAAGTTTGCTAAAACCTTTCAAATGCAGCGCTTATTCTATAGAAGCCCCACACAACTGCTCCTATGTAAACTCCATATATACTTCATGACATTGTTCTATTCTGCATTTTTTCAGTTTATCTTTTATTCATTTTAATAATTTTATTTTGGTGTATGACTTTGAAAATTTTCTTGACAATAAAGTCTATGCTCATTGTCTCTTATTGATTTACCTATTTTTCAGTGAAGCGCAGCTTTAACCTGGAGGAATGCAACCTCTCTCAGTGCACACTGGACAAAGTGAGTGACCCTGTTCGACTTGTGTCATCACTATAAATTTCATGAAAGGAACATACGTTTTCCCTGTTGGTTTGGAGGAAAACCAAGAGCTCAGTAATAATTTTCATGCTTTGTCTTCTGTTTAGGTATTTTTAGAACTTTCGAAGGAACAGGAAATGGGAAATGTTCACGAAGAAGCCGAAGCAACTGTGAGATGGAGGCTCCTCCCTCACGTAGATGAACTGTAAAGTTTCAGACCTAATCATCCTGTTAGCCTACAAACCTAAGCTTTATATAGTAATTAACAGGATTAATACTTTCAAAGATGTTTTTGTATAAACGCTATACATATTTTATCTGTTTATTCAACCACAAATAAAATTTGTAATAATACATGCCCCCCTAAAACTTAGAGACTGTAACGAAATGTAAAATGCTAGTAAAGTACTGAAAAAACAAAACTATGAGCTCAATTAAAAATATTAATTTGTAACAATAGTCAGAACATTCACTTGCTGAGATAGGTGAAGGTTATGTTCAGTAGCCTTTAGCTGCATGGGAATTTCATATGGGTTTATGAATATAAAATTTATGAATTTTCTTTTTTAAAATTTTACTTCATTTAATTAACATTTTCATTTATTTTACATACTGACCACAGTTTTTCCTCCATCTTCTCCCATCCTCTCCCCCATCATTTCTATCTACCCACCTCAGCGTCTACTCCTTCTGCATTCAGAAAGGGCAAGCCTCTGATAGGCATGAACAAAGCATGGCACATCAAGTTGAACTAGGGCCAAGCTCCTACCCCTGCATCAAGGCTGGCTGAGGCAACCCAGCATGGGAAATAGATTCCTAAAAGCCAGCTAAGTGCAAGGGACGGGAGCTAACCTCACTGCAAGTAGCCCCACAAACAGACCCACCTACACAACTGTCAAGGGTTTGGGTTAATCCAATGCAGGCTTCTGTGCAAGTCCAGAGTCCATGAGCTCCCACAAGCTCAGGTCAGCTGTCTCTGTGGGTTCTCCTGTCAGGACCTTGACAGACTCCTCCCCTCCCCCCAACCCCCTTCCACCCCTGCTCTCACAATCCCTCTTCCCTTTATTCAGGAGGGCTCTGGGAGCTTGACTCGTGCTTGGCTGACTCAGTGCTTGGCTGTAGATCTCTGCATCTGCTTCCATCAGTTACTGGATAAAGGCTTTATGTAACCAACTTGATTACAGTAGATGGCCAGTTCAGGCACCCTCTCCACTATTGCCACAAGTCTTAGCTGGGGTCATCCTTGCGAGTTCCTGAGAGTTACCACGGCACCAGGTTTTGCTTTAACCCTGAAATGAACCTCCATCAAGATGTCTCTTTCCTTACTTTCCCTCTCCATCCCGACCCCTACCTGCCTCCCACACTCAACCTGCCCTCTAGTTCCTATCCACCTAAGTCCCACCCCCTGTGTCCCACCCCAGCATACCCAGGAGATTCTTTCTATTCCCCCTTCCTAGGGAAATCCATGCATCCCTCTTGGGGCCATTTTTGTTATCTAACCTCTCTGGGGCTGTGGATTACAGGCTGGTTATCCTGTACTTTACTCCTAACATCCATGATGAGTGAGCACATACCATGTTTGTCTTTCTGGGTCTGGGTTACCTAACTCAGAATGATGTTTTCTGGGAGCCATGCCTGGTGATGGTCCCAGAAAGAGGGAAAAGAGTCCACAGGCAAGGATGAGCCAGGCATGATGGTCCAGAGAATCTTGTGGCCTGACTGACTAGCAGTCAGAGTGCTTCTTTATTTATACAAAATTTAGTGAGCAGGAATAGATTCATTTTTTTTCGAAACACAGATCATATGAATTTTTTTGAACATGTGTTTCATTTCCTCTTGCTTATCTTTTAGTCATTGGTAATTTATGATAGAACAGAATCATCATTTACAATCATTTCCCCTCAGGTTTAATCATCATTGATAAACAGCTTTCTTTTATAGCCATTTTTACCTTTTAACCCCATAACCAAAATTTTAAGAATCTAGGGGCATATGACAAGCTGTTCTCAGGCTAGTATCTTTTGTGGCTTCAAGGATGCTAGAGCAAAACCAAATCTTTAAGCCAACATGGGAAATTGCCATGACCCATACAGTGTATTATTAACTCTTAGTGGTCAGAGTGCCCAAGAAAGAAATTCTAAGGTCAAAGTTGCTACAGTTATAATTTAAGTTATGGCACAATACAATGTGTACATTTTATATCTTTATCAAATTATTTCTTCGTCTAATGTTGAATTCTTTTGTTCTTTGGTCACATATGACACCACAGTGGTTCTGCATGTGCTAGCTTTTCTAAGAAAGGTTCTTTTATAATTTTTTCACTCCAGCTTTTGCCTATCAGTTTAAGTCCCTGTATAGAGCAGAGGTAACTTCAGCCAATGTAACTTGGTTGCTGTATATGCCAGCCAAGGAAGAGGCTTGTAATCTGAACTGTGGCCAACTCCTCTAGCCAACCAAATCTTGTTGACCTTTTAAAGTTTATTTTGAACATCTCGTTCATGAGTAAGTATAAAGACAGATGTTTCAAGAATGTCTCAAATACTCATAAAAGACTCGTGGCTTCTTTATGTGTCACAACCTTCAAGACATAAGGATGACCTTCAAATAGTTTAAGATATATTCTAAAAGCAGGAGGGGTAGTATGCTCAGGACTTTCCTGGAGAACCTTAGAAACAATACTCCTGGGAGAAGGCATAAATGATTCATAAGAATTTTTCCATCAATCTAATATTCCAACATTGTACAAATATTAAATGTCCCCAAATATGCAACAGATGGACATGAAAACCAAAGGTGGCAGAGTGGCCATTATGTGGCACAGCTTTGGTGGACCTTTGTCAAGCAGCTGTGCCACCTTGATGACTTTTGTTGTTCCATCACATATGGATGTGTCAGATTTTTTTCTAGTTTTATCCAATGCCTGAAAATTTTATTGTTTTCTACAGCTGAGTTAATACTGTTAATACTCCATTGTGTAAATGTACTACATTTTCCTTATCCATTTTTTGGTTGAAGGGTTTCTAAGTCGTTTCTAGGTGCTGGCTACTATGAATGATGTTGCTATGAATATATTTTAACAAGTGACCTTGTGGCATAATTGAGCATCCGTTGGGTATGTGCTCAAGATTGGTATAGCTGGGTCTTAAGTGGTTTGAGTCCCATTTTTCTGAGAGATTTCAATGTAGTGGTATATATTTAATAAAATCATCCTGGAATATCAGAGTTAACCACAGAACCAAGCCAGGCCAGGGGAGGGTGATCCACACCTTTAATCCCAGCTTTAGAAACGTGGAAAGAGAAAGTCAAGAAAGCTGGGCAGAGCAGGAGAGGTTTTCAGCTTTCCCAGAGACTTTCCCTTCCTTTGGGCTGGAGACTCAGAGGCTTTCAGTTGGAGGATCTCTGGAGACAGGCCTGAGGAGCTGGCTGGGTGGCTGTGGTTTGCTTCTGATATTCCAGCCTTTCCCCAATATCTGGCTCCAGGTTTTCATCGTAAACTAGAGTTTGTGCAATATATGACATTCCAACATGGGACACTTAAATCCACTTAAAACCTGAGAAAGATTAAGAACGGGTTCTAGATCACAGAAACAGAGCCAAAGATAACTTCCTAGTTGTATCTCTCAAGTGGGCTATGGCAGAGAGTGGCATTTGGGCTTGAGTTAAAAATGGGTTTGCTGCCTACAGCCTGAGCTGCGACATGTGCTCCCACAGTCTCTCAGAAGCCTTGGTACAAGCACAAGCTGCTTATGATAGTTTTAAGGACAAGAAGGGAACAGCAGAGTCAAAGATGACTTAGCAGCATTTCCTTGGGTCACCTCTGCTTGCTGATGGCAAGCAGAGGCATGGTTTTTAAAGAGAGGCTTCCTGACCCAGACTTCGTGGTGAAAACCCACACAAGGCTCATTTAAGAGGCCCTGCTGCCAAACATTTAAATGAGGTTTATGAGCAGCAGGTGGTGGTGTTTTACTTGGTGACTGTGTGCACCCTAAAATAGGCCATAGTTGGGGTGGTAAGCGTGGTACCTGCCAGTACCTCTGGCAGTATATTTACTGATATAACATTGGAATTCTCACCTGCTTTCAAATTTATAGTAATTTTGAAGCATTATGTGTTTGCATTTAAATTCATGTTAATTATATTCTTTTATTTTCTTCTGTGCTTTAATCTTTTACAATCCATTTCTATGACTTATATGTAATGAACTAGGTTAGCTATATTTGTATTTCACAGTCTAACACCACTGTCTTGGAAAGTTGATCTCTACAAGAGTCAAACATTTTAAGTGTTTACTTGTCAGGGGCAAAGGAGTTAAAATTTAAGTGTTATGGATTTTAAATTAATGAAAACTTATGTTTAAATCCATAGCTGACGTTATTATCTAACATATTTGATAGTGTAATTCCAAAGTTAATCAGTACTTTGGCCTCATCTTCAGCTCTAAGGTTTATAGTAAATTTAGCTGTGATCAATCTTCTCTCATCCAAATAACATGATTTATATTTCATATTTACACCTTAGCTCACCAGTATGCCTTTATCATCATGATTCTGTGCAGTGATATTTATTTCTCTTACAAATGGATTTGTAAAATTTGAGCATAAAGCTCCTTTCTTCCAAGTGAAACTGTTAGTAGTTCCTTCAGAGATGACCACAAAAGACCAAAATCTCAGGGCCCTTTTTTTTTGTCAAGATGGGCTCACTCTACTCTTACACAATAAATTATAGCTTAGCTGGTTTATCAATCAACATTTGTACATGTCTTTTTTTCTTTATCAGTTTTAGTACTCAACATTCCCTAATTTCAGTCGACCAGTGACCTTTCTCCTGATTAACTTTTTGTGTTTTCATCCATGTGTAGATTGTACTGAGATGTTTCTCTGATTACCTTGTCTACCTCCCATCCTACTGAACTCTTTTTGCTACCACCTGATTCCCATCCTGCCTCCCACCCCCCTGTGTGTGTGTGAGTGTGTGTGTATGTGTGTGTGTGTGTGTCACTGAGATGAACTAGGGTTACAAAATGAGCAAATGAATCATTTACCGCAGCATGGGAAATTTACCAGTGCTACACTGAAAAAATATCTTGCCCTCTGTCCTGATTTTGTGTGTGTGTGTGTGTGTGTGTGTCATTTTGACATTAGCAATGGTCATTAGGGAAGAGGGAGCATACATAAGGTTGGCCTGGATGCAAGTCTGTAGGGGCATTTCCTTCTTTAATGATTAATGTGGGAGGGCTCAAACTACTGTGGGAGGTGTTGTCTGTGAAAAAGAGTTCCTGGATGGTACCTGACTGTGCAAGCCATTGTGCACAACCTAGTAAGCAGCATTCTTCCATGGTCTCTGCCTCATTTCCTGTGTTCAGAATCCTGACTTGAGTTCCTACCCTCACTTCTCTTAGTGATGGAATGTGACATGAGAATTGTAAGATGAAATAAAACCTTTCCTTTCAATTTGATTTGGTCATGATGTCTTTCATAGAAATAGACACTCAAACTAAGATACCTCTTCCAGCAACTGTAACTGCCAGTAGCTTCCCAGGAAGGAGAAAAGACCTTCAAGAGCCCATCCCTCATTCAGATCTGTTAGTATATATTGAAGCATCAATTCAGAGACAAATTTCATTTTCATGCTTTTTCATGCTAAGTGCACTGCCTACATTAGAAGGACGTATATATATGCATACATATACATATATATGCATATATATCTCAAGAGTTTTTATCATAAGTAAATAATTTTAATTATTTAATTTAATGCTTATTTCTAGAATTAACAGTTTTCTCAGTTGCTTACCACATCAATTGCAATTCCTGAAATTTTCTATTTCACACACAACAGTTTCTCAGCTAAAATTTTGCTTCATATTTAAACATCTCAGTTTTAATTTTTTATAAAAATGATTATATATTTGTTCATATTCTTCTCCCATATTCTTCCTCTTAAAATAAATCACAATCAAACTCAAACAAAATTACACACACACATACACACACACACACACACACACACACACATAATATAACAAAACATTGAATCCTTTTGTGTTGACCTACTTATTCCTCAGCATGCAGCCTGTCCTAGAATCTGTTAGACAGACCCATAATCGCTCAAGTGAAGGAAAATAATTTTCCTTCTCCAATTGCAAATAGCTTCTTGGTTAGAGGTGGTACACTGTGCCCATTTCCCCTTGTCTGGTTGTAATTTTGGGTGGTTTGAACTTGTGTGGGTCTTGTGTATTCTGTCACATTATCTGGGTTCATTGTTCATCAACTCTCTTGTGTCTAGAAAATTAAGTTTCCTTGGAGTTGCTCACCACCTTTGCTCTTAGAGTCTTGCTTGGGAAGTTATGCAGAAAAGGATGAAGGGTATGGTATAAACATAGAGGACTAAGTCTAAAATGCTTTTTGTGTGTCTCTATGTCAATTGCCATCTACTTCCAGAAAAAGCAGCTTCTCTGGTAATGATTGAACAATGCACATAGTTATAAGTTATGAGTAAAGCAATATATCATTAGGATTCATTTAAAAATTTAATTATTAATTTATAAAAATTAATTTTTATAAATTTTTTATATCCCAACTGCAGGTTTTCCTTCTTCCCCTCCTCCCATCCTCTCCCCCCACCTTCCATCTGCCTTCCATAATTCACCCCTCCTTTGTTTCTGTTGAGAAAGGGACAGGCTTTCCATGGTTAGCAACAAAACATGGCATATCAGGCTGAGGTAGGACTAAGCTCCTCCCCTTGTATTAAGCTGGGCAAGACAACCCAATATGAGGAATAGATTTTCAAAAGCCAGCCAAAGCATTAGGGGCAGCCCCTGCTCCCACTGTTAGGAGTCCCACAAGTAGACCAAGCTACACAACTGTCACCCGTGTGTAGATGGTCTAGGTCAGTCCCATGCAGGTTCCCTGGTTGTCAGTTTAGTCTCTGTGAACACCTATAAACGCAGGTTAGTTGTTTTTGTGGGTTTTCTTGTCCTGTCCTTGGCCCTCTCACTCCCATCCTTCCTCCCTTTCTTTAGCAGGATTCCCTGAGCTTGGCCAATGTTTGGCTGTGGGTCTGCATCTGTATCCATCAGTTACTGGATGAAGGCTCTCTGATGACAATTAGGATAGTCACTAATCTATGAGTATAGCAGAGTATTGTTAGGCATCATTGCTTTGACATTTTTTTTTCTCCTCCAACTGTGTTTGGTTCTATCCTAGGACTCTGGGCCATTCAGCCAGTGTCAAGGGTGAGATCACTCTCATGGCATGTGTCGGAGTCTGGTCTAGTAGTCATTGGTTAGCCACTACCACAATCTCTAACCCTCCTTGTAGTAGGAGGTTTCTTTTGAGCCTAGCCCCAAGGTTTAGACCCACAGACCCTCAGAGATACACAGACACTTATAATAGTTACAGGCCGATCAGTCTAAGGCCCAGGCATATAACTTGCTAGCTCTTGATGTGGGAATGTGTTTATATATGCTGTGAATCTCAATCTTTAAATAAAGGAGCTGTTTTGGGCCATGGCAGGCACCATAGAAGAAGTAGGAGGAGAAATCAGAGCATAGGTAGGAGAAGCAGGGTGGAGTCAGAGGCAGATGGAGCTGAAGCCACCCAAGGAGCAACATGTAAGAGCACAGGTGAGCCACGGGCCACGTGGCACACAGATTAATAGAAATGGGTTGATTTAAGATGTAAGAGCTAGCTAGCAATGTGCCTGAGTCATAGGCCAAACAGCATGAAGTTAATATAAGCATCTGAGTCATTTTGGGGGGCCTGGACGGCTGGGCAGCTAAGCGGTCTCGGGCGGTGGGTCTGTGGGTCTCAAACCTCTGGCCGCCCGGGACGGAGAAACCCAACTACTACAAGCTCTTTATCCTTAAACTAACCCATGTCTTTTATCCTGTTCAGCCATGTGGCTCGGTACCTTTTTTTTAGAGCAGCATAGTTGTCCTCTGCTTTTTCTGGCTTCTCTCTGGTGTTTTCTCTGTGCTTCCTGTTCTCAGAGTTTTTCTTAGTCTGGTAGCCCCACCCACACTTCCTGCCTGCCTTTGGTCAATCAGCGCTTTTTATTAAACCAGTGGGTGAGATAATTATTTACAAAGAAACAACACAATCTCCCACATCTCCCCTCCCTCACACATCCCATAAACAGACAGACTGTAGGTCAAAGGTTGTATGGTTGTGTTGGCATCCCAGTCTCCCCACTGGAAGTCTTGCCTGGCCACAGGAGATGGCCAGTTCAGGCTATGTATCCACTATTACTAAAAGTCTTAGCTGGGGTCCTCCTTGTAGATTCCCCCTACTACAAGATTTCCCTTGCACCACCCCTCTACCTGATCCCCACCCCCAAAAGCTCCCAGTCGTCTCTCTCAATACTCTTCCCCTCCATCCACCCCCAAGTAGATGCTTCATGTTCTCATCCCTGCCAGCCCCAGTCCATCATAAGATCTCTTCACTTCCCTTTCCCAGGGAGATCCATTTGCACCCTCCCCCAACCCCATACCTTAGGACCTATTAGAACTCATTTTGTTGCTATGGTTGTTTAGCAGACCTATCTAGTCTGAGGTTCTTAGCTTCATTAACAGTATCAGGTATAGATTTTATCTCAAGGAGCAGGCCTTAAATCCAAATATAAGAGTGGCTGGTTGTTTCCATAACATTTGTGCCACTATTACTATGTTGGCATGGCTTGAAAGCAGGATGTTATTGTAACTCAAAGAGTTTTTAGCTGAGTATGATATTAAAGATTACTTTTCTGCTCCTGAATATGTATAGAACCTTTCATTAGATGCTTCCTAAAATATAAACTTATACAAATGAAACTTAGATGAACAAGCATTCTTAAATTCTGAGCCATCTATCCAGCAATACTACAGGACACAAGAAAAATCCATGTTATTTTTAATGTGGAGAAGACACTAATTATAACCAGAACCTCAAAACAAAAATCAGGAGCAACATTTGATATGTCTCTCCCTTTTTACCATCTTATTCCTCAAATGCCACCAATATTTCTTACATTATTTTTTAAATTGTATGTGCCTGGCTGTCTTGCCTGCATCTATGTCTGTGTACCATGTGTGTACCTATTGCCTGTAGCCAGAAGAGGACATTGGTTCCGCTGGCCCTGGAGTTACAGATGGTTGTGAGTCATGATGTGGGTGATAGGAACCAAATTCAGGTCCTTGGGAAGATCAGCCAATGCTCTTAACTGATGAGCCGTCACAATAGCCCTAGATCCCAAAGATTAAATTTTAAAATGATTCCTTTTTGGATTTCATCATCTGTACTGGAGAGCAGGTACTATCACCTTGACCGAGAGGCCTGGCCTCTTGGCCAGTGTAGACCTGGGAATCACCTTGGAGCACCAGCATTAGTGATGAGACCAAAGGGTAGTTTGAGATTGAAGTGCATGTTTGAAGCCCTTCTCTCTCCTGCTCTGAGATGGAGGACCCGACTCGTTGAGTGAAGCCCCATGGGCCAGTCCAACCTTTCCAGGAACTGCATGACTGCTTAATATCTCTTGTATCACTGAGTGTTTCCCTCTGAATCCCTTAGTAAATAATACTCCTTCGTTAGCAGTTGTCAATCATTATTATTTACAATAATAATCATGTATGGTCTGGATTTCATAATTGTGGAGACTCAGGCTTTTAGGGCATTTATTTTTATTTTCTTCTTTGCTCAGCACCGCGCAATAAATAAGGTTTACAGGTGACGTTTCAGGTTCAAATATGTTTAACCTATAGGGAGCTTGGAGGGTGAAGTAAAAAGCTGAACCAAAACAGAGGTTGAGTTTTGATATCACTAGAGGAACCGAAGTTCAATATGTTTGTTACCATATAAAGATGATCATTAGCAGATTAAAATTACTGTCCAGCACTTTCTAGACAAGGTACGGTTGATATACAGGAACCCACAGAAAGGAAGAGAGAAAACAATCTGTGCAGGAGTGGAAAACTGTACAGCAGCAGGAAAAAAATTAAAGTATACTTAAAATAAAATGTGTGGAGAAATTGAGTCAACATTTCAATGACCTGTATTTCATTTATAAAAGTGAAATGAAAAATCAAACTAAGTAAACGAAAAATAAGTTACTTAAAAAGGTATCTTACATACAAAATAATGTTGCTTGATCAAAATATGTCTAAGAAAAGTTAAAGTAGAGGGCTGGAATATATCATTAAAAAGATATTCCACGGGGGAGAAGTGCATAAAAGAGAATCAAATATCATTTATTTAATACATGTCTTAAAAGATTTACTTATTTTCACTTTATATATGTGGGTATTTTGCCTAAAACACTGCTTCTCAAATCATGGATCATGACCCCTAAAATGGCCTTTTCACGGGAGCCACCTAAGGCCATGTGCATATCATATATTTACATTATGAGTCATAGATGTAGAAAATTACAGTTATGAAGTAACAGCAAAAATGATTTTTACGGTTGGGGGAGGGAGTACCACAGCATAAAGGGGAATAGCTCAGCCATTAAAGGCTTGGCTCACAACCATAAACATAAGTGATCATAACATTAGTAAAGTTGATAATCATTGGCCTAAATATGTCTGTACTTCATATACATCATAAAGGACAGAAGAGGGCATCAGATCTACCTGGAACTGCCATGTGAGTGCTGGGAACCAAATTGGTCCTCTGAAAAGACGGAGGAGGTATCTCCCCAATCCCTCATATATTATGTTTTTAAGGAACAGGACGTATTTAAGGAAGATATGAAAAGAAATAATATGTTTGCATTTCAGCTGGATCTGAGGAGAGAATAACTATATTCATTTCTAAGAAATAAGGCATTTTGTAAATTATAGTATATAAAATGTTATATATACTGTATATAAAATGTAAGCAGTGTTACTAAATGTGTTAATGTGTATTCTGCAGAAGACAGCAGCAGACATACAGAAACAATCAGCAGACTTGTTCTCAATGATTATGAGTTCAATCTGTCTGTACAAACTTTGCTGAGCAATTTCTGGATCTAATATAATTAATAAACAAGTAAATATGCTTGAAGGAATATTTCATAACTGTGTGGTGCTTTATCTTCCCTGTGCATAAGATGTTGCTGAAAATGTAGCCATTGCCCTCCCTAAACATTTGACAATATGGGGACTTATTGAAAACCAGTGGTTGACTTCAGAGAAACTTGCCTCCTTGGACCCGATGTTAATGTAACAATCAGTCCCTCTCTCCCATCACCTGCCCCATGTGCGTGTGTGCACTTGTGTGTGTGTGTGCATGCATGCATGCATATGTGTGTGTGTATGTGTGTGTGTGTGGGCGGTTGCATTGTATATGTGTAGGCACTCAGAACTCAGATAAAAACTAGAAGACAACTTTGGCTATTATCCTTAGAAACAGCACTCACTTCCTTTGAGACAAGGTTTCCTATTGGTCAAGACAGACCTCACTAACCAGGCTAGCCAGGGAGCCCTATGGATCCTTTTGTCTTCTTTCCTGCAGCACTGAATTTTCTCCCAAGCCAACACTCCTCACATTTTTACATGGGTTGTGGGAATCAAACTTAGTTCCCTATGCTTGCAAAGTAAGTTCTGTACTAAAGTGAGATTTCTCTGCAGCCTGAGAATGCAGCATCTCTCTAAATAGTCTGCTTTCTGCCATCAGAAAGATGGCACAAACAGCATCCACGCAATGCTACTGAAATGCACATAAAAATTCAGATTTACCCTCTGACCCTGAAAACATTGCTTTGCTGTCATGTGTAGATACAGCTTTAAAAAACTATGAATGGCTTTGAGATAATCAGCTTTTCCAATCTGTATGTTTATTCCTGTAGTTTGGGACATTCTTTTTTGTTTTGCTCTGGGCTGGCCTTTTACTGTTTTGTTTAAAGGACTCTGTTGAGAGTCAACTCTCCTATTGGGGTTTAATCTGAAAGAAATAAAAAAAAATGTTTTTAAAAAGCCTAGCTTCTTCCTGGTTTGATAGTTGCTAACGTTCTGATATGTCCAGCCAACCATCTGCAACCACAAATTCCCTGCTGAGGAACTGGCGGGAGGCAAAGGAAGAAAAAAACAGCCCAGGAGTCAGTGTGTGAGCAGAGTTTTGGCAGTCTGAACTTAGTGAAGAATTCTCTTCAGAAACCAGAGGGAAACAGAACCGTTCCCGATAAGCCAAATTAAAACCAACATGTAGCAGTGATACGAATGAAGAAATGTGAATTCTCCTCCAGGACAAAGATCTGTGGATGAACTTTTGGAGGATTTCTGCTTTAGCTTTCCTCAGTAAGTGAACCTTTAAACTGTGCTTATTAGCACTTAAATGTACCGGACAAGAAAAGGCAGCAAAGTCATGTCAAACGTTTCGGTGGAGGTCATTAAACATAGGAAGTTATTAGTAAGTCACTTTTGATTCTTTAACCTTTGAGTATTTTACACTGTACGGTTAAGTAGCAGCTGGAAAACTGAGATTTTTCCATTTTACTCCGTGACTAAAGCATTTTGCATAAACAGCGCATATAATGGAACAGGCAAGTGGATAAGTGGAAAGGAATGTAACTTGTTTGCCTCTTGCTGTTTTCAAAGTTATTTGAATTGCTTTCTCTTTTTTGTGTGTGTGCGGCGGTTTTCAGTTTACTGCCAGAGGAATGTAAACATCGGGATACAAGATTTTATGAGGTTTGAGTTGTTTTTAACTGACTTGAGAGTATTTAATCAAGAAAACTTAGGAAATATTCTACTAACCCAGTTTATCATACTAAATATATAAAATAATCTGACTTGTGCAATGCTTGTTCCTGAGTAACAAGATTACTGCCTGACTGAGAAATTACTGTCTGTTAACAACTAATTTGTTATATTTGAATTATGCAATTTATTATTCAGAACAATTTAAGATAACTTAATATTTTATCCTTCTAAAACAAATAGCATTTTGCATGAACATGTACAATTAAAAATTAAGTCTTAACAACTAGGAACAAATAATGCATGTTCGCTAGATTATACAATTGTTCTTATTTATGAACATTTTTTCCATCTATAATAATTATTTAAGAACAAAGAGTTGGCACTTGGACAATATATATTTATGCTTTGGGTACCCAGGCTTGCCATAGTATTGGTTTCTAATTGAGAATGGAGTTTAGTATTAATTGGGGTTTCCAGCTGTCATAGCTTATTGATGACATTATTACTTGGAGTTTTTATAGAGCTGAAAAATTCCAGCACTTTAAGGAATATGAAATTATCTAGAATGTCCATTTGTCTCCCTTGGGTGTAGATGCTATTGACCTATTTTTTTTTTTCCTAAAAGTTTTCAGACTTCAATTATGAAAGATCAATAAAGGGTTGAGTTAATCATTGTCTTGGGTACATGACATACAAAGCCCCTATCTTTTCTTTTATTTATTTATTTCCTTTGAATCAAAAGTCCCGTTTCACACCTAACGCCATTTCCATTTCCCTCTGCCTAAGAAAATCTTTAAAATTGTATTTTATGATCCTTTAGTTCCAGGATCTATTTAGAAATATGTATTGTCCATAATGTGAATTCATATAAATTATATTGTTATGTAAGTAAAAACATTCTCTTTTACAAAAAGATTTAGTTGATACTATGATATTTAAGAGTATTTCTGTGGTGAGCCATAGGTATCAACCCATTGATTCTGATTCCTACAGAGTTGTAAAAGTGTGTTCTCTAACATCCTATCACAGTGATCTGAGTACAGATCACTTGCCTTGCCATAGAGACCTAGGAGCAGAACTGACTAGTACTGGGATTCTGCTAAACAGTAATTAATAATTAGTAATAACTACTGGTAATTAGTAATAGCTGCTGGTAATTATAACTGGCAGGGTAACATGAGACCTCCACCAGCCTGTGTAAAGCTTGGACTGCTTAGCAGCCAAGTTTCACAGGGACAGCAGCATGTGACATTATTAATCTCTGAAAAGTTATTCCATCGAAGGAAATACTCTCTCTCACAATTGTTTTCCTTTATATTTTCCCAGTGGATTTTGCCATTTTGTATTTTCCTCCCTTCCCTCTGTTTTCTATGTTGGGCTCCCTTCTTTTGTAGGCATATAACTGAAAGCAGCTGTCAAAATGTTTCCTTTTGGTTTGATTGCACAATGTTTTCTATTTCAGAGCTCCACATTTACTTCCTTTACATCCTTTAGAAAAGTAAACAAGTCAAAATGAGGAAGAGACGCTTAAAAATGGGTCAGCAAATGTGGGCCCTTCTCTGCAAGAACTGGCTCAAGAAGTGCAGGATGAGAAGAGAAACATTGATGGTATGGTCCAGAATCTATGCATTCTCATATTTAGAAAAGAAAAAAGTATTTTCTCAGTAATATCAACACAGTAATTAATCAATGATGTTTATATATCCTGACTATTATTACTATTTATTTCAAATAAAAACCTTAAATATGTAACGTTAAATATCTTGCCAGAGACATTTTAAAAAGAAATCATATTCAGAAATGGCCTATAAAATGAAGCTACACTTTTATACTTCAGAGAAAATAATTAAAATCTGGGTTAATTTGGGTGTCATGAAGGCACAGACATGGAAGCTCAAGGCACCATTAAAGAAGCAAACTTTAGTCTATAATCCTTCAGAGTGTAGCCTAAAGTTTTTACAAAAAGATAAAAAGCTTTTCAAGAACTACAGTTGGCATTCCCTCATTTTCCTACATTTTCATGCCCCAAACAATTCATCATCAGGGCAAGAATAACTTACTTACTGAGGTTTACACCAGTGTGTATCTTCAAACATAGAAGGAGGCAAATTAATGTTTAGACATTAACATGGATAAATGTCTCATGAAAAAGTACTTTTAAGGGAAAGATATTAGGTTAAATATATACAGTACTGCAGGGCAGGAGAGTGAATCACAGTGGAAACTTTTAAAGTATTCATTGCATGTTATTATATATATATAATATATATTTTCATATATATATGAAAGAGTGATGATATATACAAAATGAAAGATTGAGATATTTCTAAATAATAATATACATTACAATGATGTAGGTGATGCATTTTGTAAAGTGTGCACATAGTTGTGTACAATAATATAATGCTGATTTTTCTTCGTATTTGAAAAAATTCAGTCCATGTGATTTCATCAAAAAAGTGACATGTAAGTGGTATATAAATAGCTTTGTTTAACCATTCTATAATACATACATGTATTGAAATATGTTGTACACATAAATCAGTATAATTTTGCCATTTAAAAATAAAGCATGTAATTTAAAATGTCATAAAAATTTTAATGTTTTCTAAAAGAAATAGAGATAGTGGTATTTTTCTAGGAAAAAGTACCCACCATAAAGAAATTATAAAATTGTAGAGATATATTCATGTGGTTATCATATACTTCTAAAGAATTATACTGTAGCTACATGGCCTATCTGAAAGCAATAATGTGCTTATAATAAACAGAAACAGAATGCTACTTGGGCCTTTTATTTTTATTGCACAAATACTTTGCTTTAACAATGATTGTATGTGTTTCTTGTAGAATATATGATAAACATAAAGTCACTCATTAAAAGTATTAGCAAATTAATGCCCTATTCTATGAGCAGTGTGTCTATTCATCCAAGAAATGTTTGATGAATGTCTAGATTGCCAATGAATAAAATGTACAAGAGCTTTAAGCACAGAGCAATGATCATATAAGTGTTAATATAGAAGCTGAGGACATACTTTAAGTGTTATGCTTCCAAACATTTGCTCTTTTAAGCTCTATGCATACATACACACACATACTTACACACAGCTAAAATTGTGTATGATGAATGTAGCATACCGTGAGAGAAAAATAAACAAATTCTTTCTATAACTGACAGTTTCATGCATTTATATGACAACTTTTAGTTACTTTTAATCATCATATTTTACTAGAATCCTTTATCCCATCGGAACCCATTCTGCTTTCATGCTTCTTTGTGTGTGTGTGTATTAGACGCTGAGGTTAATGAGAGTTCCCTCTTTGACTTCAAACTAAGATGGTAAAATGAAATCTTTTCACCAGGCTTCAAACCGTGTTCTGTTGTATTTACAGTTCTAGAATGCAGTGACCATTGTAAAGAACTTTACAATTCTTTTGGTGAACATCACTTTGCTGCTTTTTCCATGTGTAGGCAGCTGAAAAACAAAATAAGGCCTTGCTTTTGATAGCAGTACCTAAATATTCCATGCCACCTTCCTTTTCAAATACAAGCTAGTGGTTGGTTTATTTCTGTGGACATTCGGTATCTGAAGAGTCTGAAGAGACTTCCATTAGAGTTGACAAGCATCTGGCCTTGAGTAGTTAAATAGGAAAACATTTCGATTGTAATTGGAATGGCTGTCCTAACTCTTGTCTTGTCGAACAACATACATGTTACAAAATGTGCAGACTGAAGAATGAAAGCTGAAGCACTGGCTCAGTCGTTAGGAGCACTGGGTGCTCCTTCTGAGGACCAGGCTCTGATTCCCAGCACTCGCATAGTTGTTCACAGCCATCTGTTAACTGCAGTTCCAGGGGATCTGACACCCTTTTCTGTCCTTTGCACATAAATGAAATGGATCTTTAGAGAACAAAAGTAAAACCAATTATATTAAATTGGGAGAGAATAAATGGCAGTATATAAAGGATGACATTGTTTCAGCTGATGGTGGTAAAAAAGAACTC
Organism: Phyllotis vaccarum; assembly: GCA_033318265.1. NCBI lineage: Eukaryota > Metazoa > Chordata > Mammalia > Rodentia > Cricetidae > Phyllotis > Phyllotis vaccarum. The sequence goes on from JARWLC010000008.1 coordinate 11,924,336, forward strand.
ATTTTCTTTTTTTCTCTTATTACTATGTAGGAATGGTTTTTCTCATTTCTTCTAATATTGCTTGCATATCGATTATCTGCCAATTTACATCAAGTTCATGATGCTCCTCAATTTCCTGAAATGGATCTTGGACGTGTTGATAATTTTAATGATTCTAATTATATTATTGCATTTGCCCCTGAGTCTAAAACTATCTATGAGATAATGAACAAAGTGGCGTCAGCTCCATTCATGAAAGGTATGTTCTGTGGCGGTTCATGGAATGGTTTCCTTACTTTCAACATACACAAGTTTATTTTAGGATTTTCTTGAAATATGTTAAATATTGGTATTTCTAGAGCTGATTAACAACATTTATGGAAACTATTTTCTGATGAGAAAGATATCATACTCCAGTATGTTGTATTAGGTTTCTGGCCCAGACTTTCTGGCCTAGCCTCAAAGTTCAGACTCACTTACCAACAGACCCACAGACCTGTAAACCCAAAGAGACACTCAGATGCTTACATTAATTTTACACTGATTGACCTGGGCCCAGGTATATAACTTTCTAACTCTTTACCTTTAAACTAACCCATGATTTTTATCCTTTTCAGCCATGCAGCTTGGTACCTTTTCTCAGAGCAGCATAGTTGTCCTCTGAATCTGCTGGCTTCTTTGGCATCTCTGTGGTATCTCTGCTCTGTTCTTCCTGTTCCTAGAGTTTACTTAGTCTTGTGGCCTCACCCACACTTCCTATCTGCCTTCAGTCAATCAGCATTTTTATTAAACCAGTAGGCTGGACAATTATTTACAGTCTAACAACATAATTCCACTACACCAGTAACATATTTGAGCAATTGTATTTCAAAGAGGGTTAATATTTTTGTAAAGCATATCAAAATGAGATGAATCTCAGCTTATTTAGATGTATGGTTTTGCAAAATTCTGGAGGTAACCAATGGTGGTGGAAGCATGACCTTTTGGGACTTTCAAATATGCTAAAATGGAGGAAGAAAGTGAGGAGCAGTGTCAGAACCCATAGGCAGTGTTTACCACAAAAACAGGTGACACTATATTTCACAATGAAATTGGTGGAGGGAGAAGCACTTAAAGCCCCCAGAGTGGCATGACAGCTTTCCTTGGGGTCAGTACAATAACAAAGAAGCCATGGGATAGATACCTGGCGACTCTGAGAAGACTCCCCTCTGAGCTAATCTCTATACAGGACATTAACTAAAACAGATTTTAGTAATTGTACTGGTAGGATAGTCCAAGAATGCAGTTCTGAGGTATTAAAGGTGTGAAGCAGGAGAGATACCCAGGGAATAGTCCCTGTGTGGACTTTGAAACCAGAAAGTACAGTGTGTAAGAAAGGAGAGGCAATAGTCAAAGCTAGACGTTTTACGGGGTGAGAATCCTTGTCTTTCCAGATAGATAAGAAACTACTGGTACTAATAGCTAGGTCACAAGGACCTGGAAGCCAATTTGGAATAAATAGGGCTTCTACCTGAGTCTGATTAAGTCTCTAATGCAACTATTGAACATTGAACGTCAAGAAGTCTGCTATGTAGCAAGGAGCCTGTTGAATTGTACCAAGAATATGTACACAACAAAACCAAGACTGCAAATTTATGAGGCTTATCTGACCTGTGATAAATAGCAGTCATTTACATCCTATGAATTAGGACACATGGTTACTAAGTAAACAGTATTTAAATTTTAACAGCTGTATATCACTTGTCTATTTGGCTGCCAAAGTACTGCCAAAAGGAAATAGCATATTCTCTTATCAGACAGTCGGTGTGTGTGCACTGAAATGGGTGTAAAATTCATCATGATTTACATTCTTCAAAAATCAACTCAAATATTAGGGCCTGTCCCTAATCCCACTGCTAGGAGTCCCAGAAATAAACCAAGCTGCACAACTATCACATATATGTAGAGGGCCCAGGCCGGTCCCATACAGGCTTCCTAGCTGTGGGTCTAGAATCTGTGAGCTCCTATGAGCCCAGGTTAGTTTTCCTTTTGCCTAAATTCTTTGAAGAGGCATGAGATATTTTTCAATAAGATTATGTTCCAGGGGTTGGGCAGATGGTTCAGTGGTAAATAGCTCTATCACTCTTGTAGAGTACCTGGGTTTGATTCCTAGTCACACCTGGTGGCTTACAACCATTCATAACTCCAGTTCCAGGGACTTGGAAGCCTTCTGATTTCCCCTGGCACTGGCACATATATGGTACACATACATACATGCAGGCAAAACATTCATACGCAAGACAGATCTAAAAAATAGAGTATCTGCTATAGAATATTTTCAGTTTGATTAGAACATTAGAAATATCCCACTCCATTTTAAGTGTGAGTGTATTAGGGAAGAAATAACTTGAACACAGAATGACCTCAGAACATTTGACTCTTGTATGTGTCATTGGAGCACCTAGGGATTCTACTGAACTACCCCCTTTCTTCACATTGCAGGAAGAAGAATCGTGGCATGTCCTGATGAAGAAAGTATGAATGAACTAGATTTAAATTACTCAATGGATGCGGTGAGAGTCATCTTTAAGGATACATTCTCATATCATTTGAAATTTCCTTGGGGTCAGAGGATCCCTCAAGTAAAAGAACACAATGATCATTCAGGTAACGTTGCCATCAGAAAAAAAATATATAATGTGGATATTGCTGTTATGTCGTTAGACCCAAGGGGCACATAAGGAAGAAGTGAAATGAATGACACAAACCCCTGTGTTAATTTTCAAGCATGAATGAATTGATTCTTATTAAATAAAACTTATGTATTGTTTTGAGAATACAATTTTATTGGTATGTATTTCTTGTATATTGTGATGGATTTAATATGAACATATTTAATCCGGTCTGTTGTGTACTTTGACCATATCTAGCCTCCCCCGCTCCCTTTCTCCTCTCTCCCTCCTAGTCTTGGTCCTGCCATCATGTCCTTCACATACATGTATATATAGTTTATGTATTTATGTAAAATCCAGGGTCTATAAATGAGAGGAAATGTGGGAACTTGATGGAATTTGACTAATTTTGTTTAATATGATGACCTCCTATTATATTCATTTTCCTTGAAACTACAATGACTCTTTTTCTCTGTGGATGAGTAAGACTTCACTGTATATCCATGTATCCATTCCTCTGTTGATAGATGCTTAGACATGCTCTATACCTGACTTCTGTGATTAGTGACCCAGTAAACATAGGTGTTCAAGCATCTCTGTGGCATGTAGATCCAGAGCCCTGGCATAAACTCCAGATAGGTATCATATATATCATATACATATCATATATATAACAGCCCCATTTTTAGAATTTTAGAAGCCTCCATGCTTATTTCAAAGTTATACTTTTAAGTTTGTTGTTCCACTAAGGACTTATAGCCTTGCTGTGAGTTCAAGGCCAGCCTAAAGTACAGAATGAGATCACGTTTCAAAAAACCTAAATGTTACATATGTTATTATTTCTGTTCTTTGTTTTATTAAAAACTTTAAGAAATCAGCTCAGCCTTTCCCATCCATTAAAAATATTTCCATATTTTCTGTGTTAGTGAGTTTATTTTGGTTTTTATTTTTTGGAGGGCTCATAAAAACAGAAGAAGCAGAGGAAACAAAATTTTAAAATTGAAATAACTATAAAATGGTATGAAAAATTATCAAGAGCTCATCTTAAAAAATTTGACAAAGCAATATTGGTATGTCCTTTTTGGGCATGCTCTACACCATGAACTAATATGCCTTACTATATATTGTTGTACTATAAATTTTAAACATAGTTTGGATAATTAAAGATTTTTATTTATCCTATAATTAAGGCTGTTTGGTTACATAATAGTGGTTGTGCCTTCTTTTCTCGAAGCTCCTTGTGAAACAGTGAACAGCAAAATGACTTGTAGAAATTCAATCTTCTGGGAAAAAGGCTTTGTAGCCTTTCAAGCTGCCATTAATGCTGCCATCATAGAGGTGAGTATTAAGTTAAAGGAAAGTAAGTGTATTGTATACTAAATTTTGGTGGGTGGAGATATGGATTATTTTATTTTATGATATTTGCTTTTAGCACTAAGCATAGTATGCCAAACAGCTTCTGTACCTAGACTGTACTGTTAAGGTACTGGTAACTTGAACACAGTACAGGCTCTTTTAAGCAGAAATCCAGGTAAGCCAGAGGTACAAATATAGATATGTAGTCATTATAAAGGTTTAAGGTCTACTATGGGGTAGTAAAATATATGTTGCATAAACAATAAAAAGTTACTCTAATTAGAAACTAAACTAATTAGAAATTTAATTTTTTTTCCCTACTGAACTTAAAGTAGAACCTCGGACATTCTAAGAACTACAAGCTAACACCTTCTTACAGTTTGAAGAAAAGAGGCCACGGTTTCAATTAGACTAATAGTAATTTGTTCACTGCTGTCTTTCTTTAGATCACAACAAATCATTCAGTGATGGAAGAACTGATGTCAGTTATTGGTTCAAATATGAAAATACTACCTTTTATTGCCCAAGGAGGAGTTACAACTGATTTTTTAATTTTCTTCTGCATTATATCCTTTTCTTCATTCATATACTATTTATCAATCAACATTACCCAAGAAAGGCAATGTATTACATCATTGATGGCAATGATGGGACTTCAGGAATCTGCTTTCTGGTAAATTTCTTGTCTATAATACACCAGTCAGCATCTGTAAGCAGAATGACTTATCTCTGGGGACTCCTTAGGCTCATTCAAGCCATATTTAGACTTGACACTTTAGTTATCTAGGGCCTGATTTTGAAATACATGAACTCACATGCTTAGTAACTGGAATTTTTTGTTATTTCTTTGACTTAAAGATACCTCAGGTACTTCCTAAGCGCATAGAGGATGACTCTTTTTTCCTAGTCATTATGTTTATTATATATAAGAACTTGAGAGGTTTTTATGTAAAATGAAATACGTCCTTTGGATACTATGTGATGATGACTTGATCTCACTTTACATGGGTCTTTGAAGAGAAAACTATTATGTCTTGAGCACCGAGCTTTCCTTAGTAGAGACAAGGAAGCAGAGTAATTAGGATTTTGAACAGCCCAGTAGGAAGCTATGGGCCGTCTTCATCTCAGCACTTAGTAGCTACCGCCTTGGATGTGTTACTTAAGCTCTTTACCCTTCAGTTTTCTTTTCTGTGAAGCACCGATCATAGTTCTCTTTCTTGTTGGCGGCAGGAGTAAACACAACCTACTTAGAGTGTTGGACACTAAAGCTGAAAAAACACTGAACACTCGATGTGAGATGTCAGCTGATGGAAGTTTAGGAAACAGTGCATCATGCAAGGATCATAGATATACATCGAGAAGCTGAGGATCCAATAGTTGGTGACAAGACTTTAAACTAAGATTCTCCAAGTGACATATTAGAGACAGGCAGAGGGGTAGAAATGAGTGCAGAGTCAGAAATCAGCGATTTGAATGTCAAGTTTGCCTTTTACAAACTGATCATTATTTTCAGTGTTAAAGATGTTAATAGAGATTATGCACAGTTCCAGGAACAGGACAGTATCTGAAGAGAAACAATGTTGAATAGGAAGACTACACATTTTTACTGGCTGGCTTGTGCCAAATTTATTATTTTTCCCCTAAAATAATGTTCAGTATACACTAAGTGTGGAAGGAAAGAAGATAGAGGCTGAAGGGATGGGTCAGCTGGGAAGAGCACATGCAGGTCATGAGGACGCGAGTTTGCTTCCCAGCATCCCAGTCTGATAGCTTACAGCTGCCTGTAACAAGTCAAGGAGTTGATGCTTCTGGTCTCCAAAGACACACACACACACACACACACACACACACACACACACACACACACACACACATGTGTGCATACGTTCCCCTACACCCACCCACAGCAATGCACACATATATATGGTAAAATAAAAAAGAAAAAAGATGGCAGGTTTGATACAATGCTGATTTTTTTCTTTTGTCCCTTTTCATATTAAAATCATGTCTATAATACTGAAGAGGATTTTTCACTATGTTTTAAAAGATACTGAAAACTATGAAGAGCTAGTGGAAGGTAACATAGTAGAAACATGTAGTGCGGAAAAATTAAAAAATATCAAAGAAAGATTGATGTTTTATTTGAATGAAATTAAGAAGTTTACAGAAGCAGATAGTTTCAGGTAACCACAGTATACTGTGAAAGGGGCATTATGAAAATTGGACAAGAGAAATGAGATTTTCTGAACTTCATGGGATTTTCTACTATAAATGAAAGGAAACTATAGCTGTCCATTGTGGACCTATCTCCCTATTATATCCACAAAATAACCAATTAATTTAATTCTTTTCCAAAGAGGAAATTGAAACTTAAGGAAATTAAAAACAATTGCTTCTTAATATATTTAGTTATAATCTAACTGAAAATTTGAACCCAAGTCTGTGACATTACTGGACCTCGTGCAAAGCCGCCTTCTGTCTTGGCATCAGTAATAAGTATGCCTCCTCATATCCACCTCCCTGGCTGTATTCGCCATGGATCTGCTCTGTGATCTTTGCACTGAATCATCTGTGTCACAGCTGGCAAACTACTTTTATGCAGACTGTGAAGTCAGAGTGGCTTCCTCATTTTCAAAGCTGGAAAGAAAATAAAAAAGCACTAATTGATTAGGAGACATAAAAATCTATTGGAAACTCAAATATCGTTGTCTACAAATACATTCTCCTTGGGATCCAGCCATGCATAGGGCACAGATGCCCATGGTTGCACTTGGGCAAGGTCTAAAATGTAGGCAGTAGAGCTCTTTAACACAATGTCGCTCCCATCATTTCCTTATGAGAAAATGGTAAGGGCAACTGAGAAAGCAACACAGATTCTTGCTTAAACTCTTCCTAAGAATCTCTCTTTATTGTGCTCATCTGATTGTCCAGCTCATGCCCTTCTCTTTTTGCACACCCAACTACTGTTTTAGTTTTATTCTCTTCCTGCGATAAGGGAGAAAAGTATTCATGTGGATTATACTTTCTCCGTCAGAGTCCGTTATTGAGAGAAGGCAGGGCCAGAACTCAAGATCAGAATGCAGAGGCAGGACCATGGAAGAATGCTGTTCTTTGGCTCTCTCTTTGGCTTGTTCTTAGCTGGCTTTTTTATACAGGACCACCCACCTGAGGAATGTTACCACCCACAGTGGACTGGGCCCTTCTGCATCATTCAATAACTTAATGCCTCACAGACAAGCCCACACACCAAGCTGATCGAGGCAATTCTGCAGTGGAGGCTTTCCCCCTCTCCCATGACTCTAGGATTCATCAAATCGACAATGTTAAACTAGGGCAACTCTTTATTGTGCACATTTACTTGTTTATTATGTACCTTTCTCTATAGAATACAAGCTTTAAGATGAAGAAGTTTTCTGATTTGTTAGGAATTAACCCTTTAAAAAGAAATTGATAAATCATAGACTTTGAAAATACGTAGTAAAAGAGTGAATAGAGAAACAGAGTTAGAGCATTTGCACTAATACTGTTTTTTTTGGCCAGGCTTTCCTGGGGTTTGATGTATGCTGGTTTTATCCTTGTCGTGGCGACTTTGATGTCTCTTATTGTGAAATCTTCCCAGATTGTCGTCTTAACTGGTTTCATGGTGGTGTTCCTTCTTTTTCTCCTTTATGGCCTGTCTTTGGTAAGTTGCTCATTTCTCCCTTTCCTCTGCCCTTCCCTCCCTCCTTTTCTGTTCTGTGCAGTATTTGCACAGGGCACTATCCATATAGTATCCAATTGAAAATGGGTGAGATAGACTTTCTAAATGTTATGTTGGTCTGAATAGTCGCTATCACAAATGCCTGAGACAATCAGCTAACAAGAAGAAAATTTTGGTTTTTTCCCCCCATAGTTTTGGAGATCACAGTCCAGGGTTGGTTGACTATTGTTTTGACCTGTGCCTGGGCAGCATAGCCTGTCAGCAGTTCATGGGAGATCAAAATCACTTTTGTGGCTAGGATGTCAGAAAGGGGAAGAGGCTGGGCTTTCATAATCCCCTTTAAGGATAAGCATTCAATGACAGATAACGTCCCACACAGCCCACTTCTTAAATATTCTACTACTTTTGAATAGCGCCTTTGGCTAAAGACTTTAACACAGGTACCTTTGGAGAACACTTATCCGAGTATGAAATTCCTTTTAGTTTGCTAGTGATGGTCCTCAGAGTACAATATTAGTTATTTCTTTTCTTCTTTCAGATTACTTTAACTTTCCTCATGAGTGTGTTGTTAAAGAAACCGTTTCTCACTGGTTTGGCTGTCTTCCTCCTCACCATCTTTTGGGGAAGTCTGGGATTCACAGCATTGTACAAGCATCTTCCTTCCTTTATGGAATGGATCCTGTGTTTTCTTAGCCCATTTGCCTTTACTGCTGGAATGGCCCAGGTAAGAACATAGGTGATCATTTTGTTTCGTGTTATTAAAATTTGCTTTTCTTTATTTATAAGTATGTATGTGCACATGCTCAGGCATGCTGGGACATCGGAGGTCAGAAGACAACTTGTTAGATGCCAGTTCTCTCATTCCGCGTGATCTCCGTGTGTTGCAAAGAAAAGCATCTTTGATGAGAAGCGAGAGCTGCCCTTACCTACGGGTATAAGGATACATATTCAAAATGCAGTTAGGAGCTGTGCTGATTCCATGAGGTGACAGTAATAGGTTTTCTTCTAAGATCAATGACCTCATCAGCCCTGTGTAGCTGGCTAGCATTCCTGTACTAGGCATGAATCTCCTCTTGTTGAGTAAGGCTTCAGTTCATTTACAGAGCTGTTGGGTAACACCAAGGTATGAATATCACTGCTGTGCCTTTAGAGTTGTTTTGCCATGCTGGTCATTGTTGTGTCTAATAGACATCATCACATAGTATAGGAGTCTTAGATGCTTCTCTCTCTTGGCAGACTGCGCACCATTGTCCAGTACTTTGAAAACTAGTCCTCAAGGAGGAGGTTTTCAAGTCATATCTGGGTAAAACCCTCTAGGTCTTCCATATAAAGTACATGGTGCTTTTAAGAGTAGGGATTTATTTCCAACCTCTGGGAGACAGCAGCAATAACCTGTATTGTTTGGGGAGTCTCTTAGACTCTCAGAGACTACTTGAAATGTGGTTTCTCATGACTGGTACTGAAGTTTTTGTTAGTTTATGGCTTTAAATGTAGAATGACATTTGACAGTTGATGTGACTCAGTTTATACTTCTAACCAAATATTTGTCTGATTGAAGCTAGCAAAACATGAGGCTTAGTAGTATTAAAAATATTGGAAATTTGAGTATTTGACAAAGTTAAATTTAATTTGACATTTCCACATGAAATTAAATCTTTCAAAAAGTTAATTCATATGAGACCATTGTATGTTACTGAAATTATTCTTCTCTTTTCTGCCCAACTACTAACTTTCGTGAGCCATCCACATGGCAGACAGGTTCTGAGCAGATGTTTAGAGTCAGAAAGGGAAGGAGTGAGCCATGTATGATGGTCCAGAGAATCCTGCAGCCTGACTGACTAGCAGACAGAGTGCTTCTTTACTTATACATAATTTAGTGAGCAAGGATAGATTCACATGTTCCAAAACAGATTATATCATTTTTGGTTTTAGACATGTATTTCACTTTCTTTTGCTTATCTTTTATATTCTTTTCTTTGGGTTAAATTAAAAAACAGCTTTGATGATTTGGTTGTCTATCTTAAACCAAAGTTTTCATTTGGTAATTAAGTGAAGGTGAGATGCTACATTGAAAAGTTTCTTCAGTGTTCAAAACTCTATAAATCCATTGTTATAAATGAATATAAATTAGAAGTAACTACATAGCCATTCTTCCAGATTGTTCAAATCAGTCACAGGTAATTCAGAATTTAATTAATTGTTTCCTATTAAATTCATTTTCCCTCAAGTTTTGACATTATTGTTAAACAGAGTTATCATTTTTTGATCATTAACCCATAACCCAATTTTTAAGAATCTAGAGACATATATGACAGTTTGTTCTCAGGCTGATAGCTCTGATTGCTTCAAGTACCAAAATAAAATATTCAATCTAACCCAGGCATATTAACATGTTACAAGCCATGTATTATTAACTCCTAATGGTAAGAGTGCCCAAGAAATATTCTCAGGCTAAAGATGTTGTAATTATTATTAAAATGCCAGCATAATACAATGTTTATATTTTATTTATATATAGAATTTGTTTAGATGTCTAATCCTGGAATTCTGTCGTTCTTTGGTCATAAGATATTACAGTGACTTTGCATGTGCTAACCTAAGAAAAGACGATCCTGACATCTTCCTTATATCATCTTTCCACTCAATTTTTTTGCTCATTAATATATGCCTCTGTGTAGAACAGAGGTAACTTCAGCCAATGTAACTGCGTTGCTGTATATGCCATGTAGTCACCTGAGTGTATAGTGAGAAGAGGCTTGCAATCTGAACTATGGCCAACTCCTCCAGCCCATCAAAGCTTGTTGATCTTTTTAAGTTTACTTTGTTTTGAACATCTTGTTCCTGAGTAAGTACAAGGACAGATGCTTCAATAATGTCTCATAGCCTCATAAAGCGACCTCTGGCTTCTTGATGTGTGTCAAAAAATTCAAGGCATAAGGAAAAACTTCAAGTAGATGAAGTTATCTCTCTAAAGGCAGGAGTGGTAGTATGCTCAGGACTTTCCTGGGGAAGTTTAGAAGCAATACTCCTGGGAGAAGGCACAAATCATTCATAAGAAAATTTCCATCAATGCAACATCTCCAAATTGTACAAACATTAAAAATCCCCCAAGTATGCAACTGGCAAAGATGAAGGCCAAAGATGGCATGGTGGCCATCATTCAGCTCAGCTTAGCCAGATCTTTGTCGAGCAGCTGTGCTGACCTTTTGACTTTTGCAGTTCCCATCAGATGTGGCTGTAGCAACTAACAAACTTAATTTCTCAATTTTTTACTTTGAAACGGAGTGTCCCACTCAAGAACACCTTCCTTATTTATTCCTTTTAATCCCAATGATTGTTTTTTGTATTAGATATGTCTCAAACACCACCTTCCTGGACCTTTTATCCCCTCTGAGGAGGGTTGACCATAGTAGCTTCTATGACTGACCATAGGCCTGAGCTATCTAGAGATATAGATTGTATTTTATTTATCTTTGCTTTGGTATCTAGTAGAACTAAGACCATAATTATCCTTAAAACTTTATTAATCCTTTAAAATTCTATGCATCTCTTTTTCAGCTTATACATTTGGACTATGATGTGAATTCTACTGTTAATTTGGACTCTCCAGACAACTCGTACTTAATCATAGCCATCCTTTTTATGTTGGTTTTGGATGCTTTTCTCTATTTGGTACTGGCATTGTATTTTGACAAAATTTTACTCAGTAAGTAGTAGAATTATTGTAATCTCATATATTTTTGTTGCCTGCCTTTACTTTAAGTTACTGTCTATGACAGTGGTTCTCCTAAAGCTGTGACCCTTTAATACATTTACTCATGTTTTGGTGACCTCTAATCATAACATTATTTTCATTGCTACTTCATAACTATAATTTTGCTACTGTTGTGAATCATAAAGCAAATATTTGATATTTCCAAAGGTCTTATGTGACCCCCTGTGAGAAGGGTCATTTGACCCCTCAAAGGGGTTGAAGTCCACAGGTTGAGAACCACACTTTTACAATGTATTTAATAAATGCAGTATAGCATTCTTTTGAAAATGTCTAAAGTTATAGATAACACTTTGAGAATTCCATACATGTATACAATGAACCATATCCACTCTCTGTCCCCTTTCCAGCTTTCCCAATGTAACTCAAAAGATGCTTTTCCTCCTTCATTTTTCTTTTAAATAGCCCATTAATTCCAGTTATTAGTGCCCACATGTGCATGAGGATGGCTATCCACTGGAGTACAGGAAACCAATCAGTGACCATATCCCCATAAAAAAACCATTCCTCCTTTCCCCAGAAACTGTATATTAATGCTATCTCTTCAGCATTGGATTGGACCTGGAGGTCGCACCTGTGCTGACATTTTGACTGGCCTGATCTTGGATAGGTCTTATGCAGAAAACCACAGCTGCTCTTAGCTCATGATTGTTATAGCCACAACAGATTTAGAAGACAATATTTCATAGTACTCCTCCCCATCCCTCAACACCTACAGTCTTTACACTTCTTCCACAATGTCCCCTGAGCCCTGGTGATGGTGATGTTTACGTAGATGTCCCAGTTAGGGATGACCATTCAGCCTCTTACTCTCAACACTTCAACTGCTAGTCAATGCGAAAAGATGAAGGCGGAAAATAGCTTGGATCTATGGGTTGTTCTGACTAGTTTTATGTCAGCTTGATAGACTGTGGGTTGATCCTTGGGCTGATGGTGTTGGGTTATATAAGAAAACAGACTGAGGAAGCCATGGGAATCTAGCGAGGAAGCATCACTGAAGAGTGATGGCCTTTACTTCAGTTCCCATCTCCAGGTTTCTGCCTTGCTTCAGTTCTTGCCATGACTTCCCTGAGTGATGGACTAATAAGTTGTATGGTGAAATAAACCCTTTTCCCCCAGGTCACTTTTGGTCATTGTATTACAGCAATTGAAATCCCAACTAAGGAAATGGGTATAGACATAAATATTTACAAGGCGATTTGACAATATGACCATTTAGCAAAATAGCAATACCAGGATATTCCCTAGGGCCCATAATCTCCAAGTCATTTAAAAAAAAAACAGAATTCTAGTACTAGGCATGAAATTTATTCTTGTGGAAAAGATCTCAAATCCAATCATAAATTAGTTATTTACCTGCTAATAGCTGTGCCATTATTGCAATAGATACATCTTACTTGGTTTGTTTGTCTTGTAACGCACATGGTCCAGTGCTAAGTAAGACTATAGATGTCTTTTCTTCCCTCTGAAACTTTCATTGTATCTTCTGGAACTATGGAAGCTGGCCAGTAGGAAGGAAGCTTCCTGAGTATCTGAGTATTAATTTCTCTGTGCCCTTTTGCCAAAATATGTGGTCTAAAGGTTCTTACCATATCGTTAGGGGGAGGGCATCTAAAACAATGTCAATGCCTTTTTTTTTTTGGAAATTTCTGGAGATTTCCTGACTCATAGGAAGGTATCTTATCCTTGTGTTCTAATTTCTATTTTATAATTATCCATGTCTTCTGGGGGTGACTTTGTCTATCTGTGCGTGGTAATTCCATTTTAAATGTTGAAATTAGCTTGCTAACTAGTGGGTCTTCATAAGGCCCTTTCCTAAATCCTTAGTTGTGTTTAACTCACTCATTCCCACATCCCCATCTCCCTTCAGTACCTTAACCCTTAGTGTTCCCCTCCTTCCCTCATCTTACATGTGTTCTACTATACACTTTGGCTGACGTATTTTTAAGTTGGGTTGTGAGACAGCAGAAGCATATGTGTCTTTTCTTATCATCTTCTTTTGGCTTATCCCTATTTTGCTCCCTCACATCTTCCATACTCCCAATGACCTTCCCTGATTGAGTCCTTCTGTTCCGTATTCCACTTCAATATTCTCATGTTACATCTAATCTGCTATGTTCCTCCCAAACTCCACCTCTCTCTAGTGTCCTGGCTTCCATTTTGCTCCAAGTTAAACATACAAAACAAAATATTTGAAGCTAGGCTCTATATATGAGAAAGAGCATAGGGTATTTGTCTTTCTAGGGTTGTTACCTTTGTATAATTTTTTCCAGTTTCATCTGCTTATTGGAAAATTTAATTTTTCTTAGAGCTGAGTAATATTTCATGTTTATATTTGCCACATCTATCCATTTATATTAATAGAATTAATATATTGATATATTAATAGGTCTTAATAGAATCTTTAAGTTCCTCTTGAAACAGGTCACTCTCCCCTGAAGATTTTTTTCTTTTGGTTTATAATGCTACAGTTTTTTTTTTCACACTGGAAATACCACAGTATGAGGTACAACATAAGGTGATAATGTGGGCTCAGGGTGATAGTCAAAGAGGTTGATTTGGCATTCTGCAATGGCTGAATGGAATGCAATCTTGAAGCGGTGACTGACCTCATAATTACCTGCCTCCCTTCCATGTAGGTAAGTACGGACATCAACGTTCTCCACTGTTTTTCCTGAAGTCATCTTATTGGTTTCAACACAGAGGAGCTAATCATGTGGTCCTTGAGAATGAAATAGATTCTGATCCTTCACTGAATGACTCATTTGAACCAGTGCCTCCAGAATTCCAGGGGAAAGAAGCCATCAGGTAACAAATACATCGCGTGGAAGTACAATAGAGAATAGGCACCAGATTGTGGATCTACCAGGAAAGACACTGATGTGCAAAGATTTCCTTCTGAGCCCCTTTGGACTCACGTCCTCCTAGCCTACTGTTCTCACAAAGGGATATTCTTTTTGTATAGCACTGCATCTCATCCCATCTCTGCCATCTACATCTACTAACAACTGTCAACAAAGAAGTACTTTATTTCCATTCTCCTCCTCTTTCTTGTCTCTTCTTCATATTTTGCTCTGATGCTTTCTTGGTGATACACAGTGCCATCGCCTCTCCACCCTCTTTCTCTACAATCTACGATGTCTCTTTTCACCTCATTGTTGGTGGATAAAATGGAAAAAAATATAAGTGATGCAGAAAGGGAGCTAGAGACATTTTAGAAAGATGGGAAGAGATGATCAGACTGTAGGACACTAATGCTCCGCATTCCCTCCCCCTGAAGCCATGTATAAGCTGTGATCCACTGACTTCCAAACAGCTACAAATCCCACAGATCCTTTCCTTCGCTTGAATTTTGTCTGTATCCCACATGATTCCTAGCTCTGAGATTATAAGAAATTAATGCCTGTGGACCGCACAACTCACAGAAACTCTTTTGTATACTTTTTTCTCTTTCTTTAAGACAGGATCTTACTTTGTAAGCCAAGCTGACCTGGAACTCATAGTGTATCACAGGTTGGCCTTCAGATTCATAAACTTGCTCCCTCAGTCCCAAGTGCTGGGATATGGCCATGTGTTACCACACTTTTATAGACTTAAAAACATCTCATCATTTTCTTCTTATTTCCTCTTCTTTTGAAATTTCAAAAATCTTGGGTTCTGCAATTCTTCTTTCTTATAGGAGTCAGAACTATGTAATAATTAGTATTGTTATCCCTGCTTGATTACTTAAGACTTGGACTCTGTAAGTTTCATATTTGTACCCAGAGCTCTGTGTCAACGATGCAGATGGAACTTTACTCATAGTGTTTGACTCCAAAGCTCAAGACTTTTTGCACTGATATGATACCTCCGCTCACACCATGGAGTCTCCTACCATCAATTTCATCTATAGCTTTCTTCTCCAGTCATCTGCCACAACATGTATGTACAGCTGCATGTCTTCACATGCTAGCTTCTCTCTCCACTTAGGTTCTGATGAGGTGTAACTGTCAGAGATGCTGCCTCTTATGGGATGCCTAGGATATTTCTGACCGTCCCTGTGAAGAATAAAAAAACCCACAGGTTTTATTAAGCCTCCCCTAATCTCTGAAATTTCCTCAAGACAGTTTTTTTTTCTTTTTTGCAGGATCAAAAATCTTAAAAAGGAATATACAGGAAAGCATGGAAAAGTAGAAGCTTTAAGAGGTAATAAAATAAGATTACATTTAACATAGGTGTTTTGTAGGGATAAAGAAAAGATGTTACAGACAGCTGGAAAAATTTTCTGATTTTATTTTAAAAATTAGTACCATCCACATCTATGCAGTGAGAAAGTGTGAACTGTGGAGACTATAAAATGAGTATATAAGTACTGAATGTAATCTTGAAATCATGTCAGGTCTGGGATTTGACATATATGAAGGCCAGATCACTGCTCTCCTTGGCCACAGTGGAGCTGGGAAAACCACACTGATAAATATACTCTGTGGACTGTCACCCCCAACTACAGGTAAGAGGACACCGACTCACAGACAAGTTCAAGGACAAATGAATAAGCTGTGCTTTTCGCTAGTTAACGTGTTACATCATGCCATTAAGACAAAAGAAATTTGGACTTTTCTTTAAACCTTGCACAATGTATGTATGCATTGAATTATATATGCTTCCCCATTAGTAGATGCTTTTTTAATGTCTTTGTATGTTAGCTGAGAAGTTAAGAAAAATTTTAGAAGTTTTTTTTAACTTTTATATAATTGTACATATTTGGGGAAATGTTTGTGCTTGATAAAGTAACTTTATAATCATTCAATTATTAATTGACATTTCTCTCTGAACCCCCTCCTGTTTCTGTGTGTGTAGTGTATGGATATGTGTTGATGAACTTTCTTGGTTGATAGCATGTAGATGTTGATACTACGATGCCTTTCTCAATCATTTCTTTGCCTTTTTGTGTTAATTTTTTTATATTTTTAAAATTTCATATATGTGTACAGTGTATCTTGGTCATATCCATTCCACATTCCTGCTCTCTAGCACCCCCTAATTCCACTCCAACTATTTCCTCTCTCTGTCTTACATCATGTTTTGTGTCTTTAAAAGACCCATAAATTTAAGTAGTGCTCTCCATATGCACATGTGGGTGGTCTCCTCTGGGGCACAGGCAACTTACCTTTCACACACAAAGCAAAGCAACTCTGCCTTTTCCAGAAGGCATTAGCTCTTCAGGCTGAGGTGGGGCATTGGGAACCCCTCTCTTCCACGTGTACTGGAAGTTTTACGTCTCTTATATTGCCTTCACCTTATTCTTTGAGGCAAAGTTTTGCACTTAACCTGAAGTTCACTGTTTTGGCCAGGCTCAGTGGTCACTGTGCTTAAATGATCTTCCTGTCTCTACCCTTCTTTCTTTCCCAGCACTAAGACTTCAGGTATGTACTGGCACACACACGCACACACGCACACACACACACACACATACACAAACACACATACACTCATACACACACACTCACTCACTCATACACACACATGCACACACATATACACACACTCTCTCTCTCTCTCTCTCTCTCTCTCTCTCTCTCTCTCACACACACACACACACACACACACACACTCAGGTTTTATGTGATATTGAGATCTTAACCCTAATTTTCGAACTGCGTAATAAACACTTTCCCTTCTGTGTGTTGGAAACAGGTAAAATATGCTTGAGTGAATCTTGTGATTTACATGATTTGTACTTTGTCCTGATGCTAACTCTTTATGTTCTCTGCATAGGATCCATCACCATCTATAACCAGACACTTTCAGAAATGGATGACTTCCATGCTGTCATCAAGCACATTGGAGTTTGTCCACAATCCAATATTCAAGTTGGTTTTCTCACTGTGAGAGAAAATCTCAGGCTTTTTGCCGTGATAAAGGGAATTCTGTCACATGAAGTGGAGCAGGAGGTAAATGAACATGTCCACTGTTAAGCATCAATGAAAGTGAAATTGGCCACCTAGAAAACATAGAATGTACTTGTGATGTCTGTGCACATTCACCATCTGAACTTAGACATAGAAGATCTTTATAAAGACAGAAAAATAAGGGTGGTCCATGCCTATAATCCCAGTACCTGGGAGGCTGAGGCAGCATATTGCTTAAGGTTAAACTACAGAAGAAGACATGGTCTCAAAAAAAAGGAACATCTCAATTTTAGACCAAATGTACTTTATTTTGTTAGGTACAACAAGTTCTACGGGACTTAGAGATGGAAAGTATTCAAGACATTCTTGCTCAGAACTTAAGTGGTGGACAAAAAAGGAAACTGACTTTTGGGATTGCCCTTTTGGGAGACCCTCAGGTAAGGTGAACAAAAACCACTCAGGACGTCAGATTGGAGACTCAGAAACTACTATAATTGATGAATTTGCAAATGATACATTTAAGAAAACTTCAAAACAGAAATACCAATACTTTCAAAACTGCAGTGTTTTTAGAATAATCTTGCCCCAGAGAGACAACTGCCTCTGTGGCACTTTCTGCCGTCCAGGTTTTGCTATTGGATGAACCAACTGCTGGGTTAGATCCACTTTCGAGGCATCGCATATGGAACCTGCTGAAAGAGAGGAAGCTACACAGAGTAATTGTCTTTAGTACCCAGTTCATGGATGAGGCCGATATCCTGGCTGGTAACTATAGGGGTTTTTATGTTTTATACTGAGAAAATAGGACTTAAATATGGGTTACAAACAGGCTCCAACTTACTAGTGATAGGCACAGCCAACACAGAAAAATGGCTTTCACCCATTTGAATCCATCCCTGTGTTCCAGACAGAGGGCTTTGTCTCATGGATGTATTCTTACCCCATCACAGAGAAGTGAAAGGTTGTAAATTATACAGTATTGTCTTACACATGCTTTATTCCATGTTGCTAGATGTCGTCTGGCTTGAAAGACACTATATAGATGCTTAATAACTTTCTTAACTGTGCAGAGAATGAGAAAATAGAATTCATCATTTCAGTTACTAGAGTACCCAGAAAGTCACAGAATGGTCACCAGATTAGTGGAACATGCTTCTAAAACGTCATTTGTTCATAGATTTTGATTTTCACATTTACAAATATTGAAAAAAATCGCTCTTTATTAAATTTTATCTTTTGGTTCTTTCCAACTAGACAGGAAGGTGTTTATATCCAGTGGGAGATTGAGGTGTGCAGGCTCTTCTCTGTTCCTGAAGAAGAAATGGGGCATTGGCTATCATCTCAGGTACAGCTCTCAGTGCTAGAAACAGATACACGATGAACACAGTGGTGACAGGTGTCATTGGTACCAGGTCAGGGTAGATTTATAGCTACAAAGGTGCCTTCGAGATGCATTTTAGAACTAAGTCATATACGCTCTTAGCAAAATTATTAGTACATGGCATTATGCACACTAAAAATATGTATTAGTGTAGGTGTAAAGAAAATGTTTTCACACATTTCTTTCTGAGAGTAATTTATTGGTATTTTGATACTTTCTCTCACCCTATTTCAGAGCATATTTCTGTTTAAGCAGATAATTTCAATACACTCTTTATTATCCATGACTTCGTTTTTGCTACCTTCCTCTTATGTCTTTAAAAGAAAATAAAAATAACATTATCCTGGGGGTTCAATAGACCTCATAATTACTTCTTTGATTTCTTATCAGATCAGATCTACAGTACCAGCATTATCCATTGTTACAAGTAGATTAAATAATTTCCCTCCAATCAAAGATGTACTCATTGGTCTCTGGGAAAGTCTCTATGCAGGTGATTGTAATTGTCCTGTTTCTGTCTTATGGAGGATATCTGTTACATCCTTCCTCACACTCAACCACAAATAAACATAACCCACGTATATGTGTGTGTCCACGTATGGACATGTGCATATGTGTATGGGTGTCCGCATAAACCAGATTAGAGCATCAAATAACCTGGAGCTGGAGATACAGGTGATTGTGTATGGCCAGATGGAGGTGCTCAGAACCAAACCCACATCTTGTGTAAGAGCACCAGTTTCTCCTAACTGCTAGGCTCTCTCTCCAGTACTTTCCTCTATTCTTGGAGGCTGTTTCTGATTATTTTCTCTTTAATGAGTATCTTCTGTGCTGGAATCCCAGAAAGTACTAATTTGAATTATTGCTTAATTAATTTCTTTAGTCTTCAGTAACTTCATTTGTAAAACAACAGTAATTATAACTATGTTTTAAGTTAATGGTAATGGGATGAATACGTGACAGAGTTCAGAGTAATTAACTGAATTACCACAGCGTTCCTCTTCCTCACTTTTCCGGAAAACCTCTTGCTTTGTATTATCATTCTTCTGCAAGCTATGTTAGAAAAGAGGCTGAATTTCTTCTGCTTGATGTCCTTGATAATGCCAAGCACAGCATTTTTAAACCAAAAACAGTTTTTAAATTAAATTTTGATTTATGAAATCAGTGAATTGTGATGTTTGCACCACTCTGTCATCTCGGTACATTTCAGTGGACATGACTAACAATATTTCTAAAACCCCAAACTTTGTGAAGAACCCCACAGACTATTATCAAGGACTTCAGAAATTACTTGAATAAATTTTGCACAAAATGATAAAATTATCTAGCATATATTTAGAGTTTACTTCACGAGAGACCCAGCGCTATCTTATAAATACTGTTTAATTCTACCTGCTAAGTTTAATGTAAGAGTTGAGTATTATTTTATCTCATAGATAAGAATTCTAATATTCAGAGATGGTGACCAACTCACCTGGGCTCTGGGACCTGCATGATATGATGTTAATACCATATTCTTAATTACCACAGATTATTTTCACCTTGCTTTTACTAAGTTCAAGTGTTTGCAGAGAATTCATAACTAAGTTTTCTTAGTAGATGGACATGTGATCGATCAGGTACTCCCATTTACTTTACCCAAGGCAGAATTTGGTTGACTATTTATTTTCTTCAAATTATAGTCCTCGAATTATCATAAAAGAATCCAACCCCCCTTTTATTAGTTCCTCTACTTTCTTGTACAGATTAGATTATATTAGCATCATTGCATCTAGTTACCCTCTTTAAATTACACAATTTTTTTTATAGATACTCATGGAGTGGCAAACATACTACATAAGAATTTGTTGTCAGACTGTTAGACAAGAATAACTTTATTTTACTTTTATGAATATTAGTTTGCATCTAAATGAAATCTGTGATCCAGAGAGTATAACATCACTGGTCAAAAAGCACATCCCTGATGCTAGACTGACTGCACAAAGTGAAGAAAGACTCGTCTATATCTTGCCCTTGGAAAGGACAAACAAATTTCCAGGTAATCCTGAACAAGTGACATCATCCTCTGTGCTTTCTCACTTGCATAAGGAAATGGCAGTTATAACTTTATGGATCTGTTCTGATGGTTAAATTATCATACAAAACATTTAAACATGTTGTTAAATATCTGTAATGCATAAAGGGACTGTGTCTGACATTTGGTTGCTGTGGTGTTTCCCCAGATCTAAGGTATCAATAAGTAGGACTTGTGACCATAAGACAAAAAGAATGGGTGCTGTTATCTCGCCGTCCATCCTCACATCAGAACGTCAGAAATTGCAATGCTCTTTATTTTAAGAATCATTTCTTCTAAGGATTATTTAATCATAACCACAGACATAACAGGAGTACCATAGGTAGCTGGAAGAGGTTGGAGGGGAGAGCTGGAGAGTGAATATGTTCAAAATACATTATGTTCACATATGAAATTCTCAAATAATAAACAAAATTTTATATATTAAAAATGGAAGAAATGAACAGATCTTGGAAGCAGGGACATGCTTTTATAGGGGTATTGTGTTGCTTCATTGTAAATAATTGTCCCACCCACTGGTTTAATAAAAAGCGTGGATCGACCTAAGGCCCAGGCATATCACTTGCTAGCTCTCTACCCTTCATCTAACCCATGATTCTTCCTGTTTAGCCATGCGGCTCGGTACCTTTCTTTAGAGCAGCATAGTTGTCCTCTGCTTCTTCTGGCTTCTCTCTGGTGTTCTGCTCTGTGTTTCCTGTTCTCAAGAGTTTTCTTAGTCTGGTAGCCCCACCCACACTTCCTGCATGCCTTTGGCCAATCAGCGCTTTTTATTAAACCAGTGGGTGGCACAATTATTTACAATGGAACAACACAATCTCCCACATGCTTTAGTCTTAGATGTACACACAATACTCTTGAGATACATATACTTCTGAAGACAGAAATATTGATTTCTGATTGAACAACAAGGTTTACTTGACTATCTTTTAAAATGCATTCCAAAGTGCTGAATCATTTAGACCACTGGTTCTCAAACTTTCTAATGCTTTAATACAGTTCTTGATTGCTGTGGTGACCCCCCCACCCATAAAATTATTTCCACTGCTACTTCATAACTATAACAATTACTACTGTTAGGAATCGTGATGTAAATATCTAATATGCAGGATATTTTATATTTGACCCTCTGGGGTTCGAGACCTATAGGTTGATAACCACTGATTTAAAGAACTATCTATTAGATCACTTATTTATTTTTTCTTTAGCATATAATTAAGGTAGCTGCATTTCCCAGAGTCACTTAAAAATTCTCAAAATGGCCGGATAATCCCTCACGGGGATGAACCCTATTTCATTATTTCTGAGTAATTCTCATAGCAGGTTTAGAAGGAAAAGGAGAAAGGAAGGGAATAGGAAAAGAGATAAAGAGAGGAGGAGTAGGGTAGAGAGAGACTGTAAGTGAACAGATGACTTCTAGGGAAGTATCAAGTCTCACTATAAACTTTGTAGTTTGCTCTTTCCTTAATTTGTACTTTTCACACAGAGTTCATGAAAATTACTTATTTCTATAATCATCAGTGTTTTTTTTTTTTTTTTCATTTGTTACTGTGGTGATTTGAAAGAAAAAGGTTCCCGGGGAGAGTGAGTGGCATTACTAGCAGGAAAGGTTTTGTTGGAGTGGGCGTGGCCTTGTTGTAGGAAGTGCATCACTTTAGAGGTAGCATTGAGATCTCATAGAGCTCAAGCCATGCCCAGTGTTAGAGACTACTTCCTGTTACTTGCAAGCCAAGATGTAGGACACTCACCATGTGTACCTGCACACCGCCATGTCACGCCATAATGATAATGGACTAAACTCTGAAAATGTAAGCCACCCCAGTTAAATGTTTTTCCTTTGTAAGAGTAGCTGTGAACTTGGTATCTCTTCACAGCAATGGAAATACTAGCAAAGACAGTTATCTTTGTTTCCTGGGTACTAATTTTTAATCAGAGCTTAGAATTAAACACTCCCATAAGAGAATTTAAAATAGAATGAATGGGGTTGGAGAGATGGCTCAGTAGTTAAGAGTGCCTGTTCCAGGTACCTCAAGTTCACTTCCTAGCATCCATATGAGGCAGCTCACAACTTTTTAAAACTCTTATAGAAGACTGCCTCTAGACTACATTCCCTCCCTCCCTCCCTCTTTCTCTTTCTCTTTCTCTCTCTCTCTCTCTCTCTCTCTCTCTCTCTCTCTCTCTCTCTCTCTCACACACACACACACACACACACACACACACACACAAACCCCTAAAATTTTCAAATAAAAAAATATAATTTTTTATCTGTATGAGAGCTTTACCTACATGTACATCTGTGCACCATGTGCATGTATGATGCCCTTAGAATCTAGAAGAGAACAATAGATCTTCCAGACCTGGGGTTACATATGACTGTGAGCTGTCATGTGAGTGCTAGAAACAGAATCTGGGGCCTCTGCAAGAGCAGCATGTACTCTTACCCACCAAATCACCTCGTCAGTCTCTTGTAGATGGAAGTTTTTCTCTTATCTTTCTGCCTTGGTAGCCCACAGCATCTACTCCGACTCCACCTTTCTTCTTTCTGTATCTCTATTGGAGTACTTGCCTGGCTGTATCCTGTCTTGCCATGGGCCAAAACAGTTTCTTTATTAACCAATAGTAGCAACACATATTCACAGTGTACAGAAAGACCATCCCATAGCAACCACTGGAATTAAAAAGTTTTAAACACATCAATCAATTTTTAAAAAATGGAGTGGTTTGATAAGTATGGAAGCATAAATGTTTATGTTATACTTTTATGCTGAAAAACACATGGAAACTAATATATTCTATATAATTTTATAAATTAAGTGAATATTGATATCAGTTTATGATAAAAGTACATGTAACTTATTGTAAATATTTTCTCATTTTGAAAGAGATTATTAACTTCCTTGTTATAAATTTTACTGTAATCTACTTTTCTGCCTACTTTAGACCTTTACAGAGATCTTGATAGGTGCTCTAACCAAGGCATTGAGAATTATGGTGTTTCCATGACAACTCTGAATGAGGTGTTTCTGAAATTAGAAGGAAAGTCAATGACTGATGAATCAGGTAAGGGAGGGGGAGAATATGGAGAAAGAATGGGAGCTTTGCATGAGATGATATACATGCCTTTGTATTAGCCTTGGTAAAAAAAAAATAGAGAAGAAATACAGACTTCTAGGGCATGGCAATACACCACACTAGGTCCTCATAGAATAGAAAATAAGTATGAGGAGTCATATAATCTGAGTATAAAAGGCTGTGAGGGAGGGAAAATTAGAAATTATGCTAAAATAAAACATATTTATTTTTGAGATTGTCTCACTGAGTAGCACTGGCTGCTTGGAGTTTGCCATGCAGATTAGGCTGACCTTGAACTCACAGAGATACTTGGCTCTGCCTACCAAGTTCTGGGTTTAAAGGGAGATACTCCCACACTCAGCCATACACTTTTATTTTTCATTATTATGTGAGACAAAAATCTGTGCTATTGTCTTTTTTTACTCAGTATTTAACTTGCACATATTTTATAATTTTCTAGAAATCTC
This sequence comes from Phyllotis vaccarum, assembly GCA_033318265.1. Lineage (NCBI taxonomy): Eukaryota > Metazoa > Chordata > Mammalia > Rodentia > Cricetidae > Phyllotis > Phyllotis vaccarum. The sequence continues at coordinate 11,948,676 of JARWLC010000008.1, forward strand.
ATTTTCTGAGGTTTCTAATAAAAAGAAGCAAAGTTTTATTTCAGTTTTATAATATGGCTGTATCAAAATGTCATGTCTACATCCTTATGTTCTTGAAGGGAGGAGAGGCTTCTGTGTGTATTAGCTTTGTTATTTTTGCCAGAAATACCAAGATGATAACAAGGCCACTTTTGCATGGATTTATTTTCTGGAATATGTCACAGAAAACTTCATATAATTTTTAAAAATTATAATATCTCTTTTTATCGCCTCAAGTTACTTTGATTCCTTCCCATTTTCTCAGTATTTGCTTTAATACAGACATGATTTAGGTTGCATATTTGCTCACAACACAAATGCTGGAGCTTCCCGTTGCATAGATGGCTGGGGGAAAGCTAAGCAATGCCCGGTAAACTGGAATCTTATGAGGACTGATCTTACATTTTAGATGTTGGAGTCTGTGGACACCTACAAAGCGAAGGGGCAAAAGACATGGGAAGCTTCGTTGAGCTGGAGCCAGTGGTGTCCTCCCTAGACTCATTAGAAAGCACAATGAGTGGCATGGCGCTGTGGCGGCGGCAGCTCTGCGCAGTTGCGAAGATTCGCTTCCTCAAGTTCAAGAATGAAAGAAAAAGCCTGATGACCATGTGAGTACAGAGTCTCCGGATGGCTTGAGAACACAATGTAAAAAGTGGTTAGAACAAATTCCAGTAACTGCAAATAGTCTTCTGAGTGTGTTATTTAAAAGGCCTGCCCTTGCAGATATGTAGTCAAAATATATAAAGTTTGAGATTATTGTAAATTGCACACAGATTTTGTTCTTACCAAAGACCTCGTTCTCTCTTTTCCGAAGACACCAAGATCTCTTAGCATTTTCTGTAGTATGAGACAGGGAGAGGAAAGGAGAGAGAGGGAGATGATATGTAGACATATAGGTATACAGATGGGTGATGTATGTATGGATGGAGGGAGGATAGATGGATGGATGGATAGATAGATAGATAGATAGATAGATAGATAGATAGATAGATAGATAGATAGATAAGATAGATAGGGGTTGATTTGATTTTAAGGATTTTTTTTTGCACTACTATGTGGATTGGAAACTGAGATTCATAGGTGAGATCACCAACCTGAAAACTTGGCTTGCTATTGCTATTCCTGCCAACAAGTTGGGCAGGGAGACTCTGCGCCTCTCTCATTTAATTTCCCAAAGGTATCTAAATTTGTTGTAAAGGTCAAATCCTTGAGCTTCTGCCTCATTGGTAAGTGCTGCCTCCCGTCATAAACCTAACTCTACTCTCAGGAGACTTCTTCACTCAAATATCTTCAAACACCCCTACATATAATCCTTCTGTTTAATGTCTGCATATTTATTAAAATAAACCAGACATAAGTTGTATTATTTTTCTAATACTCTAATGGAATACTACCCAAGATGATAAACTTTTAAACAGAACGTTTGTTCTGCATCACAGCCAAGTAAGTTTCTATTCAAGACCAGGGTGCTCCAAGCATCTGAATTCTGACAGTTCCACTTAGGGACATATCCCAGTAGGCTAAGCTTTATACTCCTTCACCCTTTCTCCTGGCTGTTACACTTCCTCTGCAATGCTTCCTAAGTGTTAGAGGAGGTGCTCCCAGTGAATTATTTGCGACTGGACCCACATCCTCTGCTTATTTTCTGCATCTTAGGCAGCCATGAATCTCTGCATTCACCATTGTTCACTGTAAGGAGGAGCTTGTCCAATTAGGCTGAGAGCTGCGTTTGTCTCCAGGTATAAACATTTAGTAGGCAGTTTGTTGCTTTAGCAGTTTAGCTAACCATTGGGAATATGCTTTCCATGTGGGTTTTCTAGATCCTCAGACAACTTGTCCAGACAAGTTGACAGTTGCTGGACATTTGCCCACACTGCTTTTTCCTCTAGTAATTTCAGAGTATTGGGTTTCACATGAGATTTTAGTATGCCTGTAATCTCAGTACTCAGGAAGTAGAAACAGGAGGATCAGAAGTTTTGAATCAAAAATAATACAACAATTACATAACAAATTCCAAGCACTCTTAGTCTACACAAGACCTGCCTAAAACAAATCAAGCAGCATCAGCATCAGCAGATTTGGAAGGTCCAAAGAAAATGGCGGAAGTAGGAGCAGGTGATTAGTGAAAGACCAAAGCTATGCCATTTCACTTTAGAAAGAAGGAGGAAGCAACAAGTTGAACATTCCCTATGTCTATGTTTCGTCACTATCCATTATCTACTAAAACCTAGAGCCCCACAAAAGTTGCTATATATTATTAATTATTGCTATCTAGTTAATTTATTTTTTTCCACATAGGTTATTGCTTTTTGGTATTAGCTTTCTTCCCCAACTTTTGGAACATCTATTCTATGAGCTCTACCATGAAAGTTACTCGTGGGGACTGTCTCCAAGTATGTATTTCCTTTCACCAGGACAGCCACCACAGGACCCTCTGACCCACTTACTGATCATCAATAAAACGGGTAAATTATAACATCTAAACACATTCTGGTGGGAGATTGCCTGGAAAACATAAAAAAGAAAAGAATTGTTTCTGTGTATTTATAAGGATGAATAGAAAGTTAATTTAAAAAATAACAAATCCACAAACACATTTTAGTTTCAGAACTACTTTTTTTTTTGAAGTTTATTTGAACGTTAAGGCCAAAACAACCAAAGAGGCTTTAGAAAGGCAAATCATTCACTGGTCTTTGAGATTTTATTATATCATTTTATAATTTCCTATATTGCGGGGCTCTGTGAATAAAATACTACATGTTCATAAGAAGATAAAAACTCATGGTTTTGTTTTTATTGTCAATTTGAGTGTTGGGCATGAACCTGGGGTTTTATGTGTTTTAGGAATTGTTCTTTATACAATACTAGAAATATTAATAAATTTTAGTCTGTATGTAAAGGATCTCTACTATATACATGATTAGCATAATGTCTTTTCGTATTCAGTTCTAATTCGGTCTTCTTAAGGATATCTGTAAGCAGTAATGACATGCTTTCAGTTATACCATTTAATATTTTGTTGCTTGCTGCACTTACTTTTGCTTCTGTCTTCATGATAGGTTCAAGCATCGATAGCTTTGTGCATTCACTAAGACGGCAGAGCATAGCATTAGACATAGATGGCCTGGGAACCAGAAACGGCACAGAAGAGGCACTATACAATGGTGCTATCACTGTGTCAGGCAACCAAAAGGTATGTGAGACGCTGATGGCTGTGTGTCGCCAAAGACTGTGGAAGTACGATTTGAATAACTCAAATTAACTGACTTGATACAAACAAGGTATTTCCCATTTTCACAGCAGAAGCCGAGCTGTAATTATTTGCTTGCTATTTCCAATATAGCTACTGGGGGTCTTAACAATAATTTAAAAATTGAATCAGTTGATTATTTTAAATTGTATTTAAATTAATACAAGTGGAGCTGAGAATAACTGCTTACTTTAGATTTAGCTTTGAACTCGCAGTCTGCTGCATCTCCATACTGCTCACTCATTTATATCACTTGTCTAGAACTTGAAGAAGTTTTAAAATATCTATCTACCTACCTATCTATTATTTTTCAATCATCGATCAGGTTCAGTTTGAATTGCCCAACTACTCTTGGGGATAGGCCTGCCTTAGAGTGTGACTGACTTACTAGAAAACTGATTTCTCCTATCCCAGAAGCTATCAAATGCCAATAAACTCTTCAACCAGGAGCAGAATTTTGTGTCTACCTCTCCCACAGCATGCTGAGATTTCTTCTGGCTTGAATTTGCACAGATCTTGTACAAGCCATCACGATAACTATGAGTTCATGTCTGTTACGTTCATAAAACACCCTTTCCTTGTGGTTATTCTGCGCACTCTTTCCATTCTCTTTTGAAGATTCCTCAGTCCTTGGGGAAGCCTATCTAATAAAGATATCTCATCTAGGGCTGAGAACTCCACAATCTCTTATTCTCTGCACATTGGCCACTTAAGGCTTTCTGTTAATTTCCACCTACTGCAAGAAGCTCCCCCAATAGGGGGTTGACAGATGCACTAATTTATGGGCACAGCAATAAATCATTAGGAGTCATTTTAATACCATGTTCATCTAGCACAGTGGTTCTCAACCTTCCTAATGCAAGAACCTTTAATATAGTCCCTCAGTTTGTAGCATCCTTAACCATAAAATTATTTTGTTAATTCATAACTGTAATTTTGCTACTGTAATGAATCATATTGTAAATATCTAATATGCAGGATATATGCTATGCAACTGCCAAAGGGGTCATGACCACGGGTCGAGAATCTCTGATTTAGTAGAATAATAGTAATAGGTTCCTTTCTAGGGTCTGTTCTATGCTATCTCTAAGGCCAGCCTCCAGCAGCTCAGGACTCAGAAGGAAATTCACAGCATGGGTGAAGCTAAGGCTTTTTCTATTGGAGGGGTCTTAGGGGAAAATGGAATAATTCACACAGTCTCTCCTGACGGTTTTATTTCTTTATTCTCTCGTGTTCTCATCATGCTCTTCTCGTATGTTACTGTCACTGCTTCATCCCCTCATGTGGTACCACATCACTTCATACATTGTACCTCTTAGTCCCCTCCCCTTTCTCCACCCAACAGAATCTTTCAGACAATACAAAAGCCATAAGGGAAGGTATGTTCCATTTTTCAGGTGAATGATTATAGATTAAAACACGTCCCAGTCAGGAGAGGGGCATTTCCAGTTACCCCACGACTATGTAAATATTTTGAACGAACTTCCTGCAATTAGCAGGTATGTAGAGAGTGTTGAGTTTCTAGGCAAGGAGAGCCATAAACCCTCTAATTAAAGCTCAAGCAAATGTTCCTGAGAAACTGTCCTTTAGCATCATCTAGAGTCTGTATTCTTCAAGATACTATGACAATATAATGCTTAAATCTTAAATGTGCTTTTTGTCCTGTGTGTAACTTCTGATTATTCAGGAACACCTGCAGCCCTCGTTTGGGCTACAGTGTCAAATTATTTTCTGTAGCCTTGACTAGTCAGAATTTATTTTTACAAACTAAGGTCAGGAATCAAAGGACTTGACCATTTTCCATCTAGCAATAACTGGGCTGTTTTTATTTTTACAACCCAGCCAACAGCTCTCAGCTATGTGTCCTTGTGAGCAAGATAGGGATTGTTTATCTACAAAACCATTAGCAAGGCATCTGGTCTAGTTAAAGGAATTCGAACCAACCTGGCTCCTAAATCATCATTCTGAGCAGCTTTTAAGTGTGACTCACAGGCTTCATGTGGAATAATATGCCTAGCTATGAAACATTATTTTTTATCCATCAAAATTATACAGGTTGAGGAGAAATCATCTTTTAGACATAAATTATTAGATATAAATGCTCCTTAGATCGGGATGTTTTCGTGAGTTAAACACGCTACAGTATAGGCAGTGGGAGACTCCCCGTACCACATACATTGTAGCAGCAAGCGTGTAAGGACACAACAGATGCAAAATAAACCCTGGAGTTGCTTAAGTGAGACATGTCCATCAGAGAGTTTTTCTTCTGGTGGACTGACACTTGACCTTCAATTGCCATCTGCTGCTCCTCTGACACGGCCACAGCTATCAGCAGTCTAGCCCAGGTTCTTTTTCCTGATAACATATTATATCAGAGCTCCATCTCATGAAGTGGGCATTAAATACGACCAGAGTGGTGGGTAATCCCATAACATTCATGCCATTATTGCTACTAAAATCACTTTATTTAATTTTGTGAGATTCTGGGCACAAATAGTCATGTGGTTGATGTTTGGGGGTAGTGGTGTAGAAATCCATATCAAAGTGCTAAATTGCTTAAGAATATTGGTAATTAAATAATATATGCAGTGGAAATGTTGCTTTTCTGCCCCTATCTTACTATATTATCAGTGACTTCATTGACTATCTAACATAATATGCCACCAAGATTTATACATGTTTTATATGAATTAAAAGTATCCATTATATTTTAGGATCTCAGATTTTCAATAGCATGTAATACCAAAAGACTAAACTGCTTTCCAGTTCTCATGGATATTATTAGCAATGGGCTGCTTGGAATTTTTAATTCTTCAGCACATATTCAGACCGACAGAAGCACATTTTTTGAAGTAAGTATATGAAGACCTTGGTAATGGAGAATTTAATAGCCTCCCACATTTATAAGCCAACTTCAATTATTACAAATGCATAGCCTTAAATTAAATTTAAGATCATATCGTTTTATATAAATATTTTACTGTATATATTTGTTAAAGAAAAAGAATCATTGTGGTTGATAAGATGGCTCAGTTGGTAAAGTTGCTTGCTGCCAAGCCTGATGTCCTGAGTTCAGTCCTCTGGAACTCATATAACAGAAGGAAAGCCTGACTTTTGAAAGTTGTTCTCTGCACACACACACACACACACACACACACACACACACACACACACACACACACTTTTTAAAGTACCATTTATGAGCAACTATAACATTCCGATTACACATTAAAATAGCTCCTCAATGATATCAAATACTACATTTTTTTTGATTTTCCTATTTAAAATATGTTGTCCATGTGTGCTTGCATCCTCTAAAAGCATCTAAATTGGGGAAAGGGTCATAGTTGGGTCATCCATTTTACCTTGTTGTGTTGTTGTTTTGCTTTAGAAAATCATACTATCAGTATATTCCATTGTTTTTTAAACCGCCCTTTGTTATTAAGAATGTGCCTATCTCTTGGGACTTTTTTCCTCCTGTTGGTTTGTCTCGTGCAATTTTGATATGATAGTTTTTGCTTAACCTCATTATATTTTATTCTTCCATGATTAGTTGTTATCTCGTAGAAGCCTGTTTTTTCCTAAGCATAGACAGAAAGGAAGTGGATCTAGAGAGGAGGGGCGGTGGGAGGAAGTAGGAGAAATAGAGTGGAAACTATAATCAGGATATATTGTGTAAGGAAAGAATCTATTTTCAATAAAAGAAAAAAAAAAGGAATCATGCTGTGGTGTTACCTTGTGATGTAAATCTTGGGTAAGAGATGGAGAATATGTGTTGTTCCTTTACAAAGTCTGACATGTTTGATTAGGAAAAGGAGGGTGGCTCAGCCCTTAACAGGTGCTTTCCTTTTCTTCCTGAGATGGCTGGGGGTGTGCGTGTAAGTATATTGTTGAGCATGGTGACACAAGCATTTGATCAGAAGGTACATACAGGGGACACACTGGTTTGTTGTCAGTCCAGGTGATCATGAGACTTGCTCTCAAAAAGTTAATGATAGAAATCAGGTGTTTTAACTATAAAAATTTGCTAGCTACTAGCTCACATGACCTTGAATTTATACATAGATAAATGTAGGATGTGGTTATAAATTATCCTAGTTTAGTAAAGTGGTGACTGGAGATGTTCCTTCAAGATCCATGACTTTACTAGTCCTGGGTAAGTGGCTAGGTTTCCAGTACCAGGAATGAGTTTCCACTTGTCTAGGAAGGCTTTAAGTCCAGTTAGACAGCTAGCTGTTGGTTACCAACAAGTTAAGAATTGGGTCCTTAGGGATGGAGTGCCATGCTGCCCATTGTTTTAGTTCATAAACATCATAGCTGGGTAGAACTGTTGCCCTTTGCAACCTCTCACTTCTTTGGAAACTCACATGGAACCTTCTGGTGCCATAAAAACTTGTCCTCAGGTTTCAGATTATTTCAGATAAGCTTTTAGATTATTTCATAACATTCATGTACTTTCTATTTGACAGGTTCATAAACATTCAAAGTTGATACTTGTACATTATCTGGAAGCAAAAGAATGACTATAAATGTGGAACTGAACTGCTTTGGTGCAAGTTTCTAAGAATATGAAAAATATCTTCTCCATTGGTAGTTCAAGAATATATATTATTTAATAAGTACTGTATATCTGTGTCTGTGTGTATAGAAGAGATACAGTTAAACATAAATATACATGCTATTGATGTGTGAAATGCTGTCATCTCTGAGGCAGAGACTCGGCCATATCAACAAGACCTTGGGAAAGAAAGGCTTTGGGGGGTTATTTCAGCTTATTTACTTGGTTGATATGGTGACGATAGTATAAATAAGTCAGAGGCCTGTTTTCTATCTGCTCACCACATCTGCATAATCTTAGGAGCATATGTTTTATGAACATGGATACATGAGCAATGCACTCTTCTGGATACCACTGGTGGCCAGTCTCACCCCTTACATCGCAATGAGCAGCATCAGTGACCACAAAGTAAGAATCATTAAAGTCTTTAGATATCTTTTGTGCCCTGAAAAATTTTCTCTGATTCTTATGAACATAAACTTGCATGCAGGTAGTGAATCTAATGCATTTATTTGTTGCAATGTGTAATCGATCATTTCAATAATATGTTGTCAAAATATGAATAAAATACACTTTTATTACAGGTAAATACCACCAGCTAGCATTAAAGATGACTTTTAAAGTATGTATTACTTAGTCTCATTAGTAGACACCTACTAGTAGACATAGTCACACCCTTACTTGGTAATGAAATTACTCAGTTCAATAATCCAGATCCTGTCATCTCCGTATTTTGACTATTGTTGACAAAAAACTTCCGTTTAAACTTAAATTTGTGATGTTTTCATCTAAAATTCAAGAAGACTTCGTGAATCTTTTTGAGGCCCTGGTACTCCCAGCGCCCATGCAAATCCTTTTCCTCTCTTTATGTTGGTGACATCAGCACCAGGGCTGCTTTTATCATACTGAACCACATGAGTGCTCAGGAGATGTCTTTATGGACTGGAGTTAATCTAGTTTATTCTGCTCTTAGCTCTTCAATTTTTAGTTGGATAAATTTTAAGCGTTGCTTAATCACACTCTTGCCTAAGTCTGTCACTGGGGAAATGTGTGGTTACATCTCGCTTATGGTGGGTTCTAGTGAAGATTTGATGAAGTAATAATACTTAGTGAGTTTAATATCTAAATATATAAAGTATGATGATTTTCCTGCAGGCTTTACAGTAGCGAGAGGAAACCAATCCACAAAGAGATAAGAATTAAACTTGGCTCAGCCTCATTTTATTGTAACTGGCACCGGACTAGGATTTTCAGAGTCTGACCCAGGTCATTTTACTTTAGCCATACATAAGCACAGCACAATTTTTGAAAACAGCATTCAGATAACAATTAACCCAGTCTCAAGTGCACAGCAATTTAAGACATATTTACATTGAGATTCCAAAGTACATTTGGCTTCTTTCACAAGAATGGGTACTGTTGACTCAGAGATAGTGCCCGAGATTTGGGGTCTATGGAGTTTGACTGAGGTAAACACAATGCCTGTGGGAGTCAGGACTGACCTGGCCCTAAGATAACATAGAAATCACTTAGGATGTCTTAGAGTACAAGTGATAGTACTTTTACGAGTGGGTTTTTTGGTCTAAAAGCAATGCTCATGGTTTTCTGGTAAAGGTCTTGGATAAGTAAATTTATAAATTCTGGGAGATATGGCAGAGCGGGTCTCATCAAATAGCAAAGGATCACCAGGTTGTAGAACGACATCACTCCTGGCATTCCAAGAAGAGCAGCTGTGAGCACCTCATTCTCTTGAAGAGGTGAGCTGTGTGTTTAACTGTTCCTGGCTTCTCCAGTGCTTATCTGTGTGCACAAGGCCCTTTGTCCTCACAACAGAGTGTAGTGTGTGAGCCTCCTTCTACCGCTCTCACAATGACCAACATTCACATATATTGTGAACCACCTGATATTTCCACAGAGATGAGAAATAGTTATTTCAAATTTGAGCAAAAATAAAAAAAAAAATTCCTGGGTAGATCTGTCTTCTTTAACTCTTTGGACCTCACATTTTTTCTGGTGTAAAATTCTGGATTTATCTACCTTTCTCTCTCTTTCTTTCTTTCTTTCAACCTTTCTTTTTCTTTTTTCCTTGTATACTCCATCAGTAATTCCTTTACATTGTGTTCCCAACCATCAAATATATCAAATTCTTACTGTCCCTGTTTCCATCCAGTCTGTATTATCACCATTTCTGCCTGGACTACTGCAGTAGCTACCCATTGGTATCTTTACTTGTAGTGAATTCCTTTCACCCAACCAGAATGAGCTTTTAGAAGTTCAAATAACAGTTTCCTGTTAACTTCTCCACGCAGCTAGAGTTGTCGTAATTTTTGTCATTATCTGTCAGTCATATTCTGTCCAGCTCTCCTTTCTCTTTACTGCAAATTCCCCTTTACCCATCTTATTTTTTTAATATTGCCTTTACACTTATAAATGCCAGATATCACCCAATCACTCTTTGAGGCCCGTTGTACTCTCCTTCACCCTGTTCTTTGTAAGAAGACTTTTGGTATCCATATCTCAGCACAAAAATAACTTCAGACCAAGCTCCTCCCTGTTTAATAAGTCTGAGTAGGTCTCCATCACCGCTATGTGAACTCATTTAAGAAATATATAAATGACTCTTATAATCATAGGACTTTTCATTTGTTAACTGTTTCTTCTCCATAGAATGAACACCATTAAAATAGGAAATTTTTTCCTTTAAATTCTTCATATTCTATCATTTTTATTTCCATAAATAATGGGCCAGTTTTTCTTCTCCTATCCCTTAAGACTCATATTAGTGTAAGAGTGTTTGTCTGCATGTATGTTATATATCATGTGCATGTAGTGCCTAGAGAGGTCAGTAAAGAGTGTCAGACTCCCTGGAACTAGTTACTGTCCCTGCTCAAAGCAGCCAGACACAGAATCTTCTGGCTTCCAATCAAAGAGTCATGTCCAAAAGTTTTAACAAAGAAAAATTAAACATAAAACATGTTCAATAAAAAAATCTATTATTAACATCAATATTCTTGACAGTATTCAACAATGCTCAAGTCCTAGATGCGTACCCTTATGGAGAATTGAGTAAATCTATCTGTCTCATTTTGAAATATTATCAGTTCCTCTTGGGTATGGCTGTGGCAAGTGGCAATGCCATTTGCTAAGCAAAAGTAACAACTATAAAGGGATGTAATAAATAATAGTTGTATTTACAGTTTCCTTAGTCTCAGATTTTCAGAATTTTATGATGATATTTCTGGGTTTTTTGTTTGTTTATTTGTTTGTTTGTTTTTATCAGAAAAAAATTCTTTCCCAGCTGTGGATCTCAGGCCTCTACCCTTCTGCTTACTGGTGTGGACAGGCTCTAGTGGACATTCCCCTGTACTTTTTGATTCTCCTTCTCATGCAAATAATGGACAGTGTTTTTAGCCAGGAGGAGATTATGTTCATAATTGAAAACCTGTTAATTCAGGTAAGTGCTAAAGATTTAGAAACTCTTAATTTTGGAATAAAATTTTATCAGACGTTCTTTTCCAGGAGTATTATCACTAGGGTCACACAGAGTCCCCTTTGAAGGTTTTCTCTGAGTCCCATTGATAAGAGAATTTAATAAACTTCTTCAGAATGATTTCTTGAGGTTCAAAAGAGAAAAATCTCAGGACATAAAATCTTGGAATATTAGCAAGAGAAGGGATCTAGAGCAATGAGAGGATAGCTAAGCTTTAATACAAAACAAGTAAAAAGACAGACCTTGGAGGGAAAGTGAGAACATTGTGGAAGGAGAGAGAATGAGGTGGGAATTTCATGGACAGAATGCAAAAACTATCCCTTCCCGGGGATATAGGGGTTTTGGCACAAGATCAGCTCCAAAGCTGCTCTCCACATTTTTGGATCAATAGAGCGGGAACTATGTGTGCATTAATATTATTAATACGGTTTGACTTAGCCCTGTAGTGAGCTGTCAGTTGCTCTGGGAGATTGAGACCTTAGGATACGACAACTATAAGGAGAGATAGCAATTAACTGCACTTGTTATTAGCTTATATTTTGGTTGTGTTAGCTTTGGACAAAGAACGATGAACAGACACCTTCTTATGTTGCCAGTATATTCTTTAATATTACTGTTGTTTGGCCATTTTTAAGGCCTGGACATGAAACTTGAAGTTATTTCCAAGCATCCTGAGGACTACTACTGCCTGCCCAAAGGGCAGCAATGTTTTACTGTTTTTATTTTATCTTAAATTAGTTGTTTGAGACCTTATACATGTTTTGATCATGTATATCCTGTCCTCCAGCTCTTCCCCAAGTCTTCCATTCAACCTTTGTTAATCTCAGATGTGTGAGGAGGAAAACCACTTCCACAATAGACCAAATAAAGCAAACTTTTAAAGATGCGCCTAGGACTGGCCAGCCTGCCCTCTCTCCCTAAGTTGGAATTTTAGAGAGCAGCCCTGAGATAGCTCTTTGTGATCCTTTTTATGAGGAAAAGTCATAAGGTTAAAAGAAAAACATATTTATAGGGGCAAGATAATTGGCTGTGAGGAAAAATACAGTGAAAACCAAGAATAAAAGCAGGAATATACATCATGGAGGGGAGACGTCGTATATCATGGAGTAGGCGGCCACTAGCATCAATCAAGGTATCCGAAAACAAGGCAGGGGACAGTGATGCATCGTGGGGTCACAAGTTCAGTGTAGGCTCAAGGACAAGTTTTCTGAAGTACATCAGGTTTAGAAAAAAGAAACTTAGTCTTCCCTGCCCCTATCTATGTATCTATGTATCTATGTATCTATATATCTATGTATCAGTGTATCTATCTATCTATCTATCTATCTATCTATCTATCTATCTATCTATCTATTTATCTATCTATTTATTTTCCTTTCTTCACTTTACTTCCCAGTCAGTTTCCTCTCCCCCCTTTCCTGCCAGTCCCTTCTCCACCCCCCAATACACTCCACCTCCATGTAAAACTATTCTGATAGAGGGTCTGGGGGCTTACAGTAACATGGCTCTTGCTCTGAAATGAAGCCAGCCTGGCTTCTGCTCTGGTTTCCTACCTGATGTCCTTGATGCAGCAGGGAGGAGCCTGGACCCGCTTCAACTGAATGTACCAGGCTTTGCTGACTCCCCATGGGAGGCCTTACCTTTTCAGAGGAGAGGCTTTGGAGGAGGGAGGGTGCTAGGAGGGAGTGGGAGGAGGGATGAGAGGGGGATCTGTGCTTGAAAGAATTCTTTCAAGACCAACTGGTGCTGCCCAAATTTTTTCACAAATGTGGTCTTCCACTGGAAAGTATGCAATTTACCAAAGGCTACACCCCTCTCTCCGCAGCTAATAACTGCCAGTAGCTTCATGGCTTGGAATGGAATTGTGTGCCTCACTCCTCTGTCCATACTGGGATTTGTAATGATGTCTGAGCCTTGCAGGGTGGTAGGGAGTGGTGGGTGGTGTTCCATTTAGGACTAAGCATTCTGCAGTCTCTTATACTCTGCACTTTGGCCAGTTGGGAGTCACTGTGTTGGTCTCCATCAACTACAAATAGAAGGCTCTCAGTACCAGTTTATTTTATGAAAGCCACGGAACGCTAATACTTGAAAATTTGTTACAAGTAGTTTAGGAATGGTTCATTTTAGCACTTCAAATTGTCTGCGTTTACATGTTTTAAAATCCCTTCTCTACTAGCAATTAGCAATCATTGGTCAGGCCATTCATTTGGGAGGAAGCAGATATGTTAGTATTCATTGTCTCGAATGATACTTGGAAAGGAGATTGCACCCACCATTATTATTATCATCATCATCATCATCAAACCAAAGAACTTCAGGTTGCCTATTCTATTATTTTGAAGTGTTGAGGGTTAAGTATGACTACTTTCCTAAATAATAGTCACCTATGTAACCCGAATGTTTCTGTTTTCAGATCCTGTGTAGTATTGGATATGCATCATCTCTTGTTTTCCTGACATACGTAATTTCATTCATTTTTCGTAATGGTAGAAGAAATAGTGGCATTTGGTCATTTTTCTTCTTAATTGTAAGTAGGCATATGATGCTTCTTGTCTTATTTTTAACTCTTTTTTGACTAAATCTAGGAATATTCATTTTATTTTACTTAAAATTTGTTTTAGACTTATTTCTTTTCTATTATGTGTATGAGTGTTTTGCCCGCTTGTATGCATATGTATCCCATGTGTGCCTGGCGCATGTGGAATTCATAAGAGGACAGAAGATCCCTTGGAACTGGTTATAAGATAACATGTATGCACTGCGAAATGAACCTGAGTCCTCTTGAAGAGCAGCAAGCGCTCTTAAACATGGCACCTCAGCGGCCCCAAGGAGCATATATTTTAATCATTATACTAAGCAGAATGGCAAATTAGTAATTATTATTAGAAAATTGTAAATGCTCTACGATGATCCTAGGTCTATGCAAATTGTACTGTATTTGTATTCTATGGAGCTTAAGAAATCCAAGAAGTAGAGATTTCTACCACACAATCATTCTTATCTTTCCATTGCTATATATCCATTGTTGATGCTTATCAAATAGCTTCCTGTTTGGAGCTATCATTAATGATACTGATAGGAAATTAATATTGTGTATACTTTGTCATATTTATATGTAAATGTATATGTGTATTTGGGGATAAAAACCTAGCTGTGGAATTCTTAGGAATGATTATTTATATATTCACTTTTGCTATATCTTGTAAAAGAGTTGTTTGTAGCAACATGAACTCAAAGAATTAATTTCTTATAAAATTTCTTCAAAACAAAAACTGAAAAAAGTACATACAAAAGCTTCACAAATGCTTATAGTAGGTTAATTAATAATTACCCAAATATAGAGCTAACCAAGACATATCAAGATGGTAAATGTTTAAATAAATGGAAGCATATCTATGTGATGGAATATTATCTTCTTCTAAAAAGAAATGAGCTACCAATCTCTGGAAAGACAAGAAATAAACTTGACAACATGAAAGGGCTACATATAAGGATTCTAATTACATAACATTCCAGAAAAACTATGAAAATAATAAAAACATTAGTGGTGGCTAAGAGTTATGGGAGTGGAAAAATGAGTACATGAGCATAAGGAATTTTTAGGGCAATGAAATACTTTTCATAATACTACAATGGTAAATATATGTTATTGTAACTTCAATAAAATCTGTAGACTATAAAATAAGATTGTGCATGAAGATTAAATAAAATTTAGAAAAAACATACTAAACACTTAGAAAAAAAGCAAAGTACTTCCTTTTGGAAAATAATTTTAAAACTAAGAACAATAGTGTGGCTGAGGGTATAGCTTAGTAATAAAGCACTTGCCCTGTGTGAGTGATGCTGTAGCCTCAAACTTGTATTGCATGTGTGCATGTACACAAGTTCATGCATGTGTGTGTACATGTATGCTGTGCATGTACATGCGGGGAGGGGGCTATGCATATGTGCATGTGCACATGTGGATTCATGTGTGTAAAAATCTGTGTGTGTGTGCTGTGTGTGTGTGCATGTAGGGAGGTGG
Organism: Phyllotis vaccarum; assembly: GCA_033318265.1. NCBI lineage: Eukaryota > Metazoa > Chordata > Mammalia > Rodentia > Cricetidae > Phyllotis > Phyllotis vaccarum. Next base: position 11,964,016 of record JARWLC010000008.1, read on the forward strand.
CTATCCATGTGTGCATGTGTATTAAAATTGTTGGTATGTTTACTTAGACAAACAAAAGGTAATTTCTAGATAAAAAGACAGTAAAGCCAACTTAGAACTTTTTTGAGGGGAAAGGGTTTTGAGATAGGGTTTCTCTGTATAGTTCTGGCTGTCCTGGAACTCACTCTGTCGACCAGGCTGGCCTCAAGAGTGTTGGGATTAAAAGCGTGCACCCCTGCACCTTGCTTAAAAGAAATTTAAAAGAATAATAATAACAAAGCTAAAAGAAGACATGAACCTGGGGAGGCCTTGCATACAGCATGAAGAGGAACAGGAGGGATGCGGTCGGATGGAGGTGTTGGGTGGATAGGACCAATATAAACTGTATAGATGTATAAAAGTATTTAAATATTCTAAAAACAATAATAATGGACAATAACCAACAAGGATCGATTCCCAACTGTCCAAATGAAGGAGGAAACCACATCCGTGAAGGAAGACATCACATGGTTTATGAAACATGCCCAGTAAAAGATAAACATAAATTCAAGAGCACAGGTTTGAGAAGTCAATGGCAAATACCAATACTAAATTTTAAAATTATATATTACTCATTTAGTGTTAGCAGTTGGAGAGTGATACCTATAATAGTTAACTATAACACTTTGAGTGAGTGAGGAATGGCATAACGTGTACTCTAATCATGACTTTTAGAGGAACAGAATGTCACAATGTTTTTTAAAAAGAGTATTTTTTTTTTGACAACTGTCGACTTTTAAATGAATAAAGAGAATTTTAATTTGCGGGAGGTGGGCAGGTGGCTGAGTGGTCGAGAGCATTAGTTTCTCTTCCAGAGGACCAAAGTTTAATCCCCAGCACTTACATGGTGGCTCACTACTGTCTTCAGTCCCAGAAAATCCAATGTCCTTTTTTTGGCTTCCTCAAGTACCAGGCATTCACATAATATGCAGATATACACTCATGCAAAACTTAAATCCGATACCCATAAAATGATAGTATAATGGAAATTTTTAATTTTTTAATCTCCAACCCTGCAAGCATCAATATAGGAAACATTGAGGTATACCACAATTGAAATGACAAGAAAGATCAAGCACCAACATTTTAAACTCTTATCCATTCAATCAAGGAAATATCCAGCTATGAAAATTAATAACCAGTATCCTTAGATTTAAAAAGATACCCAAGACTTACGTTGAAGTGGAGATAAATATGTATAGAAATGAATGGCCAAAGAATGTCATCATCAAAATTTGATTTTTACACATGTTGTGTTTGAAAAGCATTCCAATAAGATTACGACATAGTCTGTGACACAAAGAAAAATGTATGATGGTGGTGCTATATTGCATGAGCTAGAAATCTATAATAGGAACACCGATGAGATGAATTTCTGTTCTTTTTAAAAATAAGCTGTAATTCATATCACCGTACTTTAGTGAGTGACATTGTACTGTGCTTTCATTCCAGGTCACCATCTTCTCCCTAATTGCTACTGACATAAATGGGTATAGGTTTCTAGGCCTCCTAGTCTGCACCTTTTTAATACCGCCTTTCACATTGATTGGCTCTCTACTAATTTTTTCTGAGGTAAGTAATTTCATCCTTCTCATACCCTCATCAATTGGAAAGCCACTGAAAAATGCCTTGAATGTTAGAAAAACTGGCAAAGTCAGTCCTTCTTAGCTGTGCAATGTTTGAGGGTGTGGTTTTCAGAAAGTGATTTCTCTACAGCATGCAAAGGGCACAGCATCATTATTTTTTAGTAGAAAGTCCTGCCCTAGTTCACAATGGTCAAAGGCAACTACAGACTTCATTTTTGGAAACCCTACTATGAGTCAGAAGAAAATCCACTCTTCTGTTAAGGTTAGGATGTGTTACATGGAAAGAATCATGGAACAGTCAAGTCGTATAAATTGATCTGGAGCTTAGCCTATGGAGAGACTGAAAACACAGCAGGTATCTGAGGGCCATCAGTTTATGAGTGTTGGAAAAATCAGTGTAACTGAGTAATTCAACTAACACAGCAAATAGAAGTCTAAATAAAGGGTCAGGACTTGGAATTCTAAAATTCAGAGCTTTGAGAGAGAAAGAGTCAGTAAATCAGTGTGAACAGGAACCAAAGAAATAGCTGACTTCAGACTTTCACATCCCCTCACCCAAGCACTGCCTCACCAGTTATGTGTCAGTTTCCAGGGGGTAAAATAAGAATGTTTCTATAAATAAAGACCAATTAAGCCATGGATTGTTACTGAACAATCCAGAAGGATGACAATTGGAAAAAAAGACAATTCTGTCTAAGGACCTGAAGAAGGTCACTGGTGATATTAACAGTGTCAGTTTTGGTGAAATCACCAGCTTCCCTAAGTGAACCTAGTAGAGAATGTGAGGTGAGAAAGTGCTGGCAGCTTCTATTGGAAGCATGCTTATGAATTTTATGACAGGATATCTGAAGTGGAAGAGCAGATGAATCGGAAACATGGTCAAAGTTTTTGATTCATTTTTCCTAAGAAGGGTCACATTGTGCCGGCATGAAATATGAAATTCCTCATAGTAAAAGAGAAAAGTATTATCCAGGGAGTAAACTCCAAAACCCTGAATGAAAACCATCAGCATGCATTGTACAAGTAGACAGGTTACTGTCCATTTCACAGGATCCATCCATCCACTTAAGATAACAGAGTGTGTGGAGATACAGAATAGCCACTTCTCTTTGGAAAAATGAGATGTCTCTCTTTTGAATGACTGTTTTCTTGGGAGAAATTAGAATTGCAGTCATTAACTGGGTGTGACATGTTCAAGGCAGAATTAACATTTTGATACCGGGAGAAAATATATGAAAAATTATGTCTGGGAGTGAATCAGTAGTAATGGCAGAGCTGTGGGAACAGAACTCAGTTAGTTTTAAAGTAGAATAAGTACAATTAAGAGTTAAAACTATCCAGAAAGATGTCTTGATCAATACAGATCAAGCAATAAATAAGCAGGAAATAAAATTGGCCCATTATCTTTTAATCTTGATTAAATGAGATATCTTTTATTGAGATCTAATGGGACAGGGTACTTAAATGTGGTACACAAAAACTCCATATGAAAATTTTTTTCCTGGTTTGGAGGCTAGTCATGATTATTTTCTAAAGTGAATGTCAGGAGATAAGAACAAAGTGAACTCATGATCCTCAGAGGAGGAATAGAGAGGAGTATGAATAAGTACATAAAAGCTGGTAAACTCAGCTCAGGGAGACGGTTTGCTGCAGAAAAACTTGCCAGTGACTTCGGTGGGTCCTGCCACACTCACTGCCGACAATCTTGCTCACCCCCATTGTCACAGAGAACAGTATCCTGCCTCTTGGCTTGTGGACAAACTCAAGGTCATGGAACATTGGGAACTAGTAATAGCATGCCACAGTCAGAAACAGACTATACCCAGTACCCAGGTTACACAGGCTTGTTGCAAACATAATGAATCGTGAGCTGTAGTATTATGTTTCTGGCCCAGAGTTTCTGGTCTAGTCTCCTGGCCCAAACTTTCCGGCCTACCCTGGTGGCCAGGACTTTCAGACCCACAGTCCCACTAAAACACACAGACGCTTGTATTAATTGTATGTACGCTGATTGACCTGGGGCCCAGGCATATAGTTTGCTAGCTCTTGCTCTTAAACTAACCCATGACTCTTATCTTGTTCAGCCATGAGGCTCGGTACCTTTTCTCAGAGCGGCATTTCAACTTCTTTCCTCTGCATCTGCTGGCATCTCACCGTGGTGACTCTGTGGCTTCTCTGTGACATTTCTGCTCTGTTCTTCCTGCTCCCAGTACTTTCTTATTATTAACCCCACCCACGCTTCCTGTCTACCCTCAGCCAATCAGCGTTTTTATTAGACTAATAGTAGGTGGGACAGTTATTTACAATGTAACAACACATAATCCCACTATAGTGAGCAGAGGAACGTTCACTTGAATATGTCTTCTCATCTTGCAGGTTTCTTATGACTCTGTGGACTACTTAGGAGACTCAGAATCTCAAGTTGTATTTCTGGCATTGTTCATAGTAAGATGTCATTTTTTTTTAAAATACTTTTGCCCTAGGAGATACATTTGTATATTTAGTTTACTTTTTAAAAATGTATTCTGTCTGTCTTTTATATCATGTATTTTGATCCCATAAATTTCCCTGTCCCTTCACATCTACCCTCTGCCCCTATACACCCACTCAAAATAAAACAAAATCTAAAATCTTGTTAGGGAAGCTGCAGTCTGAGACAGTGAGTCACACAATAATCTCCTTTGTCTATGTATCTTACTTGCAAGTGTTCATTGCAAAGAGTCATTCATGTGATTTGAGGCCTCTGATTTCTATTTCACTGATGATGCTGGGCCCTCACGCGAACTCTACAGCTTCCCAGGCCTGGACCCAGGGTAGTGACTTGGCCTGTCCTAACATTTACTGCTGGCACACACGAAAGGATTTGATCCAAAGACCCAAAGCTGCAGAATCTCCACAACACTGGGAAACAATAGGGCATTTATACACTTTTGTGTTTCTTTGATTTTCAACAAATTGGGCATAAAAATGAACACACACACACACACACACACACACACACACACAAACACACACACATGCACGTGCGCACACACACACACACACACAACACACACACATCACTTTAAATCTAAACTATTAACATGACTGATCCTTTCATAAAAAGCATGGAGAGCCCAAACTCTAAACATCATTAACAGGTTTTGTATCAACTCATTACTACTATGACTACTATGCTAATTTTTTTAAACATTTATTTATTTAGTTAGTTATTTGTTTACTTGGGAGGTGCATGCTACGGATGCATGTGGAAGTCAGAGAACAACTTGTGGGAGTCACTTTTCCTTTCTACCTTGTGCGACCGGGAGACAGATCACAGCATCTTTATTAACGGCACCTTCTCACTGGCCCATGATTAATATTTATATATTTTTTCAGACAATCAAATAGATTGTATTTATATTTGTGAGACTGTCATCAAACACCATCTTATAGATAATAGGTCTCATTAAATTAAATCTAATATGAAATGCAAATTGTTTTACACTGAAGCTGACTTTGTTTTTCCTTCTCTGTTTCTAGCCTTACCTCCACTTTCTCCTTTTCTTTTTTGTTCTGCGATGTCTGGAAAGATACTTCAGGAAGAAATCGTTGAGAATGGACCCTGTGTTCAGGTTGAGAGCATTCAAACAGAATTTCATGCTTCATTTTTATCTTTATTCTTTAGACATTTCAGTGTGCCGAAATTAATGTGTGTGTGTGTGTGTGTGTGTGTGTGTGTGTGTGTGCGTGCATGTGTATGAAGGGAAGAGACAACCCATGATTGTTTCTAAGGGCCTGTGTTGGAGGCAAAACTATTATAATTCATGATTTTACAGTCTAGTAGGAAAGTGAAATTAGCATACACAAGACTGACCGTAGCAAATTAGGAGTCACGGACATTTCACTGGCACACTTAAGTTATATACAAGTGTTATCTAAAATAATAGGCAAATACAAATAAGCAATTGGATACATGTTGACAGTTCAAGAAAGAAATACATTGAGCAATAAGACAATGGTTGAGATGCAGGCCTTTTCCCACAGACTCAAGGAGACAAAGTAAAGGCTTGTGATAAAGATGCAAAATAAAAGTGAAGCTGGATATTGGAATATACTGAAATAGGGAAGTATGGGGAAGGTATTAATTACTTAATGAACAACTGATGTGTGAGTGGGTTTTGCATACTTAGTTACTGTTCTGTCTCTTCGAAGAAACACCATAACTAAGGCAACTCTTACTGAAAGAAAGCACCTAATTGAAGGCTTAATTACAGTTTTAGAGAGCTGGGGCATAGTTAACACGGTGGGGAAGCATGTGAGCATGGCACTGGAGCACTAGCTGAGACACTGACATCCTGTTGCACAGGCAGCAGGCAGAGAGATAGAGAGGGATACTGGGCTTGACATGGGCTTTTGAAACCTCAAAGACTACCCCTACTGACACACCACTCTAACAAGGCCATACCCTCTAGCCCTTCCAAAATAGTGTCACTATCTGGTGACTAAGCATTCAAATATCTGGGCCTATGGAGACCATACTCATTCAAACCACCACACGCACCCCTAGCTTCTCCCACAAAAGAAATATTAAAGTCGGATCTATGTTTGATGAAAAAAATTAAGAAGGCCTGTAGGCATAACTATTATAATTTACAACCTTACAGTCTAGTAGGAAAAGTGACATTAGGATACACAAGGTCCTGGCAAATGAGGAAAGAAGGTAGAAGCGAAGTTGGGGAATATTTTATGATTCTTTAAGTTTCATAAGAGTGAGAGGCCAGAACACATGAAATTAGGAACATTCCGGTCAGTCCAGGGTGTCTGATCAGCATCCCAATGTCCATTCAGTTACTTGGTGTACAAGCTCTTAAGAATGTGTCACTCACCCCTTCTCACTGCTGACAAACAAGACCTTTAGTCAACCGCAACTAAGCTGGCAGATCTTTTCCTCTCCTGGGTCTTCTTAATTAATGTGCTTTGTTGATTTCCCTAAAACATGATGTCATCTGGCCTTAACATCAATAGCAGTGGGGACATGTTGCTTTGTTAGCTGAGGGGAGAATGTCGTCCCTGATTGAGAGAACCATTTATGTAAAAAACAAACAAACAAACAAACAAACAAGGCTGAATAGGAGCAGAGTCATTTGACTCATTGGCAGAGAGATGAGTGTATTTGAAAGGTGCATGATAGAGTAGAGGATTGGAGTTGTGCTGTTTCCAGCTCATCTATTTCAATAACTGGCAAGTTTAACACACTCTTTGGATTTTTAGGATTTCTCCAAGAAGCTGTACTGCTTTTCCAAATCCAGAAGAGCCCGGAGAAGAGGATGAAGATGTTCAGATGGAAAGAATGAAAACAGCAGATGCTGTGACCTCCCTAGAGATGGACGAGGTGAATCTAATCATTAAAGCATTCTTCCTCAAAGAGTTATGCCAGTTAGGGGAGAAGCATTCTAATCTTAGCTATCTTAGTGTGAGGGCGGTGCTTTTGCTCTTATAGTTCCTTACTATATCAGTAGGTATGCAGAGCCCACAAGCTATCACACACGCACGCGCGCGCGCGCGTGCGCGCGCACACACACACACACACACACACACACACACACACACACACACACCAACTTGTTAATTTATTTTCCAGAGTCATAGTTTGATACATACAGTTAAACATTGGAAAATGTAAGTTTTTAAGGAGTTTCTATTAAAGATTTGTTTTGTATTTTATGTGTATATGTATGTGCTTCAGTGTGTAGATGGGCATCATTTTACATAGATGCTCACAAATGCTACAAGCCCAATGAGGGCATCAGTTTCCTCTAGAACTGGAGTTACAGGGAGTTCGGAGCCACCTTTTATGGGTGCCAGGAATCAAACTCAGCTCCTCCTTGAACAAGAACAGCAAGTGTTTTTAACCACTGAACATCTCTCCAGCCCCAACTTTTATGATTTTTATAATGCAAGTTAAGCTAGTTGCAAACAATTCAGAAGAGAGTTCTTCTGTGCCTGTGTGTGTGTCTATGCATGTGTGTGTGTGTATGTGTGTGTTAAATTATTGGTTATATGAATGGCCTCAATCCAGCTCTCTGCAGAATGGCAAGTACAAATCACACACAGCACTGCAAATCAAATGTCTACAGAAGAACTTGGGAGAGTTCACTCGAAAACAGCAATCTGTAGCAAAAGTGGTTTGACTCATGATCCTATGCAAGGAAAGCCCTGATGAAAGAGGTGTGAAGAAGTCTCTAGATGAAAAGTGAGAATACTACACTGATAATCACCTCTCTTGACAGAGACCAGTCATCATCGCTAGCTGTCTGCGGAAGGAATATTTGAGCAAAAAGAAAAAATGCTTTTCCAAAACAAAGAAAAAGATTGCCACAAGGAACATCTCCTTCTGTGTTAAAAAAGGTTGGGAACTGCAATTCTGTCTCTAGAACTGTTGTGGGCTCTGAGGCCTGGGTCTTTCTAAGGGACAATGAGTGTGAGACTAATCAGCTGCTGCTGAATGCTGAAACTCGAGCCGGTTCACCAGGAGCTTCAGTCTGTGCCTTCTAGCTGACTAACTATAGTTTTAATAAGGAAGAGAGAGCTACAGCCTTTCTCTTAACCCACCGAAAGAGGTAAAAGGGATAGTAAAGATTTCATATGTTTCAAATATTTATTTACTTTTCAGTATTGAGGAACTCAGGGCCTCATGAATGCTAGGAAAACGTTCTACTAATGAAATAAAATGCTAACTCCTGGCATATGAATAAGTTGAAAATGTTCATGATGGGACTGACTGAGTCACAGTAGTGTATATTTCATTCTTAACAAATAGTTTATGGTAGCTACACATAACAAATCATGCCTATAATGCCAGAACTTGGGAGGCAAAAGCAAGATTTTTATAACAAGTTCAAGGCCACTCTGAGATGTATTCATGAGTTCCAGGGTAGTCTGGACTACAGAATAAGAACATACAGAAAAATGGTATTTGCTATGGAATTAACTGTAATAAGCGTTCTTTGAAATTCCAGCTTGGTCTCTAAGTGACTTACTTTAGGCAAGTTATCTGCATTCTTTAAGACTCAGATATCTCCCATATAAGATGAAATTAGTAATGACATCAAGCATGTGTGTGTGTACGAGAGAGAGAGAGACAGAAACAGAGAGATAGAGATTGAAATGCTGTACCTAGTACTTTGTATAGTGCCTCTCTGCGGAGTCCACAATTGTATTCAGTTTTATTTTTTTGAATCATTTGCATGTTCTTGAGTATGCCTGTTTCTTTCAGGTGAAGTTCTAGGGCTTTTAGGACACAATGGAGCTGGTAAAAGTACAACAATTAGTATGATAACCGGAGACACAAAGCCAACTGCTGGGCAGGTCAGTAACACACAAGGAAATAGGTTTTCATACTGTTGACTAGAACAAGTATTTTACATTGATTGTTCATGGAAACATAAAGATACATAGTTTGTCCTTAATAATAATGATATGTATTGAAGATGATTGATTTAACTTTTTTCCTTAATGCAAAAAAGTAATTTTGAGAAGAGCTAATCTTATCAGTCCAGTGCCCTTGAAGAGAATATTAACAAAATTATCATCTACATTATACAAACACATACACATGCATGTGTACTTTCATGAAGACACCATTGCTTTATTTGTCCCAAGAACTTGGTTTTCTTATCCAGCATTATATTAAAGACTTCTGTTAAAACCCCAACAAGTGTTGCTAATATGGTTACAGTCATAAAGTTCCCTATATAATAACTATTATCTGCTTCCATGCTGAAATTAAAGGCTACATAACACTTGTGTAACAAGAGGCCATGGTTGTCTTTGCAAAGAAGACAGTCAGCAAAACTTTCTTGTGATAATTGGGATAAGTCCTAGTCAGAAGGTGGATGATGTCTCCAGTGACAGGAGAGGTGCTGGCAGTGCCTGATGCTATTGGAGTTGTACTGAAGTTTTGCAAAGTACCACCCTGGTGCTGTGATGGAGACCTAGTACCACCCTGGTGCTGTGATGGAGACCTAGAATTTGTGAGATGACAGACATTGGAGACAAGCAGTACAACTGTCCATAGTCTACCATAAAATCTTAAATTGTATATAAATTACACTTTTCTAAGCCAAATTAGATAAATGGTAGACAGAAGCCAGAGTTATGACTTCAGAGAAACATGCTATTGCTGTTTGATCCGAGGTTAAGATCAGTGGAAAGGTTGATGAAGGACTGTTGGACATGGTACCGGTTGCTGAAGACACCATGAATTGACTTTTTTGTTTCCACTTTGACAAAGCTACCGGAGAAGTCCTTTAAAAATGCAAAGGAAAGCAGTGCTCTCTTGATAGCAAACTCTTATCACAGCGGTTCAAACTCTACCATAGCTGCAGATGGCTTAGCACAATGTGGGCTGTGCCAACTGCTTTTCTTTCTCTCTGTCTCTTGGGTTGGCCTTTGCTCTTCCCACTGGAGGGTATGTGGGCTTGAACTCCCGGTGCATAGAGCAATCTCCAGGCACTTTGACCATCTCTTTGGTATCACTCTGAGTTCCACTTGCTCAAAGGGCCTTTTATTACCTGAATCATTCACTTTATTAATCCTCATATTAGGTGCATGTATTGTCATGAAGGCATTAAGCAGAGGCTCCTGCTGGTCCACTTATATTTCAACTTATTTTCTGTTTTCTCTCTAGAATGAAAGTTCTTCAAGGCAAAGTTAACTTGTTTTTCCTCCTCCTCCTCCTCCTCCTCCTCCTCCTCCTCCTCCTCCTCCTCCTCCTCCTTCTCCTCCTCCTTCCTTTGCACTGGAGAGAGATAATAACAAAGAATCAAGGTTAAGGTTAAGGGCTTAGGTTCTAAAAGCTGACTCTAGTTTCAGTTCCTACGTTTACGTTCTGTGACTCTTGTGCAGATTTCTTAACCCTTGAACACATGAAGTTCACATGTCTAAGAGGAACATAACTAACTGTAGGAATTTTTGAGCATAACATAATTTATGAGGTACTGAATTCTTAGGTTTCAGCGCATAGAACCACTGCATACACATTAGCTGTTATATACAGCATAGTGCTTGTCTCGTCAAAATAATAAATATCATTTTATTGGTTCCCAAGTAGTAGATATATTGCTAAGGAATTTTTCTGTCAGTTGCTTCAGGGTTGTTGAACTCTAGAAATAATGGCATTGTGGACTGGATAAATGTTGTGTATAGAATATTTAACAGCATCTCTGGCATTTACCCACTAGATGCCAGTAGTACCCTTTCCATCACAAAAATGAACACAGTTGTGACAAGTAAATACCTACATCTCCATATAATGTGAGATATATCCCAAGAATAGAATTGCTCTTTATGAAAGCCATTGTCCTACTGGGGAAACACAATGCTTAGCAAATATCTATTGTTTTGAATATTTGGATCAGTTAAAAAACTCAAGTAATAAGTCACTCAACTAAGCAATCTTAACTTGAACTGTGGTGGTGGATTTAGTCGTAAAATCCAGACTATGTTAAGGTATAATAATGTGGAGTATTTGCATTTTAAATTATTGAGCATTTCATCACTTCCCCAGAGCTAAATAATTACTTAAGTCTTTAAACATTTCTTATTTTTTATGAACTTCATACTTGAGCACTGCATGTACATCATTCCTGCCCCTTCATCCACCCCTCCACCTCTCCAACATTCCCCATGTTCCACCCCTACCTCTCAAACTCATGGTCTCTTAATTCTCACTGCTACATGTATATATATGCAGACAGGTAGGAAGATAGATAGATAGGTAGGTAAGTAGATCTATCTATCTATCTATCTATCTATCTATCTATCTATCTATCTCTATCTATCTATCTATCTATCTATCTCTATCTATCTATCTATCTATATGAACTACTGAGTCTGTTTAGAACCGCTCATATGAACATGTGTCCACACCCAACCACTTAGGTTTAGACAACCTACATGGAAGCTCATCCCTGGAGGAAACTGATTTTTTCTCTCTCAGCAACCATTGACAGGCTGTAGATCATCATCTGGAATCGGGGACCATATGAGATTTCTCCTACCTGGTGTGGCATGTCAATGGGTGTTGTTATAACTCGGTCTTGTTCAAGCAATTATATTTTTACTATTATATTCTTAGTAGTCAGTTGTGTGAAGAGCTCATCATTTTTAGTATCACTTACATGCACATACTCACACACACACATGCACAGTTTTGAATAGAATCTGAGAAAGATTTTATTGTGTGCAGGTGTTTTTGAAAGGATGCAGTGGAAGAGCTCTCGGGTTCTTGGGATACTGTCCTCAGGAGAACCTGCTGTGGCCCATCCTGACAGTGAAGGATCATCTGGAGGTGTATGCTGCTGTGAAGGGGCTGAAGAAAAAAGATGCCTTGGTCACTATTACACGGTACATTGAAAAGTCACACTCATTTCCTCCTTAGGAGGGTGATGTCTTATTAATGGTATTCTCACAAAATTAAAGTAGGGAGCTTCTACCTACTGACCCTTTGCTTGTGGAAGACTTAGTCATCTAGGACCTAGTTTGCTGTTGTTTATTCTTACTTAAAGTCTATAGAGGAAAGTCTACAAATTTTTTAATAGGGAAAAATGTGGGAAACAAGAGTATGATGTCAGCTTCACGTTACTCTAATGAAATCTATGAGTCTGGTTACATTTGAAGAAAAGAGATTTATTTATTCAACTCGATTTTGAGGGTGAAAGTTCAAGATGTCAGTCTTTCACCTAGCCTCTGGTGGGGGCCAAACAGCAATTATATCAGTGCAGTATTGTTTTGAGTGGGAGATAATTTTCCCAGAGGGGAAACCAGAGAGAGATAAAGACTGTATAACCCTTTCTGAAAACACAGCTCCATTGCTCTAGGTTTTCTCCTCTAGCCTCTACAGCTTTTAAGGGCCCACCCAGTTTCCTAACATCACCAGTTAGGTATAAGTGCATGAATCCTTGGTGAGCAAACTATATCTAAACAGTAGCAGTAACCTAGGGGGTAACAAAGTTGTGACCACTCTGATGACGTTTAAAACTTCCACTGCTGCAATGTTGCTTATATTTGCTTGCTAAGTTCCTTCCTCCTCATGAATATTGAAGATCAATCACTGTGTTTCTCAGGTTGGTGAATGCTCTCAAACTGCAGGACCAGTTGAAGGCTCCTGTAAGGACCCTCTCAGAGGGAGTGAAGAGAAAGGTATGCACAGGGCTCAGAAACCCCCTTTGCATCCCGCAGGCTGATGACAGACAGGTCACCCCTCTTGTTTCAGCTTTCTTTCGTGCTGAGCATCCTGGGGAACCCATCTGTGGTGCTTCTGGATGAGCCATCAACTGGGATGGACCCCGAAGGGCAGCAGCAAATGTGGTGAGATTAGGAGCAACACTTACGTGGATTTGCGTATCTTATAAAAACTGACTTTCAATGTAATTTAAAAGCATAAAGATATTCACCCTTTAGCAGAAAAAGCAACATTAACAGAAAAAGTATGCAATGTCAATATTCTGGCCAGCACTTGTAATACAAGAGACATATTCCTTCCATATAATGCCCACTGTACGAATCTTGTGTTCCTCTTAGATCTCAACATGCATAGGGCATAGTTAATCCACTCAATAGTTATTAAATTTTAAATCCTCTGCAATAACAACATGACATGGTCATGGACATGAAAATAAAAACGCCAAGCCATGAGTATGCTAATTACTTTATGAAATTTCTAAAGTCAATTATGTCATGCCCTTGTAGTTTATATTATGATTATCACGTATTCTAGGAAGTCATCACTTCCTCCCCTCTGCTTTATCATTAATTTTCCTACTGTTCAGGACTTTTAAGAGCAATGTTTTCTTTAGCACCTAAATCCATGTTTAGCCCTAAACCATGTCTAAATCATATATCTAACCAAAAATTAGGCTATTTATTTGTCTGTCAATCCTAGAAAAATACCTTGGTTTTGGTTTCTCTTGGGTGCACTTCTTATTTTGCATGTGTGCTAACAGAAATATCTTTGAAAGGTTCTATGATAAATTGGAAATTCTCTTTAATCAGCTGTTCTCCTCGACCTGACTTTAGGCAGACAATCCGGGCCACCTTTACAAACACAGAAAGGGGTGCCCTCCTGACCACCCATTACATGGCGGAGGCAGAGGCTGTGTGTGACCGTGTTGCCATCATGGTGTCTGGGAGGCTAAGGTGAGCACTGGTCAGGCCTGCCCTTGACCTTGAGTTGCCTTCTGTGATAGAGGAATACTGTCTACTGTGACAAGCTGGAGAATCAATCTGTGCCAGTCTCTGTCTGGCCCTGTTTCTATCACCCAGATGCTGAATTACATTGGCCATAAATAGCTTTCTTGCCTTGCTTGACTATAGCCTTCTCTATCTCCAGATGTATTGGTTCTATCCAACATCTGAAAAGCAAATTTGGCAAAGATTACCTGCTGGAGATGAAGGTAAAGACCCCCACACAGGTGGAACCTCTCAACGGGGAGATTATGAGGCTTTTCCCCCAGGCTGCTCGGCAGGAAAGGTAATGCATATATATTATTTTAATATTTATTTTTGGTGGTGATTTTTTTTAGATGGATGAGAAATGAAAGTTATATCTTCTCATTATTTTTAACTTCAGTACATATAAGTACCTTCATTTCTAAGAGAAGGCCACTGTTCTAAGGGCTGCTGCAGGAAATAACTAAGACAATATCTTGCTCTTTAGAGGCTGGCTCTTGTGAAGGGAATTAGCATTTGTGGGGTTCTGAAATGTGCCATGTACTAGTGTATATTTGTGCTTCTACTATCCAAGTGGCCTTTGCCAGAAGGTTGAACAATCCTTATTAAAGGAGATGCCCTGATAGGGCTCAGCGGTGGTAGAAGCCATCCATCAGAATCAATGAATGGTACCTCTCAGCATTTTTATGTAAGTGCTGGTTCTAGAGGCTCAATAGGGTGAAACCAAATAACTATCTCTTTCTGCTTAGATATGCTCTTTTTCCTAAGATGGAAGAACAATCCTGTTCCCTCCCTTCTTAAGGCATCTTGCTACTGACTTCTTCTCCCATGTCCTAGTCTTCCTCCTCGCAGGCTGACTTCTTTATCACAGAGCACTGGAACTGCAGCCAAATCATAAGATGTACATTTATGCTGGGTGGTGGCACACGCCTTCAATCTCAGCACTCTGGAGGCAATGGCAGGTGGATCTCTGTGTGTTCAAGGCCAACCTGGTCTACAGAGTGAGTTCTAGGACAGCCAGGACTGTTACACAGAGAAACCTTGTGTCATAAAAAAAAAAAAAGATACACCTTTACACAAATAGTTTACAGGAGTGTTGTTCATATTCAGGCATGCATACATTAGAGGGTACAACTTGAACCTACTGTTTATTTCCTTCTCTTTACAGATACTCCTCTCTAATGGTCTATAAGCTGCCTGTTGAGGATGTACGACCTTTATCACAGGCTTTCTTCAAACTGGAGAGATGTAAGTGAACGTTTAGAAATATAACTTTAAAATCCCAACCAGCTTTAAAATCATATAATGTTCATGATACATAATTAACAAGTTGCTAAGACATCTGATCCAGTGGTTCTCAACAAGAAGTGATTTGGCATGTTCATCTCAAAAGGCAAAATGCGTTCAGTCTATCTTTGAAAATTCCCACAATCCTGAAGAGTCCCAATACTGTTCAAGAGTCTTTCGTGTGACTCAAGACAAACTCTGGTTTGTGAGCTCTGGTAAAATAAAAGACAGCACTACATCCTTCCAACAAATAATGGCTCAGAGAAAATATTCCTATTTAAAGGGGAGTAACAGAAGGATAGCAAGCAGAAATTGCAGAAAAGCAAGATCAAACACATAAGGTAAATCTCATTAACTCTTGTAGATCCATCTCAGTTATTCAGCCCATGTTTTGGAATGTGGTTACTGCCTACAGAATTTTGTATGCCCTTCCCATGAATGGCACATATGACCTCCTTCTTGGGCTTGTTCTACTCAAAACCTGAACATTTCTTTAGTAGATGTTCTTCATCTATGGCATCTTCAACATCCCAAAATCTTTACTGTAGATTTTTATACTTCAAAGCTTCATGATGGCTTGCCTGGGAATCTAACTCTACTATGCACTTCCCAAATTGTCTTGGGAACCTTGGTGCAAGACCCAATCACTCCATAATTTTTGCATTATTCATGCATGCAAAACTTGCACTGTGTGAGTGATTCTAAATTCTGCTGCTGGCTTGAAAATTACCCAGGTGCCCTTTCACCAAGGCTGCAGCAGCCTTTGAGTGTCTGGGTAGCTTAAACAAGATACTTCTATCCATGGTTCTTCACCAGCAGAGTGTTATGGCACTTATCCTGCTCAGTTGCTTACTTTTCAACTCAGCTCACATTTCTAGACCTTAAGGCCTTTTATGAAAGAAGTCTGGCCCTCAAGGCAACTTTCCTATTTTTCCATTATTTTTCTTTAATGACAATAAAGACTCTAAGAGTTGTGCCCAGTTTTTCTGCCCCTACTTTGTATACAGTAACTTTAAATGTGCCCACAATGCACACTTTTTCAAAATGTTTATTCCACCTTTTCATCTCTTTCATTGTAAAGTTGGTTGAAGGGAACAAACAAGCTACGTTTGCTGTATTCTGATTGCTGTTTTGTCTCAAAATTTTCCCCACCCAATAATCAACCATTTGAGTGAATGTAGCCTCACTCAAATTCTCAGAACTAAAGCTGTAGCAGATATCTTTTCCAGAAGTCATACAAATGACTTCAAGGCTAAGTCTCAGTGGAGTTATCATCTGAAACCTTGTGAGTACAGTGTTTGCCCTCTGCTTTTTCACTGGCTTTGGAGTCTTCTTCCAGAAGGTCCCATAGGCTCTGCTTATAACAATCTAGATCTCTCCCAGACCTTTACCCAACATTTTTTCATTTCTTCTATTAAGCCAGTTTCAAAGGTTTGAGGACCAAATGGTCATGTTTAATCACAGAAATGACCACACTTCTGGTACAAATTTCTATATTGCTTCAGTGTTCTTGTGACCAAATATATACCAGAAACAACTTATGGGTAGAAAAACTTAATTTGACATATGGTTTCAGATAGTTGTAGTCTATCATAGCAGTTCATCAAAGACAACTTTGTTAGTTGGGAACATTTTACTGGGGATACTCACATTGTGTCACACTAGAAGCAGAGCAAACAGGCCAGAGCAAAGAGAATATATAATCTTTAAAGGCTCATTTATAGTGATATTCTTCCACTAGTCAGGTCTCATATCCTAAAGGTTCTATAGTTTCAAGTTAGTTTCACAAACTGAAGACTCTTTGGGTAGCTTGTGAAGGACCTTCCAGATTCACACTGACCTATTACTCCTGCTTCTTCTTATGCTGTGCTTTCTATATTACAAACTACTTTATTTTGAACTCACACTTCCCAACTTGTATCCTTTTGATACATGGTTAGGGCAACCCATGTAGGCTGTTATTTTCTTATCTTACTGTAAATCTCACTCTGTGGTCTATTTTCAAGTATGGCTCATTTTGGCCTGCTTGCTAGGTTTGCATCATAATGATAAGAAAGATTCCATCGAACTCTTATAAACAGGATATATTTTGTAATAGATAAGAATTAATGAGATTGATGTTCCAGGAAGGCTGGCTCCCTCGAATATTGTAAAGCTTTTCTTTAAAAGCCCTTTATATTTATGCGTTCATCAATAGCCTTTTCTAGCTTATATTCATTTCCTTTATTTAATTTGTAAACATTGAGGTTCTAATTTTTTAAACAATTTTAATGCCAATTTTCTACCTTATTCTGGTAAAATAATCCAGTGCCAACTGTAGGCATATAATTAACATTTTCTCAAGTGTCATTACATACCATAATGTTCTCAGATTCAACATTTTATGGAAGAAATTAGGCCCAGAACCTTTCAAGAACAATGCATACTCCGTGAACATCCATATAGATCCATTCTTCCATACCATCAGATCAGATGTGGGTAATACAAACCCCAGCACTTTAATCTCTCTTCTTATTCTGTTTCCTTCCTGTTTTATAAGGTGGTATTAGGATCCCCTAATATTAGGTAGAGTGGAAGAGAAAGGGAAGGAGGGAGGAAGGGAGGAAGAAGAGGAGGAGGAGGAGCTAACTTGGCCACAGGATTGGTTGATGATCATGGACACTGTAATTATCACACCTGTGTGGGAGCACACTACATCATCTTGAGATTATAAATAGCACAGTGATTACCATTGTGATGAGATCTAAAGAGACAGAGAGACACAGCTGGGACAGAGTGATAACTTATCACCTTGAGAGAAATAGTGACAATCAGTCAAGATACTCCTGTCAGGGAGAGAGTGAGAGAATAAAAGGCATGACCTCTCTTCCCACCCCACCTCGTTGAAAACCCACTGGGACATGTCACTTAGCACTAGCCTCTGGTTTAGGAAGAAGGCAGATGTAGGAGGCACATGAGAATTTTCCAGCACAAAGAGAATCATGTTTTAACTTTATCTCAGATTGGGGTTCTAGAATTTATTTTCCTTTCTATCTTCTAGTGCCTTTGCCAAAACTCCATGGAAATGGGAGAGTATTTTTTTCTTTTTATATGACTAATTGGTATATATAGTTTCCAGTAGTTAACACAAAAGAGCTATGATCCTGTTTTTATTATTCGTTTGTTCTCTTTGTACGTAAATTGATGAAATTCCTTGTGAAAGAAAATGAGCTCCTAATGGGTCTTCATTCATCCTTACACAGTGAAAGAGAACTTTGACTTGGAAGAATACAGCCTCTCACAGTCCACTCTAGAGCAGGTGGGTAACTTATAGTGAATGTAAATCATCCCCAAATAAATAAAAAGCTGAAGAGACAGCTTGTTGGATAAAGCACATTATGAACAAGCGTGAAGACCGTAGTTTGAATCCCTAGAATACATGCAAAAGCCAACTCCTGTAATCCTAACACCAAGGAAGCAAGGTGGAATCATTGATCAGACACGTAAAATGGCTGGATGGACTAGCTGATTGAAGAGCTCCAGGTTCAATTGAGTGTCTGTGCCTCTGTAAGTAAAGTGTGGAGAGCAACTGAAGAAGACATGTGACATCGGTGTCTCCACAACGTACAACGTACATGTAGACATGGATGCATACATATCACATACACATGCAAAAGCATAATAAATAAGCTTAGGAAGAATATGCAGTCTTTACAGGATTTGCAGGGGGGTGTGTGTGTCATTTCTTCCTTTCTTATTTCTCTTTTCCAGGTCTTCCTGGAGCTCTCCAAGGAGCAAGAGCTGGATGACTTTGATGATGAACTCAATTTCTCAGTGAAGTGGAAGCTCCTCCCACAGGAAGAGATTTAAAGATCCAAATGTTCTGTTTAATCTTCAAGCTCACGTCCCCTTTAAAGACAGTATTCAGTAGCATCGATGTGTCTTACTTATCTCAGATGTAGCACTAAGTATTTCTGAAACTCATGTCAGATTTTTCTTTCTGATTAATTAATACTTCTGACAGTGCTGACCAAAGTGAGAACAGGCTAGAATGCGCAGCCAGAGCACCCTCAACCAAGTCACATTTCACACAGAATGGAGCTCTGAAATCCATTTATGATGGTACTGATGTTTTTGAGTAAGTTACAGTGACTGATTGACTTTCTCCCCTCCCTCCCAAGTTTCAAAACATTAACCATTTTCTTTTCTTGTTGACTAGTTAAGATGCAATTTAAACAATATTGATTTTAGGGCGAAGGGAATCAGTTGATTTCCCAACAGCACACTGTTTGTCTTTTGTAACTCACTTGGACCCGTTCTTCATTCACTGGTCCTTTATTGAACGGTTTGCAGACTTTGGGTTACAGAGAAATGTTTTGTGACTAGAAAAAGCAACTTTAGACGTGTAGGAGTAAGTACTCACACTCATTAAGTGATTGGGTGCATATTTACATGCAAATTTGAACCATGTCTGAAATTTTGATTTTTTTTTAAAATGATGTGACTATGTACTTGTAGGTAAAAAGGTTAGCTTTGCAAGTTTTTATTTACCAAGTCTCTGTATGCTAAGACCTATCTATCGCAACATCACTACAATCGCCACAAACTCTTATCTATGAGGTTTATGTTGTTACTACTATTATTTTTACTAGTTAACCAAACATTTACAGGCAGTTATGTGAAAAAAATTACCTTGATTCTAGAGCAGTATATGGTGTATGCGAATACCAACTTCCCTCAACTTATGAGAATTCTCACACTAAAAGACTCTAAGTATTTAATTTTAAAAAGAGACATTAACGCTGGCCTTATAGTGACAAATCAAAGGATACAAATCAATGTCTGGAAAGCACTTTTCTTAGGGCCAGAAAAAAATGTCTCAGTAGTGAAAGATGAGGGCCTTTCAGGCCTGACAACCAGAACTTGATCCAAGGGCCCCAAATTGTGGAACCAAACAGAACCATCCCTCAAGTTGTTTTCTGACCTCCACACACGTGGTGTCATGCGCGTGTCTACACACATGCACTCAGAACAAATAAAAAATGAAATAAAAATATAATGAGCTTCACATGGTGTTTTCATACTATTTTGTTTCTGCTGATTCTTCTCTACTGCTCCCTTGCCTTACCCCTGCACTACTCCTGCTGGCCCCCTGCCTCAGCCACTAGCCCTCTTCTGTTTTCATGCAGCATGCATTCCAAAGCCTTCTTTCATGTTCCTTTCCTTAATTATTCTCACTAGTCTCTCTCAGTTTGACACACACTAGAATTACTCAGAACAAGGCAACCTCTGTTGAGGAATTGGTGACATGTCTGTAAGGCGTCTTTACATTTCCTTTTGGTTTTATGTGTATTTCAATTGCATGTCTGTCTGTGCATCACATGTGTGCAATGCCGACAGAGACCAGAGGAGGGCATCAGATCGCCAAAGACTGGAATTACAGATTAGAGCTTCCATGTGCTGGGAATTGAATCGAAGTCCTCTGGCAGAGCAGCAGTACGTTTAGGACTGAGATTTCTCTTAAGCCCCTGAGGCCTAATTGCCAACTGATGGAAAAGAATCCAGCCTGCTCTTGATACTTTAGGCAGGTGAACCTGGGATGTGAAAGGAAGGCAGCAGCTGAGCCAACTGGGGCAAGCCAGTAAGCAACATTTCCCCATGATCTCTGCTTCAGTTCCCGGCTCTAGGTTCCAGTCTTGAGTTTCTGCCTTATCTTGAAGATGGACTGTAACCTAAAGGCTAAAATAAAGCCTTTCCTCCCCTAGTGACTTTCATCGTTATAACAAGAACCATGAGAGCAGTAGGACTCATAAGATCCTCTTTTCCTCTTTTTAATTAATAATTTTTCTCTTTTTAATTTAATAATCCATACTCTTTCTATATATATGATATATATGTATATTTATATATGCATATATACATATGCACACCCATATTTTTGTCTTTGGCACTGGAGAATGTAGGTTTCCAAAAGGGCCCACAACTCCCTCAGCAGTTAATGGTGTTGAGAAAGAAGGTGTCATTTTCCTCAGTGGTATAGCTGCTGAGAAGGTGTCCTTGCTCCAGAAAACAACTTTTCACTACACTTAGGCAAGAATCTTTAACTAAACTCAGTGGATCATACATTTAAAAAAATGTGAAGGCAGGAAGGACAGGCTTTTTGGAAAGAAAGGTTTCAATGAGAGAAGGTGAGCATGGAGATGAGAGGAAAATGGGAAATACAAGTCACTTAAATCATTATATAAATATATGAAACTGTCAGATGACAAAATCAAAAACCCAATAACTTATGCAAATATTAAAATTCCCCACAAAAGATGTCTCTTATAATCTTAAGAGATCAAGACTGGTGTCCAAGTACTCCATCTTATCCGTTACATTGAGTGACACACTTAATATTGATATCATCTGTATGGGGATAGATAATCTAATCACCTGACCCCAGAGCTTTTTCCAACCAGTGGAAGGAAGAAATTGCAGAAGTTCCAAAGGAAAAGAATGATACCCTCTGTTTGTCTCTGAAGTTATGGAGTCATAAGACAAGGAACGTTGATATCCTACAGTGGAGTAATTGAGAGGAACAAAGAAAACTGAACTTCTTCAAAATACTTTGTGATACCAAAATAATTGAAGTTTTAGGATTATTTATTATAACAGAAATTATTTATTATTGACCAGAAAGAATAATAATTCAGGCCAAGGAAAGACTGTGTTAAAAACCTGAAATATGTGTTTCAGGGCAGCGATAAACTGTTGAAACCTTTGAACTAAGCCAAGTTCTCTGTCAAGCCAAGGGTTTGACAATCTTGTCATCTTCATACAAGTCAAACAAACAAACAAACCACACATAAACAAGTAAGAAAACAAAACAAAACAGATTTTCTTCAGGTGGGACTCTGGGGGTTTTGCTCTCAGAACACTGAGGCAATCTACAAAGCAACAGCAATAACAAAAATCAAAACTTTTAGAACCAATTAATTAGCACAAAAACAGTAAGTGTAAAATACCATAGCACAGATGTCACAATAGCATTTTAATGTTATAGTTCATGGCTCTTTGCATGTTTACAAGACATTAGAGATCCCAGTGGTATATTGCATAATGACCTGTAAATCATTCCTGTTGTGGGGGTGCGGGGTGACAATCAAGAAGCAAGATTAACTTAGTAAAACCCTTGACAAAATAAATGCTGCAGACTTTTGAAAGTGAAGACTCTTCTCAAGGAGGGGCGGGAGCAGTCATAGAGGAAAACGCATTCTTTGCGTGTCTTCACAGGAAAGCTGAAAATCAGACTGAAATGTAGACATGAATCCTTACTGAGCACCAAACATTTCCCAGAGCTTAGGAGTGGATTTCAACCAGCAACACAGAATGATCTCAGAATTCTGAATAGGTAAAGACCTCACAGATTCAGCCGTAGTTATTTGTAGATGGCTCAGCCATTAAATGTAAGGCTCACAACCAAAAAATATAAGTGTTTTATAAGTTAAACCTGACAGGATTCACTGTGTAATCTTAGAGAATATTATCTGAAGTCACAATAATTTTTGTAGACTTGTATTTTGAAAGTGCACTGATGCACATAAACTAATTTACAATAGTTCTATTTATGTAAGTAAAGTAGAATTTCCAAAACATTAGCTGGACAGTGGCTTATGCTTCCCTCCTTACTAATAACTCTGCATTAAAGTATGTCTTGTTTTACCAAGACAAAAGACTTTTTTTTTATGGTTGCTTTGGTTTAGATTTTCAATTTCCTATGTATAGCACAGTGTTCTGAGCCACAGTTCCTAAGCCTTGTTATGAGTACATTTTGAGATGGAGCCCATTGACTGATGCTGTTAAGACCAGGAATTCATGAAATGGACAGCATGGAATATGTGACATAGAAAAAAAGTGGCCAAGATATTGATCTCAAACCTGATTATATTACCTGACTCAACACTGGAAAATAAGTTCAGAGCTCGAAGCTCTTTACTTTTTACCTTTTAAAGATATTTTATTCTTTGAAATTTGCCAGTTTCTATTTCGAGGGGCGTAGACAACTTACAGATCTGGATTTCCTTTGTAACATGCATTTTTATGACATTATAATTAGTCAAAGAAGCAAAGCTGGCAATTCTCTGCTGTGGGAACTGGCTGGGAGTCAATAAAAAGGAGATTTGTTCAGGGGTGGTCACGTGAATGCAATGCTTCAGCAGGCCAAGAAAATTGTGACCACGACCTTTCTCCAAATACAATCATTCTGAGTGGAATACTCAACGCAGGCAAACAGGAATGAGCACAATACAAATGTGATAGAGGCCAGGAAGAAATAGAAATCATTTTCTTGAAGCAAAGAAGCACAGGGGTAAAGCCAAGTCTCTAATACACTTTCTTCAGATAACCCAAAAGTAAGTTCACTTTTACTTCTGTCTTGTTTGTATTATGTAATTATAAATGAGATTCCATCTACTCAAAGAGCAAGTTTTAGCAGGATAATATTTATAAAAACAGTGACTTTAGTGTTTTTAGATTTATTTTTATGTGGTCTACAGGGAAAAGAATGGGTGGTTTTAAAGACATTGTCATATTTTTTTGGTTTTAAGCAAAAGTGTGTGAATGTGCCATTAATGTATTAGTGACCATGAGGGACATAAGAAGATCTTCTCGAAGCATTTGCAGTGTGAGCCTGAATATGGATCTGCTGCCAGGCTGCAGTTATACACACATGCAATTTTATTGTGCAATAATTTTCAGGCATTTCCAATATACTTTCTCTAATCCTGAGAATTGTTTAGAATGCCATTTAGATAAATGCTTTTATATCTCAGCTTACCATTCTCAAACTTACAGTTTTTTAAAATCTAAGATACTTTCCTGCACATTTCTATTTCTTGGACATGATGTGCTGAATCATATTGAGACAGGTGTCATTTCATTACAGTAGCATTTCAAATGTCACATCCTTTGCTGTCTGCAAGAGTCTGTAGTAAACAGGGCTTTGTTGACTGGCGTAGAGCATCAGTCAACAAAATATTCACTCATAATGAAACAAAATATTCATTTATATTTGTACGTGAGATAGCAAGCATCTAAGAATTAAAGAAATAAGGAAAAGCAAGCAAGAGGGATGTCTTAGTGAACTTATTTATATTACACAACAGACTTACAGTGAAACTCTGGGATTGGGAGTTAGACTCTTCTAGCTACAAAGAGTTGTGGCTGCTTTCTTGGCTGGGTTCAAGCTTTCCAATCTCTTCTAGAATGTTTATGTTACCAGGAACAATTATTGGGACTCCTGAACTCCCTGACCTGAAACATCTATTTTTTGCTAGTCTACCAGCCCGCCCCCCTGCCCTCCATTTGTCAGTCCACAGGCTTTCTAATACCATTTCTCCATCCTTTTGTAGCAAGACTTGCCTACAAGCATTATTTAATAGCCAACTATTGTTTTCTTTTCTGGAAATAACTTGGTGAGCCTGGTGTGGCTATTGTGTTCCCCTAGTGGGAGTACACTTCACCTAGACTTTCATCCTGGGAAACAGGCAGCTCTCTGGAACTTTTGTTCTTGATTTATATGACAATATTCCATCACAACCTGTGGACTACTTTTAGACTCTGCCTAACAGAGTGGTAAAAAGACTACCTCTGCCAATTATTAGGACGTAAGAGCCAATTGACACAGCCCAGCAAAGAGCACCATGATGGAACCGATGGCCCTGGCACACCTCCCAGAAAACTGATGCTCCCTCTAGAGTAATTTGAGTGTGTAATTCATTCTAAGCTCTTTTTTTACACAACTTAAAGTTTTAGTGAACTTAGTGAAGAGTTATCCTATCTTTTTTTTCTTTTTTCCTTTTTTTTTATTTAAAAAGTTTTCCATATCTACCACTGTTCCCCCTCCCTTTTCTCCTCCCAGTCCCTCCCAGTTCTCTCCCAGCCTCCCCCCACTTCATCCCCTCATCCATTCCCCCAAGGATGGCAAGGACTCCCAAGGTGGGTCAGGTCAGTCTAAAATATCCAGTTGAGGTTGGTCAGAGTCCCGCCCCCAGTATCAAGGCTGAGTTAGGTGGTGTTCCTCTCTAGAGAATGGGCTCAGAGATGTCAGTTTGTGCTCCAGGAACATACTCTGATCCTACTGCAAGAGGTGCCATAAACTGCCCATGCCATTTGACAGTTATCTACCTTTGGAGGCTTTGGGTCTTTTCCATAAAGGTTCCTCGGTGATTATTTCAGAGTCAGTGAACTTCCAATAGCTCAGGTCAGTCATCTCTGTGGGTCTCCTCATGATCCTGATCCCTTTGCTCATATGCTCTCTCCTCTCTCTCCCTTCAGCTAGACTGGGAGCTTGACCTGGTGCTTAGTTATGGATCTCTGCTTCTGCCTTTATCCATTGCTGGATGAAGGTTCTATAATGACAATTTAGGGTGGTCATTCATTTGATTATAGGTGAAGTCTTGTTTAGTAACCCTCTCTACTATTGCTTCGAATCCTAGCCTGGGACATCTTGTGGGTTCCTGGAGGTTTCTTCCTTCCTTCCTTCCTTCCTTCCTTCCTTCCTTCCTTCCTTCCTTCCTTCCTTCCTTCCTTCCTTCCTTCCTTCCTTCCTTCCTTCCTTCCTCCCTCCCTCCCTCCCTCCCTCCCTCCCTCCCTCCCTTCCTCTCTCTCTCTCTCTCTATCTCTCTCTCTCTTCCTTCCTTCCTTTCTTTCTTTATTCTTTTATGTGCAGTTTCCAGGAAGGCCTAACAAACTGGGTTAGTTGCGGTGTGAAAAGATGTTTATATTCAACTATGTTCTGAAACTTCTCGTTTGGGGAATGTTCTGCTAAAGTAATTATATTTATTGGGGTGGCAGGGGAATAGCATGGAAAGGGGGGTTGTCACTATATGTAGTCAGAGGATAATTTGTGGAATCAGCTCTTTCCTTTCTTCATGTGACTCCTGAGAATCTCACTCAGGTCATTAGACTTGGTAGCCAATGAATTTACATGTTGAGCCATATTGGAGATTCATCAGTGTATTATACATCAATAAGGTAACCCTTCATTAGTCTGAGTGAGTTTCACCTAATCCCATGAAGTCCTTGCAAATGTAGTCTGAGGTTCACCAAAAAATATGAAATTCTCTTCAGACTTTAAAACCTAGACGCTCCAACTTTCCAGCTTACTGTTTCACATGTTTGTATGCAAGGCTGCAAAGTTCATACCTCAATTGGAATCCTGTTTGCCTTCCCTACATGCCATAAAATAACTAGCCCACACAGCTAAATAAGCCAATTCCTGAAGGTAAACTGATTGGTCTTCTGCGTATAGTTTCTCTCACATTTTCTTTTTAAAAAATACTCTATAGATTGCTAGATGTTAATACAGTTGCGTCCTGTTCTTTGTGTTTCTCTGAATAGTTTGGATGAACACAGTAGCCGTTTCTGAGAAGTCCACAGGCTCAGTGAGCACTTTGGCTAATAGTGATAAATGCTGAGATTGATTTGTGGTTTCTGCTGGAAAGGGGCTGCTCTGCAGCTACACTCCTAGGGAAAGTGAAGTATAATAGTCTTCTCACATCAAATTAATATGCTCATTACATGGTGCTAGATATGTTGACTTATAAATTATATGTAAAACAATATCCAGGTCTAGATCCATTTAATTCATTCTCTTCTTCTCCCCCTCTCCCATTCCCCCCCTTCTTTCCTTGTGTTTAAATGGTTACATATTATACAAATTAGAATATTAGCATATTTATGAAACCAAGATATGCATGTCGTTTTAGAAAATACACTGTTAAGGGAGTCTGTGAGAGGAGAGGAGAAGAAGAAATTAGAGAGATACGCCGTGGATAAGCTAGAAATTCCAAGAATCTAAGCACTTCCTTAGGAATAAAGGGCAGCCAGGCTTTGACATCTGCTGCAAATTTCCCAAGATCTTAGTATTTACTGGCTTTTCTCGTTTTCTCTTACTAAACAGACCAAAATGGTTAGCAGAGAGATAAACCTGTGCCAACAGACGTGGGCCTTACTGTGCAAGAATCTGCTTAGAAAAAGGAGAATGAAGAGAGATACTTTTTGGGTAAGACTTGGCATCGGCCATGCTTCCTGTTTGTGCTATCACAGTGTGTTTCTCCTGTGTGCAAGGGCAGTTGATCATGACTGGAAAGAAAATCACGCCTCTAAACAGAAGCCAGAGGTTATTCATTAAGGGCTGAGTATAATAAAGGAAGGGCCAAATTAGAACACAATAAATACTTCAAACCTTACAAGGCTGTTCAAATCTGTTTTTTTCCTCGCTGATGAAATTAAGTTAGTAGCAGGTCAAAGGGATAACAAGTGTGCCTCCAGATGCAAATTGATGGCGAGAGCTTTACCTTTTGATTTCTTCTCTTTTAAAAAGACATTTGGTTTCTTAAGAACTCAGAGACTTTAGGAAATTGTCATACTATCATGAAGAAAAATGCTCCTTAATAATCTTTCCATTTAAGTATCAGACAGTGGAGCAAGGTTGCATTTGGTAACTAAATTGTGATTTTACTAAGTACACATTCAGTGAGCTTTTAAAAAGCCAAGTTTTGAAAAAAGATACCAGCGTTGATAAGATGACTTAGAGGGTAAAAGCCCAGAGACCTGAATCTGGTCCCTAAATTCATGATGAGAAGGAGAACTGACTCCTGTAAGTTGTCACTGACCTACCTCTGCATGTGGTACTGTGGTGCTTGTACATATGAGTGTGTGTGTGTGTGTGTGTGTGTGTGTGTGTGTGTGTGTGTGTGTGTGTGTGTGTGTCTGTGTGTCTGTGTGCACCTGGATGCTAATGTGGATGGTGCACACACACACACACACATTTTGAAAATTTAAAAAAGCCTTTAAAGTGATTTGCTGTTTGTAGCTCACAGGTGTCCTCGATGGACACCTATCAAATCCGAACAGTATTCTGAGGTGCCTGATTTTTTGTTGAGTCTTTCATGCTGCAGTTAAAAGTATGACAAAAATAGAAATTATTATTAAACTATTAATACCCAGATAATAATAGTTATTAAATTAGCAATGCCTTGGAACTGTTTCCATCCACTGATTCTCATAGTGAAATAAATGTGAATGAAATTATTATCAAACTATTAATGCCCAGATGATAATAATTATTAAATTAGCAATGTCCTGGAATTGTTTCCATCCACTGATTCTCATAGCAAAACCGAGTTTGGCAATACTGCAGGGAGTCTGCACCATGTCACAGCTGACTACTTATGGTTTTGCTGCGTTAAAATTCAATTCCTTTTCTCATAGCAGCATTAGAGAAAAATACATTTCACTTCCATCCAAAACTCCCTAGAGGAGTCTAAGGTGTGGTGGCTATATATCCCTACACCTGGGGTGCTGAGGCAGGGGGATCACCACTTAAGAGTCGCTTAGGGTGTCTAGCAAGATAATATCTTAAAATGTAAATCTTTAGAATTATAGGGAATGTTTAATCTCATAGACTGGATTTTTTAAAAAAAGAAATATATTCTAGGAGACAGAGAAGTTGAAAATTAATCAACAAAAATCATAGCTACATATAAAAACTGATTACTTTTGACTTATTTTAAATTACAATTGTCTGTATCGTTTTCTCTGGCTTTGCAGGAATTCCTGCTCACAGCAATTATACTTTTTAGCCTATCTATAATTTATAAAATCCATATAATTTATGATTTTTCATCTCTGCCTAATGTGGATCTGGGACGGATTGATTCATTTACTGACTCCACCTTTATGATTGTGTACACACCTCTCACCCCAACAACTCAGAGAATAATGAATAAAGTCTCTTTGGCCTCCTACATAACAGGTGAGTTTCCTGCTAAATCAGAAGGAATCTATCTTCCTAGTTAATTTGGTTAACACACACTGATTAATGTATAGTTCACTTCTTGATGAGCTCTGGAGTGTGTGTGCGCACGCGTGTGTACCACACACATTAGCATCCAGGTGTGTATGCCAACGAGGCCCAATCAGAATATGGCCTGTCTTCATTTATCATGCTCTACCGTGCCTTGAGACAGTTCTCATTGGAATATCGCTGTTTAGCACAGGTTAGGCTGACTGGCCAAAAAACCCTCTGAATACCCCTGTCTGTATCTTCTAATAACTGGGGTTACAGACATGTGTAACCATGTCTGGCTTTTTATTGGGGCCTGGGAATTGTAACTGAGTCCTCATGTTCATAGGAAAAACACTCTTATCCCATTTAGTGATCTCTTTAACACATTGTTTAATTCAACATTTTTCAGAAAGAATTACTTTTATTTTATGTACACAAATATACTGGTCTGCATGCATGTTTGTGCACCTCATGCATGTAGCACCTTTGGAGGGGGAAGAAAGGATGAGATCATCTGGAATTGGAGTTACAGACGATTTTTAGCCACCGTGTGGGTTCTGGGAACTGAACTTGGGTCCTGTGCAAGAGGAGTCAGTGCTCTTAACCAACCACTGAACCATTTCTCCCACCTCCCTTCAGAAAATCTTGTCAAAATCACCTGATGGTATAACATATTAGCATGATTTTCCTTGATCATATTTTTGGCCTCAGAATAATTAACATTGCCTTTCTCCACTTAAAGTTCAATTACTGACACTTTAGCATCAATATGTGTTTCTTTATTAAATAAAAATAAAATTTGAGACAGGTCCTAGCTATGCATCCAGGCAGACCTGGAATTCATAATCCTCGATGGACTTCCCACGTGCTGGGATTACATTGTGCCACTGTACGCAACTTCAGCATTCAATTCAAAGGTTCTTTTCAGATGCAATATTTGTTTCAATCTTAACATTATGATAGTCAAAAGAACTTGGCAGCAATTTTTGTATCAGAATGGGAGAGTCATTAGACAATTCAGTTCGCCCCAGGTGCACATGAGGCTGTGACCAAAAATGGCTTTGCTACATTATGATGTAGTAGTATTTCCTAAAGTGACATTGCGCCCCCTTTCTCCTCATTTATAAGATAAGATTGATAATAAGCAATGCATATTGAATCTTTCACTTGTAAGTAAATCCTAACATGCATAGTTTTAAGTAAAATGCTAATTCATTACCTGTTTGGTTTGTTGCTCTGAGTTTGTTCTGTAGAGTACAGAATTACTTTCAGCACAATCAGTGGCACAGTAGAAATCAAGCATACCTTTTTCTATTAGATTCTATCACTTGTGGTTTTGATCTCAGCTATTCTGACAGGTATAAGACAACTTTCAGAATCGTTTCGATGTGCATGTCCTTGATACCTACGAATGTTGAACATTCATTTGTTTTTTGGCCACTTGAGATGCCTCTGTTGAGATTTTTTTGTTTAGATCTGTACTCCATTTTTAACTGAATTATTTGGTTTGTTGATATCTATTTTTTTGAGTTACTTATATAGTTATTAATTAATTATCGATATTAGTGTCTGTCCTACTGGTGTTCTGTTGGGAAGTTGTCTTCTGTGCCAATGCATTCGAGGCTGTTCTGTGCAGGATGATGGATATGGATCTATTTGCATTATTCTTCGTAGTGACAGCCAGTTAGGCCAGCACTATTTATTGAAAATTCTTTCTTTTCCTATTGTATAATTCTGGCTTCCTTGCTAAAAATTAAAATGAAGTGTCCATATGGGTGGATTTACTTCTGGATCTTTGATTATATTCCATTGATCAGTCCATCTGCTTTTATTATTATTACTACAGCTCTGTAGTAGGGCTTGAAGTCAGGGATGATGATATCTCCAGAAGTTTTTTATTGTACAGGATTGTTTTAACTATTCTGGGTTTTTTGTTTTTCCACATGAAGTTGAGTATTGCTCTTTAAAGGTCTTTAAAGAAATGTGATGGAATTTTTATGGGAACTGAATTGAATCTGTACATTGTCTTTGTAACAGGACCATTTTTACTATGTTAATCCGAATGATAAATGAACATGAGAGATCTTTCCATCTTCTGATATCTTCTTTGATTTCAGTCTTCAAAGACTTAAAGATTTTAACACATAGTTTTTTTGTTTTGTTTTTTTTTTTTGTTTTGTTTTTTGTTTTTTTTTTTTACATGCTTGATTTGAGTTTACTCCAGGATATTTTATATTATTTGGGGCTATTGTAAAGGGTGTTGTTTCCCTAACTTCTTTCTCAGCCCATTTATTGCTTTTATATAGGAGGGCTACTGATTTTTTTTTTGTTTGTTAATCTTATATGCAGTCACTTCACTGAAGATGTTTATCAGCTGTAGGAATTCCCTAGTAAACTTATGTATACTATCGTATCATCTGCAACTAGAGATACTTTGATTTCTTCCATTTCAATTTGTATCCTGTTGATATTCTTAAGTTATTATTGCTCTATTATTAAGCGTCTTATTGATCTAACTAAAACTTCAAGTACTATGTCGAGTAGCTATGGATAGAGTGGACAGCCTTGTTTTATCCCTGGTTTTAATGGGATTGCTTTGAATTTTTCTCTATTTAAGTTGATGTTGGCTGTTGTCTTAGTGTATATTGCTTTTACTATGTTTAGAGATGTTCTTTGTAAACCTGATCTCTCCTATGAAGGCCTATTGGATTCTGTCAAAGGCTTTTCAAGCATCTAATGAGATGATTATGTGTTTTGTTTTTTTTTTTTTTCAGTTTTTTTATATGGTAGATTACACTGACTGATTTTCCTGTGTTGAATCATCCCTGCATCTTTGGGCCATTTGATTGTCATGTATGATCTTTCTGATGTGTTCTTGGATTCAGTTTTGAGAATTTTTTTTTTTTTGGTATTTTTGCATCTATGTTCATGAGGGAAATTGGTCTATAATTCATTTTTGGTTGAGGCTTTGTGTGGTTTGAGTATCAGGGGGACTGTATCCTTATAAAATGATTTTGGCAATCTTACTTCTATTTCTATTTTGTGGAATAATTTGAGGAGTATTGATATTAGCTCTTTTTTGAAAGTCTGGTAGAATTCTGGGCTAAAACCATCTGGTCCTAGGCTATTTTTTAGTTGGGAGACTTTTAATGAATGACTGCTTCTATTTCCCTGAGTGTTTTAGGTCTAATTGAATTGTTTATCTGATCCTGATTTAATTTTGATAAGTGGTATCTAGA
This sequence comes from Phyllotis vaccarum, assembly GCA_033318265.1. Lineage (NCBI taxonomy): Eukaryota > Metazoa > Chordata > Mammalia > Rodentia > Cricetidae > Phyllotis > Phyllotis vaccarum. The sequence goes on from JARWLC010000008.1 coordinate 11,996,172, forward strand.
GAGAAAACTGCACATTTCTTTTAAATTTTTCAATTTTATGGAGTACAGGTTTTGAAGTACAATCTAATGATCTTTTGGATTTTCTTGGTGTCTGTTATGTTCCTTTTTCATTTGTGATTTTGTTGATTTGGGTATTCTCTCTCTGCCTTTTAGTTTGTTTAGATAAGGGTTTATGTGGGAGATTATGTTGTTACATTGTAAATAATTGTCCACCCACTGGTTTAATAAAAAGCATTGATTGGCCAAAGGCAGGCAGGAAGTGTGGGCGGGGCTACCAGACTAAGGAAACTCTGAGAACAGGAAACACAGAGCAGAATGCCAGAGAGAAGCCAGAAGACACAGAGGACAACTATACTGCTCTAAGAAAAGGTACCGAGCCGCATGACTGAACAGGATAAGAGTCGTGGGGTAGATTAAGGGTAAAGAGTTAGAAAATTATATGCCCGGGCCTTAGGCGGATCCGCTGAAAACTACAGTAAACGTCTGTGTGTCTCTGCATGCCTAGGGGTCTGAGGGTCTAAACCTTGAGGCTAGGCCCAAAAGTTAGGGCCAGAAGCCTCCTACTACAGGTCTACCTTGTTGATTTTCCCAAAGAACCAACTCTTTGTTTAACTGATTCTTTCTGTTCTCTTTGTTTTGATTTTATTAATGTCTGCCCTGAGTTTGGTTATTTCCTGCTGTCCACTCCTCTTGGGTCTGTTTGCTTCTGTTTGCTGTAGAGCGTTCCAGTGTGCTTTTACGTCATTGGTATGACCTCTTTTCACGCTATGGACTCTGCTCTTACATTTTTGTGTGTGCCTTCAATGAATTCTAGGAAGTCTTTCATTTCTTTCTTATTTCCCCACTGGCCCTGTGGTAACTCAGTAGAGAGTTGTTCAGTTTCCATGGGTTTGTAGGCTTTCTATTGTTTCTGTTGTTGAGATCCAGCTTCAGTCTTTGATGATCTGATAAGATACAGGGGGATATTTCAGTTTTCTTGTATATGTTGAGACTGGTTTTGTGACTGAGTATGTGGAGAAGGTTCATGAGGTGATGAGGTCTATTCTTTTGTGTTTGGGTGAAATGTTCTGTAGAGGTTTGTTAGGTCCACTTTAGTCATAATGTCTATCAGTTTCATTATTTCTCTGTTTAGTTTCTCTCTGGACAACCTGTTCATTGGTGAGAGTGGGGTGTTGAAGTCTCCCGGTATTTATGTGTGGGTTTTGATGTGTGACTTAAGCTTTAGTAATGTTTCTTTTATAAATGTGGGTACCCTTGTATTTGGGGCATAGATGCTCAGAATTAAGATATTATCCTGGCATACTTTTCCTTTGATAAGTATAAAATGTCCTTTTCCATCTCTTGATTAATTTTTGTTTAATTAATCAAAATTGAAGTCTAATTAAGCATGGAGTCAGGCTCCATGGATACAGACAGGGTTCATAGACTAAACCACTGCATAGTAAAACTTGAATCTGTATTTCTTTTATCTGAGAAATATTTCTAGATCATCAAACATTTTTATCTGAAGGTCTTTAAAAATAGGTTTATATCTATCTGAGGGAAAAATATTTAAACATGTTCTGAGGGTCATTTTCTTTTTCTTTTCTAACTCTACCTTAGTTCTGTTCTCCCCTAGTTTGTCTCAGTTCTAATCCTTCTCATCTCTCATTTCCCAGCTCTTCTGCTCTCCACTTCTAAACACACATATCAAACCAGAGAGTCTTTGTAAAAAAAATTCAGAAAAATTATAAGGCTGCCTCTCAAGGTCAAAGCACATTCCTAGTAGGTAATAAGGGGTAGAGCCATTTACCAAGGCAATGCATAGGTGAACACAAGGTACTTGGTATTTTTCTGGCCAGTGGAATCTGCAGTTAGATGGGAGAAAAAAATCCTACAATCCTACAAAACAATTTTTTTTTTGTTAACCAATTAGTTGTTATTTGGGACATAAGTAATAAACAGCTAATTGAAGCTTGAATTTTATATCATAAGCTGAGATTAGAATGTTCATGCAAAATATTAATTGCTAAAAAGTCAGAGCAGTTAAATACTGTGAATCCATTATCAGCTGCCAGTGAGAGAAGCTTGGGGCAATTCAGACTCTGGAGAACCCTGAATCAACAAAGCCAGACACTCTGTAATTTCGTCTTTGAGTATAATCTGTGAAATTCCTACTTTTGATCTATCTATAGAGACTGTCTGGCCAAATTGCCCTGTTAGTAAACTAATTATAGAGAATAGGTTTCTAAGTTTCTCACCATAATGTAGAACAACAGATCTAGATGTGAAGCATATTCTAGTATATTTCTAATATATCAGAATTATACAACTAAATGAGAAGTCATTGTACTGACCATCTACAAATATATGTGCCCATAAGGTTGAGATATAATCATGAGATCACATATACACATTTCATGAAAATGCATGGTAATGGGGAGATATCATAGCTGTTGTTTGTGCAAGTGAAATTACAGACAGGCACAACCAGTCCTTTACAGTTAGTGACCCCACAGCAAACTCCCCATTAGAGAGTCATTTGTCTTGTAGGTCGACCTGCTGAATACAGTTGTCACTGTAGTAGGACTTTTGGGCCTAGCCTCAAAGTTGGGACCTGTGGACCTGCAGTCCCACAGACCCGCAGAGACACACAGATGCTTACAATAGTTTTAGACTGATCAGCCTAAGGCCCAGGCATATAATTTGCTAACTCTTTACCCTTAATCTAATCCATGACTCTTATTCTGTTCAGCCATGCAGCTCGGTACCTTTTCTCAGAGCAGCATAGTTGTCCTCTGTTTCTTCTGGCTTCTCTCTGGCATTCTACTCTGTTCTGCCTGTTTCTAGAGTCTTCTTAGTCTGCCCTGCCCACACTTCCTGTCTGCCTTTGGCCAACCAGTGCTTTTTATTAAACTCATAGGCAGAGACAATTATTTACAATGAAACAACCTAATCCACCTACATGTCACCTGCTGCATTCTCTCATGACCTCTGGCAAAGACATTGACACCAGCAGCTCTCTACAGAAGTCTATTTTTCGATGCCAAAATGTCAAACTTGCTTCTTAGGTCCATTTGCTTAGAAAATATATTTTCCAATCCTTTACTCTGAAGTAATAACTGTGTTTGTTTGTTGAGGTGTGTTTCTTGTATACAGCAGCATGATGGTTCCTCTTTTTGTATCCATTTTGTTAGCCTGCATCTTTTCATTGGCAAACTTAGTCAACAGATAATGAGAGATATTGATGGCCAGTGATTGTTAACTCCTGCTGCAGATGGTGGTAATATTGTGTGTGTGTGTCCCACCTTTGAATTTTTCTGGTATGAGATTGCCTATGTTTTTGTGGGTATAGTAAATTGCCTTGAGTTGGAGTTTTACTTCTAATACCTTCTGTAGGGCTGGATTTGTGTATACCAAATTGTTTAAATATGACTTTGTCATAAAATATCTTGGTTTTGAAATTTTTGCTGGGTATAGTAATCTGGGCTGGCATCCATGGTCTCTTAGAGTCTATAAGACATCTGTGTAGGCCCTTCTTGTATTTAGAGTTTTTGTTGAGAAGTTGGGTATAGTTTTAGTAAGTATGCCTTTATATATTACTTGGTCTTTTCCCCTTGAAGCTTTTAATATTCTTTCTTTGTTCTGTGTGCTTGATGATTTGATTGTTATGTAATATGAGAACTTTAGTTTTAGATTCAATTTACTTGATGTTCTGTAACTTCTTGAACTATTTAAGGCATGTCATTCTTTTGGTTAGAAAAATTTTCTTCTTTGATTTTGTTTTCTGGGTTTTAGAGCTGGGATTCTTATCCATCTTCTATTTCTATTATTTTTAGGTTTGAAATGTTTATAGTGTTTCAGATTTATTAAGTGTTTTGTGTTAGGAGGTTTTTAGATTTAACATTTCCTTTGTCTGATGAACTGTTTTCTTCTATTGTATCTTTAACACTTGAGATTTTCTATTTTATCTTTTGTATTCTATTGGTAGTGCTTGCATCTGCAGTTCCTGTTTGCTTACCCAATTTTTCATTTCCAGAATTTTCTTAGTTTGTGTTTTCTTTGTTGCTTCTATTTTGATTTTTCAAGTCTTGAATAGTTTTCTTTACTGTTTTGTTTTTTCCTGGTATTTCTTTTCATTCTTTAATGGATTCATTGATTTACTCCACTTTTTCAGAATGGACTCTGAATCATTCTGTAACCAAAAGCTAAAATCAACTCTTTTTTTCTTTAAGTTGACTTTCATGGTGTTTTATCACAGCAACAGAAAAGTAACTAATGCAGCTTCTTATAGATGTTGTTTATAGACATTTACTTATAATAGTAATCTTTTTCTTGAAATTCCAGAAAGAAATATATTGGTTTTTGAAAATGAAGAAGATATGAAAGAATTCATTTCAAACCATTATAATGATCTAGTGAAGGTCATATTCACCAACACTTATTCCTATCATTTGAAGTTCCGTAAAGGAAGAAGGATCCCAGCCAAAAAGGAGCATGAGGACCACACAGGTAACTATGCTCCCAAACTGGATAGTTTCCTATTCCTCTAATATTATAAGAATATGAAGGATATGTCCTGGATAGCTTGGTTGTTAACTGGACAACTGGAGAAATGGGAACCTCATCTGAAGAATTGCTTCTATTGAAATGGCCTGTGGGCATGTCTGTATCATATTTTCTTAACTGCTGATTGATGTAGAAGCATCTTATCCACTGTGGATGATAACAATCCCTAGGGAGGTAGGCCTAGGCTTTAAGATAAACATAACTGAACAAGCAAGGGAACCAAGTCAGTAATCATCATTTCTCAATGGTCTCTGCTTCATGCTCCTGCATTGGCTTCCCTGTAAGCTAAAATAGACCCTATTATGTGTTATATCCAGTTATCTCACTAAAAAGCACTTGAGTACAGTGAGGTCTTAGTCTTATTTTAGATGATGGTACTACCTTTTGATAATGTTAAAAGCTATTTGAAAACACTAACACAAAGACTGGGAGTATAACTCACTGGTATAATGCTTGCCTAACAAGTGTAAGGTTATAAATTTTATTACCCCCCACCATACTTCCTAATAATAATAATAAATACAAAAGAAGAAAGAAAAGGCTCACAAATAGGAACAATAGGAAAACAGAAGAATATATGAAAAATGTATTGACTTAGAAAATGTAGAAATAAGGAACACTTTCTAGGGTAGTTGGATTTGCTATCTTCACTTGAACAATTGCTAGTAATTATAAATTTGAGATTTTTATGGATTTTGAAGAAACAATTGTGGTTTTGGTGTAGGAGTTATTGTAAATTTCACTGCAATAATTAGGGGCACATCCGATACTTCAATTTTTTCTTTGTTCTCAAAGCTCATTGTTATGAATATGAAGATGATGTTTTTTGCGACATTTCATCCTTCTGGACAGATGGGTTTGTGGCTCTTCAGGCTGCCATTAATTCAGCCATCATAGAAGTGAGTGCAAGATGCTTGATGAAAAATAATTCTACTCTGGTTTGTGAATGTATCAGTAGGTAGCTGTGTTCTTTCATGCCCTCACTTAGTTACTTTTCACTCTAATGCATTCATCTACAAAATAACTTCCCTGAAGGTGCTATATTACCAGTTGTTGTAGAACAATGTAAATAGCAACATCAGCAGAGTAAGATTTTTTTTTCTCTTCAGGGAATCAGTACTTTAAGGAAGCCAGACACGTAATCACATAATTAGAACAGAAAATATGTTGTCATGGAATTATACACAGTGCTCTTGTCTGAAACAAAACAAAACACGATTCTCAGCCTAGATGGAAGATTTCTTATTAAACACTGAATGATCAGGTGGGGATTATTTTTAGCTTATATAACAAAAAGTCAAAGAAAAATGAACAGCCAATGATAGGCATGAAGTTGATAAGATTCTGAGTAGTGTGGGAGGACTGAGATAGAGGAGTTGATTCAAGAATCTAAACAACCACAGAACACATGAACAGAAACTCAGGCTAGCATCAGACATACCTTCAGGGGAAATGGGAAGTCATGTGTGTACCTGTTATGTCTGCTTTCTTCATTGATATCTTTGTTTAGGTCACAACCAATCACTCAGTGATGGAAGAGATGATGTCAGTTACTGGAAAATACATGAAGATAGATCCTTTCATTGCCCAGGGAGGAATAACAACTGATATTGTACTTTTCATATATATCATTTGTTTTTCCCCACTCACCCACTATATATCAGCTGGTGTCACAAAAGAAAGGAAACAGATGAAAGGTTTGATGACAGTGATGGGTCTTCGAGATTCTGCATTCTGGTGAGTTGATGGAGGGACACAGGAAAAGTGAACCTCTAAGGGGAAAATGTCATTGATGATGGGAATTCAGCTCAGTTGGCTTGCATGCTTAAAGCCTTGGCTTTGGTCCCCCACACTATACTTACTAGGTGTGGAGGTACACATCTATCATCTCAACTCTTTGGAGGGAGGATTAGAAGGAGCAGAAGTTCAAGATCATGCCTTGGTACATGACTCTGTTTCAAAACAGCAACAACCCTTTCAAACTTGCCATCATTATTAATACATAAGTCTTTCTTGACTTCATTTCCTCTGCATTACGTGGGCTCTCCCTGATGCGATACTGCACAGGAAAAGGATGAACTTTGCCACAATTAGCTCTGAACTGAGCAGTGAATTATAAATTTGCCATTGAGTGATATTTCAGATATTGCCCAACCAATATCTGCTTCTTTCAGATTCGTAAGCACTCAGAACTTTTAATATTTGATGAAATGCTTGCTTTAGAAGTTTTTGTTTTTGTTGGACAAGTAAGAAATTTATTTGATCACTTAAATGGGATATTATGCTAAAAAGAATTATGAAAAATCCACTGTGGAGCTGAATATATTAAATGTTATGCTTCTCAAGCAGTGGCTTTAACCAAGAGAAGCAGATGAGCAAGAAAACAGTATCAGTGTTTACTTACTCACTCTGCCTCACCAGCTGTGTTATCACCGGAAAACTGCATTAATCAGTGAGCCTCAGATTCTGCCTCTGCAAAAGTGGGGGATGAAATCCAACCATACCACCTTTGAATGGACATTGACATGATTAATTATGCTCATTCTTTTTTAAAAAATATTTTCTTATTTTATGTGTATGGGTCTTTTGCCTGCATACGTGTCTATGCACTGTATGAGTGCCTGGTGCCTGCATTTCTGATGATAGTTTACAGATATCTGTGAGTTGCCATACGGACATGGAATCAATTATGGGTCATCTACAAGAGCAGTTGGTGCTATTAACCACTGAGCCACATTTATGGCCCATAGGCTCATTCTTGTAAAACCCTAGCCTACACTTTTGAAAGTATTTGGTGGTCAGTAGATGCTAAATATGTTTTGGCAGTTAAAGTTATGATCTATGTATGAAATAACATAAAACTTCAAGTTGAAAGCCCAAATTCCTGCTCGTCAAGTACCATAAAGTGACATAGTCTCCCTTGATCGAGGGATCATGTTCAGAATCATGTCACAGCAAGAGCACTATTTAATTCAGAGTTGGCTTTTATAAATAATAGTCGTTATTTCTTGAGCAGAAGGTAGAGGTAGCTCACTCTTTCCTGTAGACTTTCCCATTGTTAGTAATTTGCATAAATGTTGTATATTTATCAAAATTAATAAAGTAGTAGTTACTAGTGACTAAGGAGCATCTTTAAACTAGGGCTCATTCTATGTTACACAGTGAAATGATTGTCAACAAATGGGTACTTCCTTATGTCTCCAGCCCCAATAGTATGAATTATAGTTTAACTCTCCCAGAACTGTTCTCTGTTCCATTTGTCCAACATTTCTCTTTCTCTGAATTCCTGGAAATCACTGCCTATTTTAATCTCTATGGTTCGGTTATTTTCAAGTTGGGATCTCAACATTAATTTTTGATTTTTTTTCGCTTTTTTTTTGTTTGTTTTTTGAGAATGATCAGTAAAATGGTAGGTAGTTGAGATAAACATATAACTTAAGATTTTTATTCTTGGCCTGACAAAATTAATTTACGTGCATGAATAAGAAATGCATGTGTAATTTGGGGCAAATTAATGTCTATCTGTCTCTGAATCAGAGGAAGTAAAATGAATCAGATCTTTTTTTGGTAGGGTTCTGTTTTGTAAATTGAAGGAAATAATAACAACTATCCTATGGGCATATTATAAGATGTGAATCAGTAAATGATAATGTAGACAAAGTGGGAAATGCTATAGGAATTATCTATCAACAATAAAACTGACGAATTTTTAATTATAATAATACATACATAGTATTTTTACTGGTCATTAAACTTAATGTGTTAGCGTATGTGTGTTTGTATGTGTGCACATACATGTGTGCATGTGTGGTGGTCAGAGATCAACCTTTACACTCATCTTTCAATTATTGTACATCTTATTGTGATACAGTTCTCCATTGGCCTGAGATTCATTGATTAGATTTGATTGGCTAACTAGAGATTTATCACCTGTAATCTATTGGCACAGGTAATGTCTCCTTTTCTCCAGTTCTGGGATTACACGCATTCATCACTATGCACAGCTATTCATTTTTGTTTTTGTTGTTGGTTGGTTGTATTGTTCCATTTTGTAGGTTCTGGGAATTAAACTCAAGTCTTCATGCTTGTATGCCGAGCACTTTACCCACCAAGCTAATTCCCTGTACACCTTATCAGCATTTGCTATAAGCATTTTAAGACTGTAACTTGTCAGAAAGTATTAATGAAGAAAAGAAAATAGACAGGAAGTAGGTTATATTGCTATAATAATAATATTAACCCCAAATTATTTTATCTTAAATAATATATGACTGATGTTACCTTGTAATTTAACAGTTGGTGTCCCTATAGGGAGAAAGAGGAACTTTATTGTAAGCACATTAGAGAGAAGAGGGAAGTATAGAATTAGGCATTCTTATTTCCATAATACAGCCATAAAACATTAGCTCAGAGAACTTTTGCATATGATAAAAAGACTCTAATTTAGCTATATTCAATGACTGAAATTCAGCAAGATACATGTATATCCATACCTGATAGATGGAAAAGACCTTCAATGTTCATAAGATTTGTCTTGAATCTTTGTATCAGTTCTAAGTATACAATTATTTACATCCCCAAATTACTCCATTCTGCTGATATGTTCTAGAAGATTCTATGAAGTCTGAGTGAGTATGGGACTGAAAGAATGGTAACATAAGTAGCCAAAGTAGGGCCTCTTTTCCATCTATGAAATACTAATAGAATTTTGTTTTTTATAACAGGCTGTCTTGGGGTTTGCTCTACGGTGTCATTATCTTCATTGTGGCCATGCTCTTGACATTTATTACAAAATTTATTCAATTTTTTGTATTGACTGGATTCATGGTGATCTTCAGCCTCTTTTTCTTCTATGGCTTATCTTTGGTGAGTTAGTGAATAAAATCTTTCTGTTTAGTTTCAGTCTGGAAAACAAAGTTGGAACCAATTAGGTGATCTCTGTATGTATCTATTTTCTATTTGCATAAAGCAACCTGTAGATAAATACTATTGATATATAGTTCTTGGTTATAGCTATCAATAGTTATAACTTTCTGTAAAATTTGTAGAGAGAACTGTTATTCAATACAAGAAATCTTTTGTTTTGTTATGATAATAACTCTTAGATAAACCTACACTGGGTCTTCTCTTGCTGTAGATCTCCTTGTCTTTCTTAATGAGTGTCTTACTAAAGAAGTCTTTCCTCACGGATTTTGTGGTGTTCTTTCTCACTGTCTCCTGTGGAAGTCTGGGATTCACAGCATTGTATAGATACCTTCCTGCATCCTTGGAGTGGGTTCTAAGTTTGCTGAGCCCCTTTTCGTTTATGCTTGGAATGGTCCAGGTGAGTGTGAGCCAGTTAATTTATTAATTATATTTTTGAAATATCTTTCCTCCAATTGATCTCAATACTCGATAGCCATTTGTACATGTAGACTTTTTAGCACTGTAGTTCAATGGTATATACTTACGAAATTTCAGAGAATTCTAAAAGACAGAAGTTATTCTCGCCTATAAAATAAGTTCTTTTGTATACGGAAAAGATGACTAGACTCATGGTTTTTAATATAGTATACAGTGTTTTGTCACTCTCCGAAGTTTATGTTATAAATTGAGTTTGGACTGATATATCCCAGGTAACCATCTCATTTAATTTTAAAAGAATATGTGGTTTAATTCTAAAGTAATGATGTGAAGCAAAATAAAATGAAAATACTGCTCAACCATTGACTAGAAAATTTCTTTTTGATCGTCAAGTATTTTTTATTCTTTTCTACTTAATTCTTAAGCTGAATGCATCAACTCTTTCCCACGGATATGGAATTATTTATTCCTCATTATGATGTGCTGTTAAGAATTACTTAACTATAAAATATATAATTTTAACTCTCTTGAAAATTATTGGTCAGCCCATTTTTTAATTAAAAATTTATTTTTATCTCTCTCTTCCCCCCTCCATGTGTGTGTGTGTGTGTGTGTGTGTGTGTGTGTGTGTGTGTGTGTGTGTGTGTGTGTATACATGCTCACCTATGTGCAAGTACCTGCAGAAACCAGAAGAGGGTATCAGATACCCTAAAGCTAAAGTTACAGGTGATTGTGAGCCATCCAATGTGGGTGCTGGAAACTGACCATGAATCTTCTGCAAGAGCAGCAAGTGCTCTTGACTTCAGCAGACAACTATCCAATCCCTTCAGTCAGTTTTCCTACTGTCTTTGTTTAAACATGAAATACATTATCATTATTTTTGTTTTTTACTGGCATGCAACATCTCCCAGAGAATGTTCTTATGCCCATTCCCAATTAACAAGCTCATAGGTGATTGTCACACTTTCACTAAGTTCTCCTTCTACCTAATGTGTGTCTCATTTGGAACACACATTCACTGGGCTAAACATGATTGACACACTGAATTATAGTTTTTACACATCCTTGTTTTCCAAATCTGTAACTTCACAGTCGAATAATTCAGCTTTGTCTTTCAGGGATCTGCTGAAAAGACAGCAGTTACAGTCCATAATATAGCTAAGCTATATATATATATATATATATATATATATATATATATATATATATATATATATATATATATATAAGTGATTATTTACCATTGACTTACTGGGTTATTTTCATTTTCTAGCTTTTACGCATGGATTATGATGTGAATTCTAATGCAAACCCACCAGGAAACCCAAATCTAATCATTGCCACAATTTTCATGTTGTTTTTTGATACTGTCTTCTACCTGATGTTGACATTTTACTTTGAAAAGGTTTTACCAAGTAAGTAGTTCCATGATAAGACTTAACAGCATGTTTCCAATATCATTTATTTTTTACTAATCACATATTTTATATACAATTAACTATTGAATTAAAAAATTATGATTAATTAATTAATTAAAACTTTCAGATTTTAAACATGTCATTCAAATATATCACTCACATCTCAAGAGCATGTCTGTTTACAGGAAGACAGTGAACATAGTCACTCAGAAAGAACTGACTCATTTCCCTTGCAATTTGTCAGCCAGGCACTAAAATTGGAATTTTATACGTCTGGAATTTGTAGTATTTTAGATTAGTGTGTCTCTTCCTACTTCCTAAAGTTTAGGGCTTTTTGGTCCTAAGTGTTTGTAGTTGCTGACAGATCTGTGTCTCTACATTCTTTCTCCATATCTGAGCCATGTTATGAGTAAGCTTTACCATTTAATGATTAAAAAAATGTGTGCACACCTATCACTATCACATATTGTTTTGAAACATAGTTACATTGTGATTGACTTGAGCTAATCAATATAAGTGTATTACCTTACATTCTTTTGTTGTTACCTACTATATGAAATTTTCAAGAGGACAATACACTGTTACTAATTATAGTACCATGTCCTGAGATCTCTTGAACTTACTACTCCCTTTTTGCTGAAATTTTATGGTGCAGACAAATATTCACAATGTACAAGAACATAATTCCAAAGAATTTTCCCTTTTTTTCTTTTTAAAACAAGAACCCCAAATCTAATTTCCTTTGTATAGCTTTTTTCCCCTCACTATCTTCTATAACCAGTGCTGTAAACAAAGACAAACATCCACAATCCATTTTGGGAGAATGTGGGCATAGTTCTCTAAACTACTTCCTGCTTATTGAAGGCACTGGTAATCTTATGAGGATCCTAAGAAAATTCAGGATTATGGTCAAATCCTGACTGGAGTATTCTGTAAAGTTGCATCTTCTCAGCCAGTATCCTTGAAGCTGTTCTAGATGCAGAGCTCAGAGGAGGTGCCCTGAAATGCTGAATCATCTGGGCCATCCTTTCCCATCTGAGGTTTTTCAGTGGGTCTTCCTTGATCATATCTGGTTTTTCTTAACCCAGAATGAATCCACAAACTTTCATATTCTGTGTAAATAGAAAGAAAACCTCTTCTCCAAGGTAACATATCATTTGACTTCAATCTTGAAGTCAAAGCATTTACAAATATATAGATTGGATTAATCCAGCAGTTTTTATAATAAAATGTCTCTTAGAAGATCTTATTTCTTCCTGAGCAGTCAAACAATTTAAAGGCAACACAACATATAGTATCTAGACTCTCTATATATTTTTCATCTTTATCTGGTGCATGTGTTTGTGTGTGTTTATACATATATTTCTTTTTCCTCTCCCAAGTCTAGGCATATTTTTAAACACACTGTATGCTGTTTAGAAGTTTGTTTGTTTTTCATCTAAATATGTCTTATTTCATTTCTCTCTTTTTCTGACCACATCTTTAATCCACTAAGGTGTGGCTAAAATTAAAGGCTATGACAGCTTGCTCTGCCCAGATCCTTGGTCTGTGAGAGCTTAGCCTCGCAAATCATGTTTACCACCACAACTCTGGAGAATTTTAGGGTCCACACTGCCACAAGTAGAGCACAGCTGCCCACTGCTCATAAACATCCTTTTGGTTTGTGTTTGGCAACAGCACCTCTTAAAAGAGATGGATATTTTTGTCCCTAAGGCTGAGTCAGGAAGCCTCTCATAATGGAGCCATGCTTCTGCTCATAGTCAGAGCCCTCCAGAAAATACTGCTGCTAAGAAACCATGCTTGTGTCTGTTCCCTTTTTTCTCTGTAAAAACAGAAACCTCTGTATGAGTTTTGGTCAAAATCTGTCAAGCCTGAGCCTGCTGTTTTAGGCTTTATAATCACAATTCCAACCTTCATTTATGAATTCAAGTCTTTATTTCCACATATGTCAGACTCGATTACACTTTTCTTACAGTGTTTAATTTCCTTCATTCAGTTTAGTTCATCTATGTCAATAGAGGGGATATAAACTAAGATCAAACCCCACTCAAGCTAAGACATGCTTACTTAAATGGCTGCAAATAGAACCAGGGTACGTGTATTTTCAAGATCTGTCAGGTGGTCATAATATTCAGCCATCCTACAATATATAGTCATGTTTGAGGGATATTTATTGTATTTCCCTTCAATTTATTAATTCATATAAAGCTTCTCAAAGGTTATAATTTGGTCTTATTAGCTGACTGAACTCAAACATTTCAAAAGGACTTAATACATCCTGGGACTCAGTAAATCCCTGTAAAGGGTCCTTCCTTTGAACCTGCCTGGTATACTTTCTCTACCAGATGTGCATATCTTACATAAGACTCCCTACCCAGTGCTCCACCCCTGAGCAACCACAAAAAATACATGAAGAAAAGGTGAATCAATGAGAGGCAGCAGTAGAGGGATTTTATTTTCTAGTTAATATTTGATCTTCCTGCTTTTGAGAATCATGCATACATGGTAATTGTCCCCTGTTGGTTTTTTCAAAGTTTATTAAATAACATTTCACTTAGTTTATCAGCTTTGTTACTGTGTGTGTACATGGAAGATGAATAGTTTAAATATATATGTATTTTATTGGTTATGTTTAAGTGTGCAAGTATAGTGCTTATATGTTTTATATAAATATGTTTATGTGTTTTATTTCTAGTGCTGATTAAACAAAATACTTTAGTATAGAAAAATTTTACTTACCTTGTGCATAGTTAAGTAGTATTGACCTAACTTAGACAAATTTCCTTAAGAAATGTTTATAATATTTTTCTATGCTTTAATGTTAATTTTTACCTTTCTTGTTAAATTGCAAAAGTCCTTGTTTGGGGTCAAATTATAATCTTTATTTCTGATGTACTCTTATTTCACAGGGCTCAAAATTGATATTTTTTCATTCTCATTTTTTTATAGAAAGATGTTACTATATTATTTTAGTCCCTAAAGGTTGCTTATCCTTTGAATCCCTCCTACTCACCCGCCAGTATTTTAGTTGACAAAAATCTATTACATCTCCATTGCCCCTTCATTGGTACTGGCATCTTATGCAAATGGCTTCTCCTCACATTAAGTATAGATTTAAATGTTCTTTCTTTGAGTTGTTGAGTAAAACCTTGGGCAATACATGTTGTAAATCATTTTCCTTCAAGACTCAATTTATTTTTTAAAAAAAATTAGTTTGAAATGTATACTTTTCCAATTGTTTACTTACCAGTAGTGTTAACAGTATTGCTTTATTTCCACCTGTGTACCTTATGCTTGCACTAGTCTGTATTTTGCCTTCAGCTTTAAAAAACCTGTTTCTCCCAATTGCAGAGCTCTAAGCTGGCAGATTTGTTTCTATATAATAATACACATCTTCTATTTTTAATGTACTATAAACATGACATCACTATCTTCTGGCTTGATTGCCCCCCAGCACGAAATGTCTGTTCATTTTTATCTTTATTTCCTTTGTAATGTACATCTTATTTTTAGCATATTTTAAGAATTTTTTCTTTTCTTTTTGTTGCTCTTAGGCTCTCTGATTTGGAAATGAATTTGTTTTATGTGTGGGTGTATGCATACACTTGGTTCAACACATATGCTCATATTTGGACGTCTCTAAGATTTTTAAATTTATGAGCTAATTTCCATTAATTCTGCAAAAATTTGAAAATTATTTAATATTCTTTACATACTCTGTTCTTTTAGGAATCCTGTTTGCATGAGTATTAGATGAATTGAGATTATCTCATAGCTAGCTCACTAGCTATCTTTTTATTTTTATTTTTCTTGTACCAAACAAGTTGACAAAATGAGAGGAATTTACAGATAAATTGAACTCAGCTTGGTTATAGTAGTTAGCTTCTTCTGCCCTTCATATTATTTGGATTGATGTGTTGTACCCTTCACTCTTTCTTATGGCCCATCAAATAATTTTGTTCAGTTATATTTTCTTCCTTAAAAAAAAGTTCATTTAGTAATTAGTCATTCTTTAATTGATGGCATAAGCTCATACTATATTTGGATATCCAGTTAGTAATTTCTTGTCCTTTTAGTGACTGTATAGTAACTCATAATTTATTTGGATCTGCATTTTTAGATAACCCAAGATTAGAAAAGTCTTTCATTTTGCTTTATACTTTCTCTTCATTCTTGCCTTAAATTTTCATTCCTTATGTAGTTAATATAATATTTTCATATTAATCTCTAACATTCTCAGTGCCAAAACATTTTAAGATAGTGTTTCCTTGTGTCAAAATGTATTCACATTTAGAGGTGAAAGGGGGTTTTATAACAGTGGCTGATCTCATTTGCAATTGCACTGGTTTAATAGGTGAATATGGACGACGTTATTCACCCTTGTTTTTCCTGAAGTCTTCATTTTGGTCAGGACAAAACCGAGCTCATCAGATAGTCCTTGACAATGAAGCAGACTATGAGTTTTCTGATGACTCATTTGAGCCCGTGTCTACAGAATTCCATGGGAAAGAAGCCATCAGGTGAGAGCACATGCGATGCAGATGAAAGCCAGGGTGGGCAATGCTGTTCTCAGCCCAACGCCTGCTCTAGACATGCAGTTGAGCCATGCAGACTCTCCTTTGGTTCTTTACAGGGTTCTGACCTAATCTCATGTACACTGCCTGTAATTTCCTGTCCTGTATTCCAATTCCTTAAAAAAGCAAAAAGACCATAACATGCTTCTTTTAGTGCCAAACTTTAGATGTCAGACATTAGCAGCTATGATTCAGCAAAACTCTCTGCCTGTCACTTATTGATTCTATTCTTGCCTCTTTTTCTTTCCTTGGCATTGGGAATTGACAATCCCACCTTGTAAGTCATACCAGCCATTTTCCCTTTGCTTGCCTTAATAGCCCTTCATGCATTCATTGTTTCTACAAAAAAAAGATAAGGGAAAACAGAATAAAGTGATAAGGTCTGTAAATCAGCTCAGTATAGCTTTCGGTTAGGCATACCTGCATTCTGGATTACAATAATGTATCTGTTTCACGTAGTATTAGCTGCATTTATTTCAAATTAAAAAAAAAAGAAAACCTCAGGGTCTTTATGTTTGCAACTGTGACTTTAAATAATATTTTTGACTTATTCTTTGAGAATTTTATGAACATATGCAGTGTATTTTAATCGCATCCAGAACCCCAACTAGCCATTTTCAATTCTCCCTGCTCCTTCTTAACATGTCCTCCTCCCAACCTCATGCTACTGCACGAATCTTAATTGACTTTAAAATAAAAACCCAGAGCCAGATATTAGGGAAAATGTTAAAAAGAATATGTTAAAGGAGAGACAGTAAAACAAGCCACAACCACTTCTCACCTCACCAACTCCTCAGCCAAAAATGGAGGCTCCAGTCTCCATGAATCCTCAGACGGAAACTAAAGGGGTGAACTTCATTTATTCCTTTCTCTGCCCAGCCATATCGCTTCCTGTTTCAACCCTCCTAGTGCTGAGATTAAAGGCCTGTGTATTTCCCAAGTACTGGGAGCAGAGGCTTGGGATCCCAAGTGCTGGGATTAAAGCTGTAGCCACCATCACCTGGCTCTGTTTCTCTCCTAGACTGGATCAATCTCATGTATCCCAGCGTGGCCTTGAACTCACAGATATTTCCCATATTGAGCCCAGTGAATGCTGTCTATTTGCACATGTATATTGTGACGATATCCACTGACGTATGGCCAACTGATTTATCAGTGATCACAGACTCCATAAAAAATGACTCTCTTGGAGACCATCAACAGCTAATCACCCCTGAAGGAGGAGTATATCTTATGAGTCCACCTTCCATTTATAGTAGAATTTTGCCTGGCTTTCTCTTGTGCAGACTGCCACAGCTACTGTGAGTTTATGAGTGACAGCCATGCATAGGATTAGCCAGCATCCTTCCCGTCCTCCATTGTCACATTCGTTCTGTCTCCTCACCTGTTATGTTCCCTGAGCCTGGAGAACAGGTGTTGGCAGTTTCTAATTTCTAACCATAATTCTCAATTTATAACATGTAAGCTGCTTTGTAGTTAACCTTCTTGCCCTAAGTTTAGATAACTTTTAACCTCAGGCAGAGAAAGTTGTCTCAAGACAATGGTCCTTATCCTACTGATAATCTCTCATTGTTTTCTTTGGTATCTCACTGAACAAAAAGTGGAGTGGAAGAATGGGGACTTAATGTTTAGATAAAATAAGAAATCATTTTTTTTTCTTTTTAATATAACCCTTCTTATTTTCATGTATTATATTTTGGGCATATTCTCCCCCTTCCAACTTTTCCCAGATCCTTCCTACCTCTCGACCTACCCGATTTCACGATCCACGTTCTTTCTCAATCCCCCAAAATAAAATAAAATCAAACAAACAAAAACCAATGAGACAAAAAGACCCAAATAAAACAAAATGAACCCCACCCTTGAGAAAAAATATAGAGTTCATTTTGTGCTGGCCAGCTCCTCCTGGGGCCTCACCTGGAGTGTGGATAAATTGCCGGGCGGTACTCCATGAGAGAGAAAATGGTTTTCCCTTTCCCAACAGGTATCAGTTGCAATTAGCTTCTTGGTTGGAATGGGACCCCATGCCCACTTCTTCATGCTGGAATTTTGTCTGATTTGAGTCTGTGCAGAGCTTGTGCATCTCTATGAGTTCATTTGTGTACCGTTCCTGTTGTGCCTAGAGATTCTGTTTCTTTGGAGTCATCGACCAGGTCTGGCTCTCACAATCTTTCTGCATCTTTTCTGAGCCTTGTTTGTAGGAAAAGGTTTGATAAAGACATCTTTTCTGGGGCTGAGTAATTCAAAGTCTCTCACTGTCTGCATAGTGCCCAGCTGTCTCTGTGTTAATTACTATCTACTCCAAGAAACCTATTTTAATGAACAAACCCTGAGTTGTATGAGAAAAGACAGTTTACGGCATAAAACAAATATATATTTACTTGATAGAGTGCAATCACATAGATAGCATGCCTACATTTCCAGAGCTGCAATGGTTTTTAAATTGTAACATGTAGAAATTAGTATTTCATGGTACTTAAATTCTAATTGTTTATGCCCCTCTTAGTAACCATACTTTTTATTATAGAATTAATGTCATCTAATACTTTTCATGGACTACTTCCTCAGCATGCAACATGAAATATTTTGCTCGTCTTCAAACTAATTGCAATGTATGTATTGTCCAGAGCAGAAAAGCAGAGTTATTAGTCATCCATTAAACAGTTAAAGGGCAACCATAGCTAGTAGCTTCTGGTTTTGTCCATGGCATTTCTTCTTCTTGCCATTCTCTGTTGCGTGACAGACCTGAAAAAGATTCAAGACTTAATAAAGGCGTCACCTCTAACATCTGTATAGTGCGGCTTTCTCCTCAGCTTTGCTATGTTAGCTGTCTATGTTGCATCCTTATTTGGCTTCCCCATCACTAGATATAGGTTAGGATCAGGGATAATGTTCACTATCAAGAACAATGTCCAAGCCTCGGCCCACATCAAAGGAAGAGGTCTTTCTTCCAAGTGAGCTAAGGCACTGGTCAGTTTTAGACATTAGTTACAGTACTGCCTAAAGCTCTGTGATTAGCTATCTAATCACCGCCAGATGAAGTTCACACGCTTTCCCCCCTATTCTTGCAACACAAGTTTGTCCAGATCTTTCAACCAGACTTAGAACTAGATAATAAAGAAAACCATCACCTTTTAAACAATTTACTTCTTCCTCTCTTCCCCAGAATCAGAAGTCTTACAAAAGAATACCGGGAAAAGTCCAAGTGCACAGAGGCTTTGAAAGGTAAATAAGCAAGATAAGGAAAATCTTGACTTTTTTTTTTTTTTTAAAAGTCAGTTACCTTTTCTGTGTATGAGCACGTCTACACTTTGTAAAGAGGCGATGGGTTTCATGTTGCTGTTGCTTTGTTCCCCTCCTAACTGGATGGATATTGCCATCCTGTGTAATTTTTGTGATCATATAAAAGATGTATTCGAGAGGGAAACTTGATGACATTTTGCCTCCCACTTTTAGTTTGCTATGGCAACCAGACGATCTTTTTAAATATTGTATGTACATTTGTGAAGGGAGAAATGAAAATTGTATTTGGCTCATAGGACTTTTAACACTATTGATTTCTTTTAAGTTTAAGAAATTATCACATGGCTATAATGTGCGAAGGTGATGGTGTTGAATTTATGCATGTAAAAGTTTCCATTTCACTAAACTACATACTTCAACATTTTTGAAAGTTGAAAAATAGAATATTAAATTTTATTTAATGAATGAATGTATACTTTCATAAATTTTAGCCACATACCATAAATACATAGACATGATATGAGCCCTGAATTAAACCTACATTTGTGATTTTAAGCCTTAATGCCTTTTTCCTCCCAGGTCTGTCATTAAACATATATAAAGGTCAGATCACTGCAATCCTTGGTCACAGTGGAGCTGGGAAATCAACACTTTTAAATGTCCTTAGTGGCATATGTGTTCCAACCAAAGGTAAGAGACTTTCTTAAAGGTTGACAAGTGGATCATCTGTGCTTTTGTTAAACAGACAGAGATAATTAAACTCATATAAATTGACATTTAATATATATTAATAAAGACAGATAATTAAACTCACATAAATTGACATTTAATATATATTATCCTTTTACAAAATGTATATGATATTACCTGAATTATAAAAAAAGTAATACTTGAATTTTCATAGAATTTCATACTGTTTCAATAGATATTGATCACATTTTTATGTATAAAGTGCTCTAAAACCTAGCAACCTTTGAAATATCAGTCGTGTATTACTTGTCATTATTAGATTGGTTAATTGGAAGGATATTTCAATCTTATTGTTGGACTGCTGCTTATGGCCTAGGGATAGCTTTACTGGTACCTGAGATTTGCTACAGCATTTTCTCTCTCTTAATCTCTCTGTGTGTTTGTCTCCCCTACTGTGTGTCTATCTCTCTGCCTCCTCCTGTCTCTGTGTCTCTCTGTCTCTGTCTCCTTTTGTCTCTCTCATAGGTGGAAAATTTCTAGGGCTAAGGTTCTAAGGATTTTGAGCAGCAAGAGAGAACCAATGGCAATGTAAAACCTCTGTATCATGTTCTCTTTTGATATTGACTCACAGTCTATTGCTCAAAGCAAGTTAAATACATAACTAAGAGGTTCGAGAACTTGACTTTAGTTTTTTGATATTGAAAGGTAGGATGTATCATCTTTTCAAATACAGGTGAGATAGAATGCTAAAATAAAATTTGGAATAGATGAACCACAGGAGCAAGATACAATTACACCTCAATTTTGTTTTGTAAAACTTTTAAGTTATTGTAAGTTAAAGGTGCTGTTTTATCTTGATAATGTCTTTTGAAATCCCTGTTTATAGGTTGGGTCAGTGTGTATAATAACAAGCTCTCAGAGATGGCTGACTTGGAAGGTATCATCAAGATCACTGGAGTTTGTCCACAATGTAATGTACAGTTTGATTTCCTCACTGTGAAACAAAATCTCAGGCTGTTTGCTAAAATAAAAGGGGTTCAAGCACGTGAAGTGGATAATGAGGTACGTGATGTGCTAAGACTAACATAAAAATTCCAAATGCTACTAAAATAGTTCACCCTTTCCTTTGGTTTTGGTTGCATTAAATTATCTACATGCAAATCCATGTACTAAGATTGGCTGCAAAAAATGTAGGAATAACAAATATGTAACCTGTGATATTGTCTTATATCAGTTATATTCCTTTAATTTTAAAAAGTCTTTAGTACTGTGATTTTTATCTTCAAATGATATTGAATTATGAAAGGATAGATAATTTTCCCCAGTCATATATCAAGTAAGCAGGGAGTCACATGAACCCCAAGTAGATATCACTGCTTATTACAAACCATTATAATTGTTTAGTGTTAAAAGTTTTAGAAATAATTCTAGTACGGCTTATATGTATTTTTTTTGTGTGTGTGTATGTGTAGGTTCAAAGAGTTTTGATGGAATTGGAAATGAAAAATATTCAGGATATCCTTGCTCAAAACCTAAGTGGCGGACAGAAGAGAAAACTCACTTTTGGAATCGCCATTTTAGGAGACCCTCAGGTAAGTCAGAAAAGATTCACAGATAAATTTAGAAATTCAACTTGGAAACAACCTTCTCACCTACAAAGACACTGTGATGAAGGTCACCTGGTAGGGTAGCGGGTGCCTGCAGTAAATTAGGTACATACTTAGCCTCTGTGTCACCTGCTCCCAAGTTGATCAAAACTCATTCATTTGGTTCCTCTAGATTTTCCTACTAGATGAGCCTACTGCTGGGCTGGATCCCTTCTCAAGGCACCGGGTGTGGAATCTCCTGAAAGAAAGAAAAGCAGACCGTGTGATCCTCTTCAGCACTCAGTTCATGGATGAGGCCGACATTCTGGCTGGTAATTTGTTAAATTCCTCAAGCATCATGATGAGGACTTAGGTCTGAAAATCTTGAATTATTTTCTCACTGTTTTTATGTTGCTGGATGCTGTGACCCAAGTCTTTCTGACAGAAGTTTGAGGTATCTATATTTCTTCATGTTCTACAGCATTGTGATGATGCAGAGAAGCTCAATAATTACAAGATAAATGCATTCAATTAAATTTCATAAATGATAAAAAGTCAACTTGAAATGTTTGTGCAAAACCAGCTAAAATACACGTTGATGTTTATCTATATCATAAATTTCCATGTAATTTATTTCATTCAGGTATATGACACATAAATAATCTATATAATCATCAGAGATGATGTGGGTTTTTCTAACCATAACTGCATCTGACTTTTAAAGTTGAACAGTCCCCTATACAGTTCACTATATTTCATATTTCTCTCAAGTGAATGACGACTCCCTTCTTTGCTTCTTCCTTTTTAGATAGGAAAGTTTTCATCTCCAAGGGGAAGCTGAAGTGTGTGGGCTCATCCCTGTTCCTGAAGAAGAAGTGGGGGATTGGTTATCACTTAAGGTAGGCTTCCTAGAGGATGAGGGTAGTTGAGAACTGTTCTAGAGAGTGATGCTGGATTCAATATTGCAGGATAAGAGGGATCACAGGTACCTGAAAGGAGGTAGAGGGATGATCAGGGGTGAATACAATCAGCGCACATTGTATTTATATCTGACATTTTTAAGAATTATAAAAATATATCTTAAGCTAAAATTTATATGTGTATAAGTATGCATGTGCGCATGTAGGAAGAAACAAAGGGTGGAAGAGTCTGCCATATTATAAAGGAAATATGAAAAATACAGTACGGTGTAGTTAAGTGTCCATACTATTTGATTATTCTAAAGTCCTACAATTTTCTCAACCCTGAAAAGATTCTATTTAACATCTTTACTATCACTAACCTAGAGTAGTAATATTGCCTCTTCACTAAAGTCCTCGTTAGTCTGTAGTCTATTTGCATTAACTGACTTACCTCTATATTTCAAGTTTGCATGACTTGCTTTTTACGTTGAATTTATAAGTGCTCTTTTCTGGTTATTGTCTGGTTACTTTTGGATATTTGAGACTACTTGAAGCAACATATTCCACGTTTAAAATAACAGCTTGCAGCTGAACGAAACGAGTGTGCATGAGAGAATAACATCGCTTGTCAAGCAACACATCCCTGAGTCCAAATTGTCAGCAGAAAGTGAAGGAAGACTGAACTACATATTACCCCTAGAAAGAACAAATAAGTTTCCAGGTATGAAATGAAACCCACAATAATAATGGATAGCCATGGACCATTAGGTTGACATGCATGAAGTATAACACTAAAAGTTTGAGGTGCTGCATCCCTCAGAATAATAATAATAATAATAATAATAATTAATAATAATAAAAGCTTGATACAATGACTATCACACCTTAGACACAGGAAAGAGAAGCAGAAAGAGTGAAGTTACTTAGCAGAAGTCATTGTTATAAAGGTGAGTCCTGCCTCTAACCCCATCTCCTCGGAAGTGAAACCCTTTGGTCACTGTTTTAAATACTCGAACCCTTTCCATGTTTTCTGAGCTCCCTACAGGTAAATGCAGATTCACAGTAGCAGTGTCTTGTTAATACCACATAAAATGACTCTTATTGTGGCTTTCCTTTTGAAAACTGAAGTGCATGTATCTTATCAGGCAGTAGAGAATAAAGCATAACTTGCCATCCATAAGAAAAATAAAAGAACAAAGTAAATAAATAACAATAAAAATTGGGGGTTTATCAAAAGCTTCAAGGAATATGTGCACGAGTGTGTGAGAAAGAAGCCCTTGAGTCATAATGATATATGCTGACAGCCAGCAGAGTTAAAGATGATTGCACAGATAGCAAGACGTGGGGACTGTTTCATAAATATTCAAAAATAAGGAAACACTGGAGAGATTGTATCATAATGGCAATGTCCCCCAGTGACTTTTAAATAAGTCTCTTGTTTGCTTTTCATAGTCTTTCAATATCCTTTATATATTATAGAAATAAGCTAGTCTCATAAATCTGCAATGAACATAGCGACTTAAAACTTTTGGCTACATTTATTGGCTAAAAGTCCTATTATGTGGGGGTTTGTTTGTTTGTTGTGTGTGTGTGTGTGTGTGTGTGTGTGTGTGTGTGTGTGTGTGTGTGTGTGTGTTTGGGTTTTTTTTTGCCACAACTTGAGAAAATATCCTTAGTGTCAGGTCAGCGCATGAAATATTTTGTGTTTGGTTTGCTTAACAAAGGCACAAAGAAGTGCCTTAGTCACTTCTGTTGTGCAAAGAGACACCTTGACTGTAGGAACTTCTATAAAAGAAAGCATTTAATTGGGGGGGGGGGGGCTAGTTTACAGTTTCAGAGGGTTAATCCATGCCCATCATTGTGGTGAGCATGGTAGCAAGCAGTCTAGCATAGTGCTGGGTCAGTAACTGAGCGCTTTACATCCTGATTCAAAGTCAGCAAAGAAAGAGCCTGTGCCTGGTATGGGCTTTTGAGACCTCAAAGTCCCCCTCCAATGATACACTTTATCCAGCAAGTACATACTTATTTCAACAAGGACACACCTCCTAATCTTTCTCAAACATTTTCAAAACTTGTGACTAAGAATTCAAATATATGACCCTGTGGGGGCCATTCTCATTCAATCCAGCACTGGCATGTAAATTAGCAAGCAAGGAAACTCAAATATGTACCTTGTTATGAGCATATAAGTACACTTTAGAATCATGAAGACATGTTAGCTGAACTATGATCATTCCTCTTAAAAAGATTGTATCACATAGAGAACAACAAAACTTCAGATGAAGTGAAACGTGACAATCAGTGCTTATTGACCACTGGAGATTGTGACAGTCCCTCAACCAGCAACCATTAACTGCCAATAGCACCCCAAGGAAAGATGAGGTCTCAGGAGCATCTTTCCATCCATGAAGCAGTGGTGAAGGACCCAGTCTTGCACAGATCCAGTGCAGGTAGTCAGAAGGGCTGTGTGTTCATGATGGCAATGCCCACGATGTATGCAGAAGACAGTTCCCTAGCTCTCATCTCATGCTCTGGCTCTCACATCCTTTCTGCTTCCTCTCTTGTGATGCTCCCTGGGCCTTGGAGGGAGTGATGCAGACAGATGCCTGCACTGAGGGGTGAGCTTGCAAATGGTTTCATTCTCAGAACTTTGACAAGTTGTGCGTGAGTCTTTGCATTAAGCATCACCTACAATCAAAAGAAGCTTCCCTGAGGCTCCCTCCTACACACATTTTATTTTATGTATGTTGGGGGAGGGATGCATGTATACAACAGTTTGAATGTGATCTGAGGACAATTTGTGTTAGGGTTCTCCACATATGCCTTATAGGTTCCAGGAAGTAAAATAAGGTCACCTGTCTTGGTAAGAAGTTCCTTACTAAGTCAACTCTCTAGCTTTAGTTTTATATGTTTTCCTGGAATTCTTATAATTTTATTTTTCTTTATTGCTGGATAAAAAGAATTCCATTGTGTGCATGCACCACATTTTCATTATCAATTTATGGACATCTAGGTTTACCCCATTTCTATCTATTGTGAAAAGAGTGGTAAGGTTTTCTGGTATACAGCTGGGTCTGTAATAGGATATACGCACCTTTGGTTATATGCCCAATCGTGGACAGCTGGGTCATACGATAGTTCTCTTTTGTTTGTTTGTTTTCTGTTGGCTTGGTTGATGTGGGGGTTGGTTTTTTGTTTGTTTGTTTTAGCTCTTTGGGAAATCTTCACATTGATTTCCATAGTTGGTGAACCAAGTTATATTCTCATCAGCAGTGAAGAGCTTTGCAACTTTCCCCATATCCTCGCCAGCATTTGTTAAATTATTTGTGGTTTTTAGATGATATACTTTCTGACTGTGATGAAGTAAAATGTCAAAGTAGTTTTCATTTACATTTCTCTGATGATGACATTTTTTTTAAACGTTCATTAGATCTTTATAGGGATCTTGAGAGATGCCCAGACCTGGGGATTGAGAATTACGGTGTTTCTATAGCAACATTGACTGAGGTGTTCCTGAAACTGGAAGGAAAATCATCGATCAGCCAGTCCGGTAGGTAAATAGAATGAAAGCCATCATGCTGTGTCCCTTTTGAAAATATTCCATTTCAACAGTCATGATATTGGTTTTTGTTGTTCTTGGAAGTTCTGCAGAAATGAGGAAATCTATTGCCATCAGTGGCCAACTCTACCACATATGTGCCTCTCCTGGGATATGCTACTATTTGATCCCAGCCATGGCTAACAAGAACTCACTAAGAGTTAAAGTATCCTATATTCTCTATCCTTGTCCATCAAAATGCTTTCCTGGAAACTTTTATTTTAAAAGAATGATCTTTAAGCTTTGGATATGTTACTTATATTACTTGGCACATGGGAATTAATTTCTTTCTTAAAAGATTTATTTCATTTTCAATTGTTTGTTTGTTTGTTTGTGTGTGTGTGTGTGTGTGTGTGTGTGTGTGTGTGTGTGTGTGTGTGTGTGTCCATGGAGGTCAGGTACATTGGATCCCCTTGAGATGGAGTTTTAGGAAGTTCTGAGCTGCCAACATGGTTGCTGGAAAGCAAATTCAGAACCTATGAAAGTACAGTATTAACCACTGAGCAATTTCTCCAGCTTCAATAGGAATACATTTCTAATACAGGAAGTTTTAGACATCCAACAATAAGATCAATAATGGATACAGTTTGAAGGAAAGAAATAATTTTTGGAGATAGCTTTTCTATGACTTTATTCATTAAAATCCACCCTTGGTTTCATTGAAACAAGTTTGAAGTCAACAAACCAAAAGAAGGAGAGGCTGCTTTTCTAATGAGAACTCATTTTTTCCCTTTTTATTTATAAAAAAGTCTGTTTTCCAAGTATTCCCCCTGCTCTTCCTCCCTTCCCTGCCCCCAATCCCTCCCAGTCAGCCTGCAGCCCCCCTCCCCATCTCCCATCCCCTCCCTAAAAAGGACAAGAAGTCCCAAGGTGGGTCAGCTAAGTGTGGTACATCCACTCCGGGCAGGTCTGATTTCCTCATCCCAATCTCAAGACTGGTCTAGGTGTTCCTCTTCAGGGAATGGGCTCTAAGGTGCCAGTCTATGGAGAAGAACACAGTCTGATCCCACCCCTTGAGGTTCCACATACTGCCCATGACAGTTGCCTACCCTTGGAGGGCCTAGTTCCTTTTCCCAATGGTTCCCTAATGGCTGTTCTTGATTCAGTGAGGTCCCCAGAGCTCCAGCCAGCCACCACTGTGAGAGTTTTCCTCATAATCCCTAACCCCTTGCTCAGACAGACTCTCCTCCCCTGCTCTCAGCTGGACCAGGAGCTTGGCCCAGTGCTCAGCCATGGATCTCTGCCTCTACCTCTATTGATTGTTGGATGTAGGTTCTGTGATGACACTTAGGGTGTTTATTCATTTGATCCTAAGGGAAGTCCTGTTTAGGCATCCCCTCCACTATTGTTTGGAGACTTGGACAGGGACATTCTGTGAGTTCTTGGAGGTTTTCCTAACACCCAGTCTCTTTACAACCCCACACTGACTTCCTCTATCAAGATGTCCATCTCTTTTATTTGTCCATCTTTGTTGCTCCTATCACTCAACCATCTCTTCTCTCATGATTTGTTCCCACCTCTTCTTTATTGCAACCTCTTATGATCGCTAGGAAGATCTATTCTATTTTCTCTTCCTAGGGGAATCTCTGGATGTTTCTCCTAATTTCTGCACCCAAGCTGTTCAGGGTTTGTGGTTTGCAGCTCGGGTGTTCTTTGCTTTTTGTCTGAAGTCCATTTATGATTGAGTATATCCTATGCCTCTCTTTCTGGACTTGTGATACCTCACTTAAGAAGATATTCTCCAGATCTATCCATTTGCCTGCAAATTTTAGGATGCCGTTTTATCTATCTATCTATCTATCTATCTATCTATCTATCTATCTATCTATCTATCTATCTATCTGTTTGTTTATTACTGCTGAATAGTAGTACTCCATTGTATAGACGTACTAGTTTGTTAATTCATTCTTTGGTTGAGGGGCATCTAGGTTGTTTCCAGGTTCTTGCTATTATAAATAATGCTGCTATGAACATAGTTGAGCTAATGCCTTTGGGGTATGAATACAGATCCTTTGGTTATGTACCCAATAGTGGTATTACTGGATCATTGAGGAGACAGATTCCCAGTTTTCTGAGGTACTGTCATACTGCATTCCAGAGTAGCTATAGAAGTTTACACTCCCACCAACAATGGAGGAGTGTTCCCCTTGCTCCACATTTTCTCCAGCCTAGACTGTTATCTGTGTTTCTGATCTTGGCCATTCTGACAGGTATGAGGTGGTATCTCAAAGTTGTTTTGATTTGCATTTCTCTGATGGCTAATATGCTGAGCAAGTGTTTAAGTGCCTTTTAGCCATTTGTAATTCTTCTGTTGAGAATTCCCTTTAAGCTCTGAAGTCCATTTTTTAGTTGGGTTATTTAGTTTTTGGAGCTCTAGTTTCTTGAGTTCTCTATATATTTTAGAGATCAGTCCTCTGCCAGATATAGGGTTGGTGAAGAACTTTTCCCGTTCTGTAGGCTGTAATTTTGTCTTATTGACTGTGTCCTTTGCCCTACAGAAGCTTCTCAGTTTCAGGAGATCCCACTTATTGATTGCTGTTCTTAGTGTCTGTGCTATTTAGGAAGTGATCACCTCTATCAATGCAGTGGAGGGTATTTCCCACTTTCTTCTCTATCAAGTTCAGTGTAGCTCGGTGTTGTATGAGGTTTCTGGCCCAGACTTTCCGGCCTAGCCTCCTGGCCAGGACTTTCTAGTCTAGTCTTGTGGCCCAAACTTTCTGGCCTACTCTGGTGGCCTGGACTTTCAGACCCACAGTCCCATAGTCCCACTGAAACACACAGACACTTATATTAATTGTATGATGATTTACCTGGGGCCCAGGCATATAACTTACTAACTCTTTACCCTTAAAATAGTACATGATTCTTGTTTAGCCATGTGGCTCAGTACTTTTGTTCAGAGCAACATAGTTGTCCTCTGAATCTTCTGGTTTGTCTGGCAACTCTGTGGCATCTCGGCTCTGTTCTTCCAGTTCTCAGAGTTTTCTTAGTCTGGTAGCCCCACCCATACTCCCTGTCTGCCTTCTGGCCAATCAGCATTTTTATTAAAACAGTAGATACAATTACTTACAATATAACAACATAATTTACGTACAGCTGGGTTTATGTTGAGGTCTTTGATACACTTGAATTTGAGTTTTGTGCAGGGTGATAGATTTAGATTTATTTACATTCTTCTACATATGACCATCCAGTGATGCCAGCACCATTTGTTGAAGATACTATCTTTTTTTCTCTTGAATATTTTTGGCCTCTTTGTCAAAAATCAGGTGTTCATAGGCATGTTGGTTAATGTTGGGATCTTCAGTATGATTCCATTGATCCACAAGTCTGTTGTTGTGCCAGTTCCAGGCTGTTGTTATTATTGTAGCTCTGTAGTAAAGCTTGAAGTCAGGGATGGTGATTCCTCTTGAAGTTCTTTTATTGAGCAGGATTGTTTTTGGCAGTGTTGGCTTTCCTGTTATTCCATATGAAGTTGAGTACTGTTTTTTCAAGGTCTGTAAAAGGTAGTGTTGTGATTTTTGTGGGGATTGTATTGAATCTGTGGATTGCTTTTGGTAAAATTGCCATTTTTACTATGTTGATCCTATCTATCTAGGAGCCTGGGAGATCTCTCCATTTTCTGACAACCTCTTCAATTTCTTTCTTCAGTGACTTAAAGTTTTTGTCAAACAGGTCTGCTACTTCTTTGGTTAGAGTCATACCAAGATATTTAATGCTATTTGCAGCTATTATAAAGGGTGATGTTTCCCTTATTTCTTTTTCAGCCCTTTTATTCTTAGTGTATAGGAGGGCTACTGGTTTTTTGTTGTTGTCATTAATCTTGTACCTTGTACATTGCTTAAGGTGTTTATTAACTATAGGAGTTCCCTGGTAGAATTTTGGGGGTCACCTATGTATACAATCATACCATCTGCAAATAGAGATAGTTTGACTTCTTCCTTTCCAATTTGTATCCTCTTAATCTCTTTTTGTTCTTTTGCATTAGCTAAAACTTCAAGAACTATATTGAAGAGATCGTAGATAAGCCTTGTCTTGTTCCTGATTTTAGTGGGATTTCTTTGAGTTTTTTCTCCATTTAGTTTGATGTTGGCTGCTGGCTTGTGTATATCATCTTTATTATATTTAGGTATTTTCCCTGTATTCCCGATCTCTCCAGGACTTTTATTATGAAGGAGTGTTAGATTTTGTCAAAGGCTTTTCAGCATCTAATGCAATGATCATGTTGTTTTTCCTTTCAGTTTGCTTATATGATGGATGGCATTCACAGTTTTTCATGTGTTAAATCACCCCTGCATCCCTGGGATGAAGCCTACTTGACCGTGGTGTATGATTTTTTGATATGTTGTTTTATTCATTTTCCCAGAATTTTATTGAGTATTTTTGCACCAATGATCTTGAGGGAGGTTGGTCTGTAATTCTCTTTCTTTGTTGCATCTTTGAGTGGCTTGGGTATCAGGGTTATTGTGGCCTCATAGAAAGAGTTTTTAGTAATGTTCCTTCAGTTTCTACTGTATGGAACAGTTTAAAAGTCTGGTAGAATTCTGCACTGAAACCATCTGGCCGTGGGCTTTTTCTTACTTGGGAGACTTTTAATAATGGCTTTAATTTCCTTTGGGTTAAAGGTCTCTTTAGGTCATTTATCTGATCTTGATTTAATTTTGGCAAGTGGTACATGTCCAGAAAGCTGACCATTTCTCTTAGGTTTTCCATTTTAGTGGAGTATAGATTTTTAAAGTATGATCTGATAATTCTCTGGATTTCCTGGGTGTCTGTTGTTATGTCACCTTTTTCATTTCTGATTCTGTTAATTTGGATACTATCTCTGCTTTTTGGTTAGTTTGGATAAGGGCTTAATCTCTCTTGTTGACGTTCTCAAAGAACCAACTCTTTGATTTATTGATTCTTTGTGTCATTTTCTTTGTTTTGATTGTATTGATTTCAGCCCTAAGTTTGGTTGTTTCCTGCCATGTACTCCTTCTAGGTGAGTTTGCTTCTAATTGTTCTAAAGCCTTCAGCTGTGTTGTTAGGTCTCTTGTGTGAGATTTCTCTAGGTTTTTCATATAGACATCTAGTGCTATGAGTTTTCCTCTTAAAACTGCTTTCATTGTGTCCCATAAGTTTGGGTCTGTTGTGAATTCATTTTCATTAAATTCTAGGAACTCTTTAATTTCATTCTTAATTTCTTCCTTGACCCAGATGTTGTTCAACTGATAGATATTCAGTTTCCATGAATTTATAGTTTTTGGTGATTTTTGTTGTTGTTGAACACTAACTTTAGGCCATGGTGGTCTGATATGATACAGGGAATTATTCCCATTTTTTGTATCTATTGATATTTGTTTTATGTCTGAGTATGTGGTCAATTTTAGAGAAAGTTCCATGCGGTGCTGAGAAATATATAAATCCCTTTGTGTTTGGGTGGAAAGTTCTGTATATATCTATTAAGTCCTTTTGGGTCATAACATCTTTTAGATCCCTTATTTCTCTGTTTAGTTTCTGTCTAGTTGACATGCCCAAGGGTGAAAGTAGGCTAGTGAAGTCTCACTATTAGTATGTGGGGTTTGATGTGAGGTTTAAGCTTTAGTAGTGTTTCTTTTACATATGTTGGTGCCCTTGTGTTCGGGGCATACATATTCAGGATTGAGACTTTATCTTGGTGGATTTTTTATGATATGCCTGTAATGTCTGTATTGGTCTCTTTTGATTGATTTTAGTTTGAAGTCTATTTTGTTAGATATTAGGATGGCTATACTAGCTTGTGTCTTAGGACCATTTTATTGGAAAGTCTTTTCCCAACCCTTTACTCTGAGCCTGTGTCTGACTTTGAAGTTGAGGTGTGTTTCTTGTATGCAGCAGAAGGATGGCTTCTGTTTTTGTATCCATCATGTTAGAGTGTGTCTTTTTATAGGTGAATTGAGTCCATTGATTTTAAGGGATAATAATGACCACTGATTATTATTTCCTGTTATTTTTTGTGGTAGCATGTGTGTATTTCCCTTCTTTGGGTTTTTCTTCTGTGGGATTATTGGGGTTTTTTTTGTTGTTGTTTAATGGATGTATCTAGTTCCTTAGGTTGGAGTTTTCATTCTAGTGCTTTCTGTAGGGCCAGATTTTTGGGTGAATATTGTTTAAATCTGGGTTTGTTGTAAAATAGTTTGTTTACTCCATCTATGGTGATTGATAGTTTTGCTGGGTATGGTAGTCTAGGCTAGCAGCCATGTTCTTTTAGTGTCTGTATAACATCTGACCAGGACCTCTTGCTTTCATTGTTTCTATCGAATAGTCAGGTGTTATTCTGATGGGTCTGCCTTTATAGGTAATTTGGCCTTTTTCCTTTGCAGCTCTTAGTATTTTTTCTTTGTTCTGTACGTTTAGTGGCTTGATGATCATGTGGCAAGCAGACTTTTTTGGGGGGGAGGGAGGAGTCTAGTCTATTTGGTGTTCTGTAAGCTTCTTGCATCTTAATAGGCATTTCCTTCTTTAGGTTGGAAAAGTTTTCTTCTATGATTTTGTTGAATATATTTTATATGCCTTTGAGCTAGTATTCTTCTCCTTCAATTGTTTTATCCTTTATGGTGTCACAGATTTCCTGGATGTTTTGTGTTACATTTGTGTGTGTGAGTGTGTGTTTTCTCTAACTGACATGTCTGTTTCCACTACTGAATCTTCTATGCCAGAGATTCTCTCTTCCATCTCTTGCATTCTGTTGGTTATGCTTGTATCTGTAATTCTGGGAGAGCTCTAATTCTTAAGACTCTTTCTTCTCTACCTTATCACATCTGCCTTGGTTCAACATAGTCTGGATTCCCTCAGAAATAAAGTAAAATCTCAGTGATAGCTGCCTTTATGAATACTTGAGTTGATTACGCCAATGCTCAGAGTCTTTCTTCTTGTCAAGTTTGTTGTGAGCAGACAGGAAAAGAAGCAAGGAATAGAAATACTACCTTGTCTCCTTGTCAGAAAGCACTGGTGTCTCCTGGTTGCAGTGGAATTATGTTCTGGTATGTTGTATATACTTGTCCCACCTACTGGTTTAATAAAAATACGGATTGGCCAGAAGGCAGACAGGAAGTGTGGGCAGGGCTACCAGACTAAGAAAGCTCTGAGGAAAGGATGAGTCAGACAGAGACACCAGCAGATACCGATGAAAGAGGTCAAAATGCTGCTCTGAGCAAAGGTACGAAGCTGCATGGCTAAACAACATAGGAGTCATGGGTTAGTTTAAGAATTAAGAGCTGGCAAGTTATATGCCTCGGCCATAGGTCAATCAGCATGAAATCAATGTAAGTTTTGTGTGATTGTTTGGGGCTAAATGGCAGTGGGGTCTGAACCTCAGGGCAAGACCAGAAAGTCTGGACCAGAAACATAATGCTTTACTGGGTTTTAGCTGCAATGGTGATAGCCTAACAGTAGTTATTCATATCCACTTTCCATTGTCTTTTTTAACACCCTCTAGTTGTAGTAATTTGTTCAAATAGAGATGTATGTCAGTGGGGAGCCAATAAGTCTGTTCACAAAGCATTTCTAACTGGGCATGGTGATACATGCCTATGAGCATAGCTCTTGGGAGACTGAGTTTAAGGCTAGCCAGTATTACAAAAGAAGGTCCCTTCTCAAAAAGATTCACAAAATTTAAAATCTATTTCTGATATTTCAGTACACACAAATATATTTAATTTGTGTAAATTGACCTTGTAACTAAAACAAAATCCAAAGAAAACTCTTGTGTGTTCTCTTAGTATTGTCACAGTTAGAGAAACTGTTGAGTTTCATGGATCAATGATATTATCTAGTTAATGAATTATATTTTATATAGCATGAGCTATTCATCTACTGTTTTTTCCTACTGAGGAGTTCGGCATCAGCTGCTCTAAAACAAACATGTAAAGCAAGCTTTAGAATGTTTTCATTACCCAGCAAGCTGCTTTGTGCCCTCCACAAGTATTACTCCATGAGATTCTCTCCTTAAGCAACTTATAATTTTATATGTCAATAGAAAAATACTGTTTTACATTCTTGTAGGTGAGCTCCGATATCATATGTATCGACATATGATCATTCCCTATGCTGTTATATTCCACAACTTTCTTTGTAAGAAACATCATTTGAAATAGTTTTGACTTTTGTTTGATATGGGAATGTCTTTCTGTATGCTGTGAAATAAATGAACTATTTTGGTCTATGCTGGGCACCATAGGAGTAGGTGGGGAAATCAGAGCATAGGTAGGAGGAGGGTAGAGAGAGATAGAGACTCAATCCAGCCATGATGCAAGATGTCATGAAATAGGTAAGCCACAGGCCACAAGGCAGGACAAATTATTGGAAAAGGGTTGAATTAAGATGAAAGAGCTATCTGGAATTATGCCTGAGCCATAGGCCAAGCAGCATGAAATTAATATGTATTTGAGTCATTTTGTTGGGAGGAGGGAGGCTAACAGGATGGGCAGGTCCAGACCGTGGGGCTAGGTGGTCTGGGACTGCACGTCTGTGGGTCTGGACCTCTGGCTGGGTGGGGCCAGAAACCTTATGCTATAATTGTTGTATTGGCACACTTTTGTTTTATCTTGGAATTCTGTTTTCCTATAAAAGGTTTTTTTTTTTAAATCTCTGGATTAAAAAAAATGCTTTTAGAGAAAAATTTAACAACTTATTAGAGATTTCTTGCTTTTCTTTTGTAGATATTGACATGTCAGAAGATGTACAAGCTGCAGAGACAGGGGGCACAGAGAGGCTTGCTGAAATGGAACAACTTGTTTCGTTACTCAATGAGACAAGTAACACAAAAGGGGGCCTGGCGCTCTGGTGGCAGCAACTCTGTGCAGTTGCCAGACTTCGCTTCTTGAAGTTAAAACATGAAAGGAAATCTATCTTTTTTCTGTGAGTATTAAGATATCTTGGCATCTTTCAATTGTTGCATTAAAACAAACCTAAGTAGAACAGCAGGAAAAATGATTTAAAAAAACAACAACTCCAATGCAGGTACATACCTATTATTTCTGTTAACAGTCCTGGCAATTCTATGTGACTGTATCAATACATTAAATGAAAAATCTCTCAGAAATAATACAAGGTGCAGATGCTTTCCTTATTACTGTTATTCCTTCAAAGTCTCCACAGTAGAAACAATGGATACCTTAGAAATTAATGTTGTAGGTGTGTGTGTCTCCTGACTGGCAGATGTCACAGAATTCTCTGAAACTGGAATGTGTCTGGAAGGTTGACACATGCTCAAGCTCTCTCACTTCTCTGTGGCTCTTAGGTAAAGGTTGACCCCTCTCAAGACATGTTAAATGCCAGGCTCTTTAAGGAGCTGAACATAAAGGGCATCAGGGAATTTGTCTCATGACATTAATCCCCTGTGCTCGTCTCATAGTCAATCAGTAAGATGATGTCAAACTGTTCACACATTGGAGCCAGATCACATCGTAGAATTCCAGTCAATAGTTGTTGAATAAGTGATTCAAATTGAAAACATTTACAAGATTGAGATAAAAAAAAAAAATCTTTGCAGTCAGAAATGCTTTATGAATCAGCCTGGGAGAGGCAAGGACAGGAGTGTGCCAACCAAGAGCCCAGTGGGCAAGAATTCTTGGAGTTCTGCATACTTAGAAAGGAAATAAGGATGGGGTTTTGGCATTAGTGCTGAGTTCTGAGACACACGTTTTAAAATTTTTCAGATGGGGATAAAAGGAAAGAAAAACACAAAAAAAATGAATGACATTTGATCCTGTGTTGATTAGAAACTTGTTGTCATGAGCAAGACTAGAGATAGGGGGTGGGAGAGAAGAAAGCAAGGCTCTTGGGGCTGGGGTAGTGGTAGGGTGGGAACTGTGCATCAGGGAGAGAACATTAGAATAGGAGCGGAGAAAATGAAGCCAAATCTCAACTTATAACTTAAGGATCCACATTCTAAACTTATACAGGCTGTCCCAAGTTCAGAGAACAGCAAGGGATGCGTACTGAGGTTAAGTCCATGAATAAATATCACTCCCATTTTAGAGACAAGGAAAGTTTCAAGAACTAAAGCAAAGCACCATGCACAGACTGTGTATTTCTACTAGTGCCCTGCTTGTGTTATAGCTACGTCTTTAAAAGAATGTCTTGAAGGCTGAAAAATGGATATAGGTTT
This sequence comes from Phyllotis vaccarum, assembly GCA_033318265.1. Lineage (NCBI taxonomy): Eukaryota > Metazoa > Chordata > Mammalia > Rodentia > Cricetidae > Phyllotis > Phyllotis vaccarum. The sequence goes on from JARWLC010000008.1 coordinate 12,032,206, forward strand.
ATGTTGTCAATTATTTTCTATGTAGGATTCTGATTGTGGGGGTTGGACTTTTGCATATTTTGTCAGCAAATATTCACAAGATAGAACGTGAGAGCGATTACTGTTGGGAGCTGTCTCCTCATATGTACTTCCTTACCCCTGGCCAACAACCACATGAGCCTCTCACTAACTTATTGATCATCAACAAAACAGGTAAAAGTGTTACTAATATGTAGTTGATGAATATGGTCACTATTACAAACATTGCTTAGAAAAGACACACATGAAGAAAAGATGAATGTGTTTTATACTCGGCTTAGGTAACTCAATCCTAAATTAGAACAATGATACGTACGATAAAGAAAATATGTATTATATCAACATACATTGAAAATCAAGAAGGTTTATATAAAAATACTGTGTAAGTTTAATGCCACAATGATCATAAAGGGAGATTTGAGAAGTTGGATTGAGTAGCATGTTGGTAGGAGTCATCTATAAATTTAAAAACACTTTAATTATATGTTCATGCCATTAATATCAGACAATAATGCAGTGTTTAGTTCAAGAAATTTGTATCCTAAAAGTTGTAGCATGTTAGCAAAAGTTATTTTTAATTAGAGGAAATTATAGATATATGAGCATTATTATTAGTATCATTGTTGAGCCATATTTAGAAACTCTATAAAAGAAGAATGGAAGACCTAGGAAGAAGGCTTGAGAGGTAGAGCACTGGCAGTGCTAGTGTGAAGACAGAGTTCTGATCCACACTCACATAAAAGCTTGTTGGGCATGAAGGCTGACCTATAGTCCCAGAGCTCAAGAGGCACAGAGAGTGAGTAGCCAAAAGAAGATGACCAGATAACCTAACGGAATTGCAGAGTCTGGCCCAAGTGGGAGACCCTGCTTCACTATATACAGTGAAGAGTGTTCAAAGAAGGTCCCTGGCATCATTTTTTGCCCTCTATGTGCATGTATACATATATGCTCCCACACATATGCTAACATGCATGTATATACATAAAGCAAAAATGAAACAACTGGTATTTGTTCAGAAATATACAGGTAATTAAAATCTATACTATTTCATGGTGTATCATATAGATGACTGAAGAATCATTTTGATACATAACTTTGTTGCATTCCCTTGATTTATAGTGCCTTTTACATTTTACTGTCTGTTAGGAGCAAGAATTGATGACTTCATACACTCATTGGAGAAACAGAACATATCTTTGGAAATTGATGCCTTTGGGACTAGAAATGCCATTGAAGAGACTCTGTACAATGGAGCTATCATACTATCAGGTGGTGAGAACGTACGTACATCTCCAGTTAGTGACTAAAAACTGAGCTTTGGCTATTATAGAACAATTAATGAAAAACAGTCTGAAACATTATATATAAATAACATATATGACCACATAGTTTACATCTGAGGAGAGAATTTGAAAATACCATTTAAACTTCAAATTTACTTATGAGAATGCATGAGATTCATAGGATTTCTACTTTCATTAATTGTTCAGAGAATTTTATTCATGACTTTAATAATAACAGTTATATCCATTGCTAGCTCAATGTACAATTATTACCTGTTTGATTCCTGAAATTCACATGGTAGAGAGAACTGACTCCTACAAATTGTCCTCTGATGCCCACATACATGCATTTATGCACATGTATTCACATGCACAGATGTAGAAACACACATTAATAAATGAATGTAAAAAAAAAATTTTAAAATAGGCACAACCTGTAAATATTACATGGCTTTTTTTGACAAGAGGTAAGTAAAACCAAAGACCTTCCTTATTCTACACAAGTCTAGGTTAGTGAACCAATTGGTTTATTGGGTTTTCTTATAGGAGTATGGGTGTATTACTACAGAGTTCACCCAGCACAGGTGGCAGTTACCAAAAGATGCATCACAACAATTCACTGCACAGCTTGTAGGCAGCCTCTTCCCTCTCAGCAATTTAACTATTTCATAGCCACCAGAAGAGGCCTCTTCAGCCTTGTAATTTCATGAACTTCCTGATCTTATCCATCTCACTTCTCCTTCCAGGGGGGAATGTTTCATTTCCAAGGAATGGCTGCATGATTGTAGTCATAATTATCTTGTCTTATTTGAGGTTTGTTTTAAATTTTAATTGTGTCCCATTACTTAAGGTATTTAAAAATTACAGCATTGGTTAGGTCATCTTCAGGAAAAGGGAGTCAAGAAAGCACCAGAACAGCACAGAGCATCAGCCACAGTACAGAGAACACACCCTCCTCTCAGTATTTAAAACAAATGTTGGCACATTGCACACACTGGTTTAACATTTTCTCTTTCTGGATTGATAATCTTTTTGTTACATTATAGAATTACAACTTTACATTAGCATGCAACACCAAGAGACTGAATTGTTTTCCGGTTTTGGTGGATATTGTGAGTAATGGGCTACTTGGACTGTTCACACCATCAGCACGCATTCAAACTGACCGCAGCACATTTCTTGAGGTTGGTGTGTACTTGTAGATTCTACTGTACCTGGAGTTTTTCAGATTGTTCCATCCAGAATGATCTCAAGGTTGTTGAAAGAGTTCCTTACATATATTAGATCAGCATTTGGATCTTAATGTATATTTATATTAATTTGATTATATAGTGTGTTACAATACATTATATATGACTACACATATTCAATTGAGCTATATTGCCTATGTGTAATAATGATAAATTAGGAGAAAGAATTTAAACACACTGACTCACACCTATAATCCTAACGTTTGTGAGGTTAAGGCAAGGTCATCATGAGCTCGAGGTCAACCTGCATTGCATAATAATGTCCAAAAAACAAACAAAAACAGAAGGCAGATGGAAGGGGGGGGATGTGAAACTAGAATATGAAACTTGTAAGTTCAGAGATCCTAAATATTAAATTGGTCACATTGGTTTACACTGACAAAATATCACAATAATTCTTGGAAACAATAATTCTTGGAAACCTAAAATATTGACCATCTTTAAGTGTAAGCCTAAATTTTAGAATTTTATAGTCATAATCATACCTTTATTAAAATAATATAAAGTAATCTCTTTATTACTTGCCATTTTAATAATCATATATATGCAAATCTATGTTGAAAGTTGAATAAGGAGGAAGAAATCTCAAAAGAAACTTAAGGCAATATTATAAGTGATTGATTATGTTTTGAGTAGTTTAATCTACACAATGATTTTCAACTTTGCCCATTAAGTACACCACATTACTTCCTTCTTTTTTTAACCACACCCTTTGTTTATTTAAAAGTTTTCTTTTTACTTACCAACCACAATTCTCCTTCCTTCCCCTCCTCTCAATCACCCCCTAAGGAACCCCCATCTACTCCTCAAAGAAGATGAGGCCTCCTATAGGGAGTCAACAAAGTCTTGCATATCAAGTTGAGGCAGGACCAAGCCGCTCCCCCCACCCCCATCAAGGCTAAGCAGGTTATCCCTCTACCAGAAATGGGTTTCAAAAAGCCAGTTCATGCATGAGAGATAAATACTGTTCCTACTGCCAGCGCCCCCCACACACACACAACCGCTCAAACCACACAACTGTTGGATGACATTCAAAGGGCCTAGTTTGATCCCATGATGGTTCCCCAGCTGTTAGTCCAGACTCTGAGCTCCCAGTAGCTGGGGTCAGGTGTCTTTGTAGGTTTTCTCATGATGATCTTGACCATTCTGCTCATACAATCCCTCCAGTATCTTCAACGACGTAAAGTTCTTGAATTAGCTTTCCCGAATTAGGATGTAAAGTTCTTGAACAAGGATGTAAGGAGAAAGAAATCTCAAAACAAACCCAAGCCAAGGCTATAAGGAACTGATTATGTTTTGAGCAATTTAATCTAGACAGTAATTGTCAACTTGGCATATTAAATACACGTCTTACTTTCATGGTTAGGATGAGAGCTTTGGACCGTATGATCATGTGCCTTATTTATTCTCATGGATTTTTTTGATGACCTGTGTACCGCCTTATATTTCCATGACCAGCATTGATGACTATAAAGTAAGTAGAAAATAATGGAAACTTTAGTTGATTTAAACAATTAGAAATTATTTATGTTGTGTATGTGGCACTTTTCTTTAGTATGGTGTACATGTTTATATACTGAGCAGTTGATTCATATACAGCTGAACATTATAAAGTTAAAAAAAAGAGAATGAAATAAAGGAAGGATGAGGAAGGAACAGATGGAAAGATAAAGAGAAAGAAAATTAATGAGTAGATAAAAGTTAGGTTTGTTTTACTTCTGGATAATGGAGATTTGTGATGAGATTTGACGCTTCCTTCCAAAACAATCTTTTCAGTAGATGACTGGGTAAGATTCTTTAGAAAAAGAACAATAAATTTGAGTTGTATGCCACACATTTCTTCTTGGAACTGATTCAAAAAACACTGAGCGATCTCAAGCAGCACCCAAAGTTCTTATAAAACTAACAAGAACTTGGAACCCAAAAGATATTTACAGTGGCTGGAAGTTGCATATAAGTGTTCTGTCAAAAAAAAAAAAATTACATAGAGTAAGGGATGCAGAACATACATATCTCTATAAGATGAGCAAGTTCAAGAAATAATATAGGACTGGAAATACCTGTTTCCAATAATCAGTTGTAGGAGTTCACCAAAGGATCAGCTTCAGAGCAAGACTTAAGAACCAGAAACACAGCTCAATAAAGTGCTTCCTGTACAAGCCTGAGGACCTGACTTTGATCTCCAGCATCCATATAAAAATAATTCGTAGTGGTATGCTCTCAACTCCTGCACTAGGAAGCAGACACAGGAGAATCCTAGGAACCCACTCTAGTCAAATCAGAGAGTCCTGTGTTCAGTGAAAGATTCAATGTAATAATAATAATAATAATGATGATGATGATGATGATGATGATGATGATGATGATGATAGAGGGAGATATCCAACATCAATGTTCCAGGTTCCAAAGGCACATACATCCATGGGTTGCAAACCACACATGTACACACACATATGAACACGCACACACAGACACACACACACACCCCTCATTCAAAAGAACAGGGCTAAAGTAGTTCTTGAGTAAAACGTTCTTTTAAAACAAAAGGCTTAACTTAATCTACAGGAACCTTTAACACTTGCCAAGACAAAAATAAAATGTTCTTAAACAAGAAAACAAACCCAGTATGTGACAAGGTAAATTCACATTGTCCAAAATTCAAGAAAAATTACTTGGATTTCAAAGAAACAGGAAAGCATTTGCTGAAATGAGAAGGAAAAAAGTCTATTGAAGACAAACCCAGAAATGACAAGGAAAATAAAAGAAGTAATATTTAAAAAGAAAATGTTTTTTAAATTAATTTAATTTTTATTTTAAGAAAATGGCATTTTTATCTATGTAGCCCCCTGCTTCCCCTCCCTTCCCTCCTCCCAGTCCCTCCCAGTCAGCCTTTAGCCTTCTTCCTTCCCAGCCCCCCAGCCCCTTCCCCTAAAAGGGTAAGAAGTCCCTACATGAGTCAGCTCAGCTTGGCACATCCACTCCAGGCAAGTCTGATTTACTCATCTCCAAATCAAGACTGGGTTAGATGTTCCTCTGCAGGGAATGGGCTCTAAGGTGCCAGCCCACACACAGGAACAGGGTCTGATATATAAACAGGCTCCACATACTGCCCATGCCATTTGGCAGTCATTAGGCCATGGAGGGCCTAGCTCCTTTTCCTGATGGATCTCCAGTGGCTATTCTTGATTCAGTGAGCTCCCCAGAGCTCCAGCCAGCCATCACTGTGAGAACCTTCCTCATAATCCCTATCCCCCTGCTCATATGGACTCTCCTCCCCAGCTCTCATGTGGACCAGGAGCTTGGCCCAGTGCACAGCCATGGATCTCTGCCACCACCTCTATTGATTGTTGGACGTAGGTTCTGTGATGACACTTCAGGTGGTTACTCATTTAATTCTAGGGGAAGTCCTATTTAGGCACCCCCTCCATTATTGTTTGGAGACTTGGCCAAGGACATCCTGTGAGTTCTTGGACATTATTCTAGTACCCAGTCTCTTTCCAACCCCACATTGGCTTCCTCCTAAGAATATAAAAAGAAAATGTTAATATGATTAAGGTTTTAATTAAAAGAATGAACATGGTAAGAAAAGATATTAAAAAAAAACAAAGTGGAAACTCTTAAAAGTACCTAACATATCTGTATGGAAAACAATGAATGTGATTCCTAGACTAAGACACACAGATAAAAGGAATGAATGGAAGACAGCAAAAATAGACAGTTAAACGAAAGCACAGAAAGAAAAACAATTCTGAAAAATAATCTGACCTTTAATATTTCCTGGGACACTATTAATTGATGCATCATATATTTAATTAGATTATCCAATGCAGAAGAGACAGAAATACACTTGAAGAAGACATTTGAAATTTGTATCACTTGGAATATTTTTTTAAGTATAAAATTTATTACAGTATATATATGGAACATAAAATAACTACATATTCAACATATATTATTATGATATATACATTAATGACTTTAAAATGAGCAACTCCAAAGCTATCTAAAAGTATCATGTGATATGCAATTTTTTACAATGTTTTAGTCACTCATTTTCATTTAGAATAAAACAATAAGACAAATTCACATAGAAAAATGGCCACCTTCTTTTGTATACAAAATGAGTTGTTTTGCCACTGAAAGTCAGTGTGAAGATAGGGAATTTTCCTCCTTGGGCCATTAAGTCAATGTTTAATTAACAGCAATATTGTTCTATCAGTGACTTTGGATAATTTATTTTTATTAACTACCATAGCACATTAAGATAAATTATATTTATTAGTAGCAACAGAAAGTTTTGATAGAGAATCTTTAGAATGATCCATGTTCCTTAGTCTGTGTACTGGTTAATCACTAATGATGACTATCTCATTTCATTATATTCTATATGCTTTGTATTTTTATAAAAATAATATGCAATTAATGATTGCACTTTCATATCAGAACAGAGCTCAGCTCCAGCTGTGGATTTCAGGCCTTTGCCCATCTGCATATTGGTTTGGGCAGGCTCTGGTTGAGGTTCCAACCTACTGGGTATTCACTCTATCTGTGAATACTGTATTATATGCCTTAGCCCTTCAAGAGAGTATGTTTACAACTGGGGATCTGTTTATTCAGGTAAGTGACAATATCTCTAAAACAACTATCATTAAACAATCCAACAAAAACTTGATAATAACATATACTATTTTCATTTTTATAAGGCTTTCTTAAAGTGTGCTTAAAATACAAATGACATACAATTATTGCTGTGGCTTTTGTTTTTTAGACAGGGTTTAACTGTATCATCCTAGTTGGCTTTGAACTTATGGAGGTCCTCCTGAGTGCTAAGATTAAAGGCACATGCCACCATGACTGGTTTACTCTGACTGCTGGTTAGATTCAGTCTCTGACTGCATATTCCCAAACTATACTCTCAAACTTTTTCTGTTACCCCCACTACGTACTGCACATACAAAGCTCCAGTTAAGTGGCACCAGAAACCAAGATCCTAGGCTGAGAATATAAGCATCTATCGTATGACTACCTCTAAGCAGGAGCTGTGGTTGGCCAAGAACTGTCAGGACACACCCAGGCATTCTAAGTTGTTGTTTTTGAGTTAGTTGTTGTAAACTTTTGTTTGCAGAAAATGGATGGTTACCTCTCCTGGTTTTGTGTATTTTATGATGTTCCTGCTGAGAAGTGAGAATTCTAAGCCATCCACTCTACCACTTTCTATGACATTTAAGTTATTACAGATGAAGGAACATGAAAATATTGTTTCATGATATTAATATGTTCAAGTGTTTTTCTGTATTACAGTTTTCATTTTTCACGTTCCTATTGATTTCAGATTATGTATGCTGCTGATTATGCCATGTCAGTTATTTTTATGACTTATGTGATTTCATTCATTTGCCGCAAAAGAAGGAAAAATAGTGGCCTTTGGTCCCTTTGCTTCTGCATTGTAAGTGTGTTTACTATGCTTCTAATTTTTACAGTGAAGTTAAGTACTAAAACTTTTTTAGTGTCTTTTGGTTGGTGTAAGTTAAACTAATTATACTTTAGGATATTTCACAAATATTTTTTGAGAAATGTTTATTTGTTCCATGATATAATTATGGAGATGTGTAACGTACATACATTAAAATTTCTCTCTCTGTTTTTGTTTCATTTTCTTTAAAGGTAACAGAATAAGTTATAAGATCATAAAATAAACCTGGAGATTGTTTCAAAATTTCTCTTAGGAAAAAGAATTAACTGAGGTACAGAGGACATGGGATTTTTAGAAGATGTTAAATTAAAATATGATTGTTGAGAGATTCCTTGTTAAGAATCATCAAATGATATCTCCTTTTAAACTTATACAAGGGAATATGTATGATTTATATGTATTTATTCTAGCTTCTATTTTGGAATGTCTTAATTGCATTACTGCCCTACAAATACTTGATTTTCTTTCTGTACTAGAATTTAAGGGAAAATCATGGAGATTATTTAGTCTCTACTTACACCGAGTTAAATAAGAACTAACCTGCTCCCCTCATATTTTGCATTTGAGGCACTGGGGGCCTTGATCATGATACACTTCAGCATCAGATGATGCTATATTTGTACTTAACACACTACTCATATTCCCATTTTATACAAATTAATTGCAGTTAATTAATAAGTTGTAGTCACTTATTTTCACAAATTAGGACACACTGATATGTGACATTGTATTATAAGAGTAAATAACTAAAATAATGTATACATATACAATGCACATCCACACAATTGAATAATAAAAAGCATAAAAAGTATATGAAGCAGAGGTTAATTTCTGAAAGTTAGTAAGGAGTAAGATTTCCTAATGACAATAGCTTTCTAAAGATACACTTTTCTTCTTTAGAAAAAAATAGGCTAATAGAATAAAAAGGTAAAGAAAGAGAAATCCAGGCCTATCCTATAAAGCAGTAGAACCTGCTGAAAGGTACAGAATGGAAAGCAGAGTATGTGCAGGGTCCTTGTTAATATGAAAATTAAGGCTAGAATCATGGCTCTCCTTCCATGCTCAGCGATTAATCCTACGGTCCTGAAAACTTAGATGCTTTTAGGATGGAAGTACAGTCAGAGAGACAAGTACTCTGACATCAGAGGAACGGAAGGTAAGCACAGAACCTTCTAGAAAAGCTTTTGTGTGCTTGAGAAAGGAAAAGGTGAGGCCATAATGTTTTAAAGTTTGCAACCCATGACTTCTGTTGGTTTCATACTCAGAAATTCTCTTATCAATATATCTGAGGGAGGGAAAGTAAAAAAAGAAAAAGGTACTTTTTAAAAAAGTACTGCTTCTGTTCAATTCATAGATATTTCTCTTTGATTATTGCCTGTGGCTTATTGAACTCCCTAGACAACATCAAACCAATTTTATTTTTGTTCTTTTGAAATTTAAAATGGACATAGAAATGTCTCCGGGTGGCCAGAGGTCCAGACTCACAGACCTGCAGCCCCAGACCCCTTAGCCACCCGCAGCTGATTAGGCCCCCCAGAAATTATTCAGACACGTATATTAACTTCATGCTGTTTGGCCTATGGCTCAGGTACATTGCTAGCTAGCTATTTCATCTTAACTCAACCCATTTTCATTAGTCTGTCTGCCACGTGGCTCCTGGCTCACCTGTGCTCCTCACATGCTTCTTCTTGGGCTGGCTCGGTCTGTCTGACTCCGCCCTACTTCTCCTACCAATGTTGTGATTTCCCCTCCTACTTTTTCTATGGTGCCTGTCATGGGCCAAAACAACTCCTTTATTTAAAGATTGATATTCACAGTGTACAGAAAGACATTCCCACATCATGTATCTTTACAAGTAAAGATGCCAGAAAAAAAGGTATTGTGTCCCTTGAAGCTGGAGTTACAGGAACGTGTGAGCTATTAGATACTGGTATTGGGAACTAAACTCAAGTCCTCTGTAAGAGCAATCCAGGCTCTCAACTGCTGAGCCATCCCTTATCCCTTTTTATTGCATTTTAGAATACAACTTAAAATGTGTATCTCATTTTCTTCTAGGTCACTCTCTTTTTTTCAGTTTTTATGCGTGTTGTTTATATATCAGTTATCACAATGTTTTGTTTCATTGCCCTAATCCCGCCTGCTACTCTGGCAAGTTTCACAACCCTACATTTACAGGTAAGAAATGTGTAACATTTGTACACATGTCTCTGAATAGAAGGCCAGTTAGAAATGCTTTGTCCTCAAGTTAGAAATAAATGTGTAACTCAGAAGACTGAAAACATAGAACATTATTTATTGAATTATGAAGATTTTACCTGATGGGGCATAGCTCCATTTACCTATAAGTAAAAATGCAGCCTTTGTGGCTGTTTGCTGTAATGTAGTGAGCAGTAGGGAAAATAATGATCACACTAATAAAATCCTTGGACATTCTCAACCCTGATAGTATAGATAAGCTTCTCCTGCAATCTTTGATGTTTAAAGCTTTAAAGGGCTATTATTTTGTCAATTAAAAAAATTTAGAAGTTTTTTTTTTTTTTATATACCAACCACAGTTTCCTTTCCCCCTCCTCCTCCCACTCCCTGCCCCCAGCTCCCCTCCATCTACTCCTCAGAAAGGATAAGCCTCTCTTGGGAAGTCAACAAAGTCTGGCATATCAAATTGAGGCAGACCAAGCACCCCCCCCCCAATATCAAGGCTGAGTCAGCAAGGTATCCTTCTATAGGGAATGGGCTCCAAAGAGTCAGTTCATGCAGTGGGACAAATCCTGGTCCCATTGCCAGAGGCCCCACAAACTGCCTGAGCCACACAACTGTCACCCACATTCTAAAGGCCTTCACTACGTTTTTGTATTTGATACACTTTAGAGCTGCTGAAACAGCAATCCCAGCTTTATCAGGGACCAGATGTATTCCCTGAAAACAGTTATCACTTCACCCTTTAGAGCTTCCATTGGAGGCTCAAAGGAACAAAGGGATATCACCAAAGGCCTTGGGAGTAGGGGAGGATGCTGGGGAAACCCTCTCTCCTGTTTCCTAGGTTCTCTCAATAGCTAGCTGATCCACAAATACCAAATGCCATTCCTCAGAGGAAAGCTTCTGGCTTCCAAACCATGAGAAGAATGGCAAGCCCTAGCTACATATTTAATGACTGATACTTCCTTCGTGCCAACAAAAAACTCTGGGGAAATACTAGACTAGCTGAGTTGGTCAATGGCCCAATCACATTTGGATGAAATCTATAAATTATAAACCTTTGTATTTAAATTGCTCTTTCTTTTGCAGTATCCTGTATTTTATGATACAGTTTTTAAAAAAGGAAGTGTGTTATTTCTAATAGTAAGTACCCCTCATTTGAATATCACTTCACACAGAGATACCTTTAAGTAAATGGTGCAAGGGTGCTTTCTTGATCATATTTTGGGAAAAAATAAAACTTCAGTTCTGGAGACAAGTCTAGAACTTGTACCTGTTACACAAATATTCTACCACTGAACAACATCCTGGGCCTTAGTTGAAAATTAAGATGTTTTATATAACTAAGCTTCAGAAACGTAATGTTTCTGAGTACAGAGCCTTTTTCTTTTCAAATATAACCAGTGACAAAATAAACCGCATCTTCCAATTCTAAAGACATATTCTAGAACAGTTCTCAACCAGTGGGTCATGACCCCTTGGTCAGACATCTATCTCTAAACATATTTACATTACAATTCATAAGAATAGTGAAATTGAGGTATGAAGTAGAAATGAAAATAACTTCACGGTTGGGGTCATCACAACATGAGGAATTATATTAAAGGATTACAGCATTGGGAAGATTAAGAGGCACTGGTCCTGAGGGTTGAGGACATGGCTCAATAGATAAATTGCTTACTATATATAGGAGTCAGGGATAGGGTATATATTCCCACTATTTATGTAATTCCCCAAGTGGGCATGACATCTCTAAGTAAAGATGGGGTCCCACAGTCTAGCTGGCTAGCTAGACTGGCAGAACCACCAAGGTCTGGGTTCAAATGAGAGAGATACAGGCTAAGTTAATAAGATGGAGAGTGATTGAGAGTGACCTGATATCACCTTCTGACTTCTGCACACACTTATATACATAAATGTATATAATTACATACATACATACATACAGTGTAAATGAAGCATGAATGAAGTTCAATATATAATATAATATAGTATACAGTGTTTCTGTACAGAGAAGTGTAACTGAATTTGACTTGCTTTGTAAGTGGATGAATAGCTGGTTCTTGACATTTTATCCATTCTGTTCCATAAACATCTGTTGAAGGCTGAGAGTTTGCAGTTTGCTTCTGATGTTTGCATTTGGTGTTTCTAACTGACAACGTCTCTCTTCCCCTAGTCTTTCCTTCATTTTGTCCTCTTCCTACTTACTCTTCGATGTTTGGAAAGCAAGCTTGGAATGAAAACAACGAGAATGGATCCTGTCTTTAGGTTTGCAGAAATCAAATGGTGGTGTTTTCTTTACTGAATGGTTTTGTATAACGGCAACATACAAGTTCTCATTGATGCCTTGTCCGTCAGGCTGTGGTGAAGAGATAACTATGAGAACATACACATAAGGATCATAACATGAGCTCTGGGTCTTAAAAATGATTGTAGTACCATGGTACAAATGGGTCCAAACACCAGAAACACAGGAAATCCACGATGTCAGCTGCCACTGTGTGCAGGAGAGACCAAAACCATCACATGCAACATGATTAGTTTGAACGACAACTGCTTTGTGTACTGGAGAGCCAAAGGTTCACAGTCAATCTAGAAAGAACCACAGAGTTAGTTGGGGGGGGGGGCATTATGGCAGCAACAATAATTCTCTTGCTGATGTAGTGAGAAGCCTAGTGAATGGGTCATGTGGGTTTTCTATCAAACAGTAATTTTAAAAAATGAAGTGGAATTAGGTATTGAGGGAGTTTCAGAAGTTTCTCTGTCCCACCCAGCCAGTCCCACAGTCATTTAGCCCCAAATAATCACACAAAGGCCTATATTAATTATAAACTGGCCTATGGCTCAGGCTTATTACTTGCTAACTCTTACTCTTAAACTAACCCATGATTCTTATCCATGTTTAGCCACGTGGCTTGGTTCTTTTTCCTCAGTGCAACATTCTCGTCTTTTTTCCTCTGAGTCTGGCTGATGTCTCCTGCTCTGCCTTTCCTCTCCCAGAATTCTCCTAGTCTGGATGCCCTGCCTCTATTTCCTGCCTGTCTTCTGGCCAATCAGCATTTTATTAAACAAATACAAGTAAAAAAATATTTACAGTATTATCTCACAAGCAAGTTTGAAAGTAAGTATGCTCAATGAGAGACTCACAAACACAATCAGGAATGTATTATTCCTTTTGAGTCTTCATTCAGTTTTGGATTCTACTTTTGGAATTTACCACTTGTGTGGGAGAGTAGGGTGGGTGAATGGGTAAAGGCATCTTCCACCAATCAGCCCTGATGGTCTGAGTTCAATCCCCTGAACTACATTGTGGTAAGAGAGAGAACAAACTCTTGAAAGTTGCTTTTCCTCTTCTCACCCCCCCCCACTAAATAATCTCTCTCTCTCTCTTTCTCTCTCTCTCTCTCTCTCTCTCTCTCTCTCTCTCTCTCTCAGGCACACACACACACACACCTGAACACACAATAAAGAAATATAAAACCAAACTAAAACAAAAATAACAAAAATGATGGATGGGAATGATGCATGCCTTGAATCCAAGTACTTGGGAGGCAGAGGCAGGCAGATCTCTGTGAGTTCGAGGCCAGCAAAGTGAGGTCTAGGAGAGACAGAAGTATTACACAGAGAAACCCTGTGTTGAAAAACAAAACAAAAAACAGCAAGGACCAAAAACGTAGAAGATGAATCTGTACTTCCGTGGGACTGTTCAGTTTGCCACTTGAATCCCAGGTCTCAAAGTCTTCCTGTTCTATTTAAATGAGAATGGTTGCCAGCCTCCTCCCACATTCGCGCCATCTTTGTTATAGAAGGTTAGGGAGAAGAGTCAACGTTCCATATATCACCTGTGGCCACATGAGGAAGGGAGGAAGGGAAGAGAAGTAATTATCTTGTCATGAAAATGTGAGCCCGAATGGAGAGGCAAGGGTCCCTCTGGCACATCCCAAAGAAAGGGCCGTGCCTACAACAAGAACTGATTCTGAGCACTCTGGTCTAGCACTCGAAAAATGTTTTTGACAGTGTTCAGAATTTGTATTCTGATTATTTCCAGAGTACTTATTCCATAAAATATGATATGAAAATTGCTTTCTAAACTAGCCATATGAAGCTGTCCATTGAGGCTGTAAAGTGATGTGTCCATAATAAAAAGAATTGACAAAAGTCAAGAAGAAATAACTGCTTCACTTAATGACACTTTGGTCAGTAGTTGTTGAGGTGGGAGGGAAATGGATTTGCTGACAAAACATAGATATAATAAAGATATATTGTTCATCTAATCTGCTCTAATATAAAATGTAAGGAACAAAATTGGTCTCAATACAGCCACAAACCCCAAGGATCGGTTGCTTTATCTATAGAATTTCTTCAAGAAGTGATCGTGTTCTTAACAATCCAGAAGAGCCCGAAGGGGAAGATGAAGATGTGCATCTAGAAAGAGCAAGGACAGCAAATGCTTTGACTTCAGTGGACTACCAGGAGGTAAACTGTGTAAAGCAGCCCACAACAGAAGGGTCGTAAGACCATTTGCCGTTAAGGCAGATGTCCAAGCGGTCCACTTTAAACTAAGGAACACCTTCAACTACTTTACGTGTACTCTTGAGAGAAATGAGTACTCTTCCTGAATGTTTGGTGATAAAGCAATCGTTGAGTGGCCATTGACTTGATCTCATGCTCAGGGGCCAGCAATCTTCAGTACATTTTCATTTTTGGTTAAAAAAAAAAATCTTACTGCACTTGGCTCTGGTTGAAAAGGTGAGGTACAGAGATAGTCAATCTGGCTATCTCATTCATGCTTAGGATTTTGTCAATCCGGTTTCACGAGCTCTGATAATAGATGAGTATGAGCCATGTTGCAAGAGCTAGCTTGTCTATTTGTAAGGTGAAAGCCCAGTGAGATAAGTGAAATATGAGCTCGGGCTTCAAATTTGAAGCTAAAACTTATATTCTTGGAAACAGCCTCCACCGTGGCTGTTCCTTTCGTTCAGCCATCACTGGGGCATGTATGCTTACCAGCTTTCTGAGCTTCTCAGACACTGTGCAAGTTTCTTTCTCCATTGTTCAATAATTAAACACCCCATAGAATGTCCTAGTGGTCCTTTTACTTCTTTCAATAAAATCTGTAACCCTTCTGGGCTCTTTAAAACACTAGCGAGTATATTTAACTACCAGATTACCTTGTCACCATTACCCTCTGAATGATAATGATACAGAAGAAATTGGGGTGATCTTTGAAGGTTTTTAGTCTCGTTATTAAAATAATTCAAGACTGGCCTCAAATGTAAACCTAAGGACAATTTTATATTTTCAAAGAAAACCACTACAGCAGGCAAACTGGAACATTGCAACAGATGCCTGCAAAAGGAGGATGGAGGTACATGGAGATCAGACACATGGCAGACAAGCAGCCATATTGCAGGAAGGGAGGCTTTAGAGAAAGAACAAGAAAAAGTGCTGGAAGAGAAGCCCCAAGTATTGAGCTAAGGAACACACGCTTAGAAAATAGATAAAAGGAAGAAAAAGGAAAGTTACAGCTTTCTGAAAATTTAGAAAATATGCAGGTTCGGGACCCTTTATACAACTGCAGCCTATAAGCTCCTATACCCGTGGTGAGGGTTCTTGGAGGTGTCAGGTCACACACAGCATCTCATCTAGAAAGTAACTGTTACATCTTTATCATGGAGTAAGATGAGCCCACCTTCCCAGGCATTGGCCAAGTGAAAGGCCTAGCCCAGCTGGAATGCTGAGAGATTCTGTTCTGTGGACCATCATATTTTACCCTAATGATTGTTCCCAAACTAATGCACTCACCACCCACAGAATAATATCCAAGATAGTCTGTGTAATAAGGTACATAATTAGCACTTTAAAACCAGGGATAAATGGCAGGCTTTATCATACTTGTTTCTGTTTTATTTTAATTTTAGAGTAGATCTTTTCCCTCTGAAATGAAGAAAGTTGGTGAGATGCAAAATCAAGTCTCTTTGAAGGCTAAAAATTCACCTTTCAATGTAAAACAATGAAAAATTATACTATTTGAAACATATTCAAAATTAATGGGTTTTCAGTAAAATTTACAGTTGCAGAAATGTTTCAGAAATATTTTAAGATATTACTAAAACCCAAGAAAAGTTATTTATTTCTTGTTAGGCTCTCCTGTCAATGCAGAGAAAGTTCTGGGAATAAAAAAAGTTTATTGGACATTAATGAGATTACATAGATTGCATGTAATAAAACTAACTAACACCAAGGCCAACCTAAGTTGGTTTTGAGATGCTGCCTGTGGGTTTATGCTTTTAACCATCACTCACTGACATGTCCTGTTGCTTGCAGAGGCCGGTCATTATTGCCAGCTGTCTTCGTAAAGAGTACAAGGGGAAAAGGAGATGTTTTGTTTTTAAGAGCAAGAAGAAGATAGCAACA
The DNA here is from genome assembly GCA_033318265.1 of Phyllotis vaccarum. Lineage (NCBI taxonomy): Eukaryota > Metazoa > Chordata > Mammalia > Rodentia > Cricetidae > Phyllotis > Phyllotis vaccarum. The sequence continues at coordinate 12,048,843 of JARWLC010000008.1, forward strand.
AGAAATATCTCTTTCTGTGTTCGAAAAGGTGGGGCCCAGCTTCAGCTCAGAAACACCCTCCAAACGTTAGAGTCCTTGTCACTTCTGCTTGCTTCAGAAGCTGTGCTATTTCAGCCATTTCCATGTTTCACAGTAGAGCGATCTTAACTGTTTCTTTCTAGGTGGAAATGATTTCCCCTTTAAATAGGGGCCCAGGTATACTGACATGAAAAATCACATTATGTTGCTGTTACTGTTGTTGACCCATTTAAAATGCAATCTTTCTTGTCAGTCAATCTGTTGTGCTCCTAATGATCAATAGTGTTTACCAGGAAACTGACTATATTCTGCATTTTCATCCTGATATTTTGACCTCAGTATAAGAGGAACCTATTTGTTGACCTCAGTTTCTCTCCAGCTTACAGAGTACAATTTAGTCACTCCTCATAGGGCTCTGGGCAAGTGGCTGAAACTCAAGCATTTCTACCCCAGTGTTATCAAGGTCATTATCCCATAGCATCATATAGTTTTTTTTAATTAATGCATATTAATTGTGCAAGTTAATGGGATTCACTCTGACCTTTCCGTGCATTCAGGTGTGGTATACTATTTATATCCAGCCACTCAATTCTCCCTGGTCCTCTACTCCATCCGCTCTCTGTCCACCAGTATCTAGCAGCTCCTCTCTAGCCTTTACTTCATCTTTATGCTTGTTTCCTTTTCTCCCCATCATCCTAATCTTTCCATGATAGAGATGTTTTCACCCACTTAGTTAGGATTATAGCTATTTATCTTACTTTGTGGACTTGTTGAATGGGTTGGGTTTTTTTTCTCAGTGGGTTCACTCTCGGTGGATAAAAAAAAGCTACAGGGGGCTAGAGAGCTGTTTCAGTGGTCAAGACCACTTGCTCTTACAAAGGACCTGCATTTGGTTACTATACTTACATGGTGGTTCACAACCATCAGTAATTCCAGTTCTGGGGATCTGACACCCTCTTCCGACCTCTGCAGTCACCTGACACTCATGTGTTGCACAGGCGGAAATGCAGACCAAACACCCGTACACATAAAATAAATTTAAAGTGAGGAGAGAAGCTGCCTATTTGTTACGGTGATTTCCTACCTTCTCATCTTCATGTAGAATTTTTAGAAAGTTTCTATGTTTAGAGTCACATTATTAACTAGCAAGAATGATTTGACTGTCTACCTTTGGTCCATGGGCTTTTGAGTTCTTATATAACTGCTGTGGTAGAAATTTTTGTAGTATGTGGAGTAAGAGGGGTTACAATAAGAGTGGACACCCAATCCTTTTCTTGATATGAGAGCCAAGTTTTTAGTTTTCTCCATGAAATATGATGTTTAGCAAGGGTTTTTAATATGTAGTCTTTATTATGCCTGAGCATGATCCTTTAAAAGATTTATTTTGTGTTTTATTATGTGTATTTTGTGTGTCTGTGTGTGATTATGTGCACTTGTGAGAGCGGATGCTGCTAGATCTGGATAGAGCATCAGATCCCCTGGAGTTGGAATTATAAGAGATTATGAGATGTCTGCGCTGGGTTCTAAGAACCAAGCTGAAGTCCTCCGCAAGAGCACTCCATTCTCTCAGCTACTGATCCATCTTTCCAGCCCTGCATGATCTTCTCATGCCTATTCCATTCAGGCCCTTTCATAGACCATGACAATTGAAAGATACAAAATTGTATTTTAGGCATATCACACATAGTACTTATCACACAGTGAGATTTGTAATAATTGCCATCCTTACTATTGTGTCCTTTTTTTCCTCAGGTGAGGTTGTAGGATTATTGGGACACAATGGAGCTGGCAAAAGCACATCCATTAAGATGGTAACTGGAGAGGAAAAACCAACTGCTGGACAGGTAGGTGGATGAGATGTCGTATTTCATACAACAATATCCAGGTGACAATTTGAAAAATGTTGTTATTCAACATTTAAAAATATTAAATTGAATTATAAGCATGTTCCTACTTTGACACAGATGCTTTTTAATTCCTTGATTGTGTGTATACATGTATAATTCATTTTTATTATATTCACTATCAGTCTTTTCCGCCACCTTCCCTCTCACACTGAAACTCCTTTTATTCCCCAAAAGTCCCTATTCTACATCATTTATTTTTGTCACACATTAAATTTCATTAGGCTTGCTTGCATCAGCACAGGCTATGGGGTATTTACTAGAGTAGTAACAATTTATCAGTAGCTACACCATTGGCTGATATTAACTGCCACTAGGCTCTCAGGAAGAAGGATGGGCCTCCTGAGTTTCTCCTCTATCCATGATGAAATCTTGACAGGTCCAATAGAATACTGGTCTTGTGTAGGTAACGACAGCTGTCTTGAGCTCCTGAGTGCAATGCCCATGTTATATCGAGGCATTCACAGCACTCCACCCCGCCCTAGGACTCTTACATTATTTTTGCTTCTTCTTCAATGTTCCCTGAGCCTTGGAGGTGACATAGATATTTCATTCAAGTCTGAGTACTTAAGAATTGCTTAATGTCAGCACCAGTTATGAATCTCATACCTCTGCAAAAAGAACCTTCTTTGACCAAGGTTGAGAATAGCATGGATCTCTGAGTATAAACATAAATGCTTAGAAGCCATCTGGGACTGCTTTGAAACTCTCTTTCTCCCATGAAACTACTAAGAAGGAATGGAGCTATTCATCCTGATAATAGTAGTCCTTATGAAAATCTAAATAGATTCTATTTACTGGGCCACATAATCCACTAATTATAATTTTAAGTGAACATTAGCATTTCTGCATGCCACTGTTCAATCTTGAATAGAAATGTTGAAAACAAAATCTCTTATTTACTCATCATCATGAAGTGTTATTACCAATTCATAAACCATGGAATATATACAACTGCGCTAAAATTCTTCCAAGTACACACTCAACAAGGTGCTTTTTAGAGTATCAGGAAGTGGAAAAGCGTGAGTGAATTATTCGCTAACTTTGTCACTTGTCTCAGAAGCAAAATGGCCAGGCAAACAAAGTTCAGAATTAGCAAGAGAGGTGATCCCAGGGAAGAGAGACCAGATCATTCTCTTTCCCTCTAATGACTTAACAGACCTGCTTTAGAAAGTGTCCAAGGGAAGGCAGAGGTCTGTGTAATTCTGCTAGAAGACAGTGTTGGTGACCAAGCCAGAGAGGAGGAAGAGAGATATGAACATAGCTGTCAAACATTCCACTGTGTAGGGAGGAGAAACATCTCATGTCCATGGTCCCTCTGAAGCCATGGTGGATGTGAACACCAAGAGTGAGTATCTGTAATGTCCCTGGGATAGCCTACTCTAACCAAGCTCCACACTTCACAGCTGCCCTTCCTTCCCAGTCACCGCCTGGCCTGAACTTCAGAGAAGTACTGTATTATTCACAGAATGGGGAAAGAGGAACAAATATGACTGTTCATTGGTGCATTGGAATGAAATATTTTGCATTTTAAGGAAGCTGTCAATATATGGACAACTATCTGAGTGTTATGAATGGGTTTAGTTAGATCAACCAGAGTGACAGTTTTCAAGCACATTATTCTCCAGATTAACTACTTCAGTGACTTGTCTACTCTGTGACTGGCAAGCCACCTCTGGCTTATCTTTCAGGTGGTGTTGAGATCTGCTTTTCCTGTCTGTTGAGAGCCTCTGTCCCTGTGTCCCCCTTCACTCTGCTGTGTGTTGCTTATTCTCTGAGTTTGCTCAAGGACTCACTGAACTTCATCCTTCTACAGGCCACCTGCTCCTGCTCTTTGATTTTCTCCAAATTTGTGTCTCCCAGTCCTGTCTGTAGCTAGTACTTTCTCCTTCTCTGACACGGCCACTTAGCAGGCAGACAGGGACAGGACTTAAGGCTGGATGGTTTAAGAATCTGTCTGCATGAGGCAAGAAGGAAGCCCAGTTCCAGAGGACTTAACCAGTGTTGGTTCAAACTTCTAGAGCCTGGCTCTGAGTAGTTTATTTCACCCAATTAAGCACAGTACACATTTTGAAAACAAAAGTTTCCTCATGATAATTATCACAATAAAGCTTAAGATATGACTACATCAAAAATGTCATATTGGACAATTATATTAAGGTACTTTATTATAATGTAAAAATATTGAGACCTCAGCCATAGTGTCAAGATGCAGTAAATCTGGTGTGTGTGTGTGTGTGTGTGTGTGTGTGTGTGTGTGTGTGTGTGTGTGTGTGTGTGTGTGTGTGTGTGTGTGTGTGTTTTAAACAATTAGCTAGGAAGAAAGACTGGCAAATCCTTGCCTTGTCTACTCAGTAAGTTTCAGAAACGCAAAAACCAAAATAAGATCTTAGGAGATAACTTAGTAAAGGGTTTTCTGTGCAAATATGAGGCACCTGGATTCAGATCTCCAGTGTTCACATAAAGAACTGAGCATGAAAGTAAACATCAATAATCCTATCATTGAGAAGGTCAAGACAGGTGGGCCCCTTTAGCTCACTGGCCAACCAGCCTAGCTGATTCAATGAGCCCAGGTTCAGATTCTATCTCAATTAACAATTGAGGATGCCACCCAACATTGAATGGTACATGTATATACCCACAAGAAAGCATACATACAACACACAAGCACACACACATAAACACACACAACCACACACATACAAACACATATACACAGACCTATACACACAAACACGCATACACACAAATAAGTAAAAATAGCTGGGAATGGAGAGCTGGCTCAGTGGGTAAGACACTGCCCACACAAGCATGTGGACCCTGAGTCTGTGTACCCGGAACACATGGAAAGCTGTGTGTTGTAGCGCACAATCATGCTCCTTCTGCAAGATGAAGGCGGGGAGGGAGAACACCAGGAAGTTCCTAGGACAGCCACCTTGGGGTACTCAGTGGTGAACAGGAGTCCCTATCTTGTATGAGGAAGAGGGTGAGGGCTGACATTTGAGGTGATCTCCACACACAGTGTGGCATGCATGTGCCCACATTCACACACACTCACAAAAACATACATCTGAACCGAGTTTAAAAATATGAGTTGATCTTTAAAAACTTTTAAACTGATATCACATTGGACATCTTCATGAGGTAGAATGGGATGTTTTGACATGCTTATGACATGGAATGATTAAATCAGGATAATTAGTAAATTAGCCACTTCACAATACTTATCATTTTTGTAGTGTGTGCTTGTGACAGTCATCATTATAAGCAATAAATCACTGCAGCTCACTCTGCCTGTCTAAATCAAACTTCTGATTTAGATCAACCTCTCCCCCTTTACTTTATGCCCATTCTTCCAGTCTCTGGTGTCCATCATTTTACTTTCTATTGTTGCAAGTTCAACTTATTAAAACTGCACATGCATATTAATAAGGCCAGGCAGCCTCTGTCTTCTGTGCCTGCCTTATTTCACATCCCACATTGTCAGGGCTAGTTTTTGTCAACTGGACACAGACCTAGAAATACTTGGAAAGAGGCGATTTCAACTGAGACACTGTCACCTTCAGATTGCACTGTGGGCATGTCTGTGGGCACTTTGATTGCTAATTGATAGAGAGGAGCCCATTCCACCATGGGCAGCACCACACTGGGGCAGGTGGGTTTAGACTATAGAGCAAGCCAGGAGAAGCCAGTAAGCAGTGTTCCTCCTAGCTCTGATTCACTTCCTGCTTCCAACTTCCTGTTTTGAGTTCCTGCCTTGACTTCCCTCAAGAATGGACTGTGATATAGAAGTGTAAGCCTGATACATCCTGTCTTCCTCAAACTTCCTTCAGTAAGTGTTTTATCACAGCAATAGAAAGCAAAGGCAGAACTTTTTTTTCTTCTAGTTTTGACCATATTATCACAAACTAAAGGAAACCCTCACATTTTAAAGGCTGAAAGTATTATATTGCGTCTGTATCACCACATTTGAAAATCCATTGATCCCTTTGTAATAAGAAGTTTCCGCCCAGCCTAGCCCCAAGGTCCAGAACTGTTTGCAGCTGCTTAGTCCCAAAGAATCGCACAACAGCTTATATTAATTACACGCTGTTTGGTCTATGGCTCAGGCTTATTACTTGCTAACTCTTATACTTTAAGTCAACCCACATTTCTATGGATGTTTGGCCACATGGCTTGCTACCTTTTTGCTCAGTGCAGCATTCTCATCCCGCTTCCTCTGCATCTCACTGTTATCTGTCCCTCTCTGCTCTTCTGCTTCCCAGAGTTCTCCTAGTCTGGTTGCCCCACCTCTACTTCCTGTCTAGCTATTTGAGCAATCAGCATTTTATTGAACCTATATTTTCAGTGGCAAATACTGACAGTGTACAAGAGCATAATCTCACAACATCCCTTAATGGACATTTGATTTTCTGTCTTCTCTATAGCAAATGGTGCAATAAGAAACATGGGACAGAAAATGTCATGGGGGGGGGGCAAAGAAGAAAAGTAAAAGTGGAGGTGGGTGACATTCTATCACTTTGGAAACATACCAGGAAGTGGTTTTCAGGATTATACCTCAGCTATGTTTTTGAGGAAACATTGCACTATTTTTCCATAACTGTCTAATAAGCATTTCCAGCCACTGTGTACAAAAGTTCTATTTTCTCCAACTCCTCATCATTTAGCTTCTCTATTTTTAATAGTAGCCTTTTGAAAGAATGTGAAGTAATATCTCATTGTGGGTTTATGTTGTGTGTGAGTGTGTGTGAGTGTGTGTGTGTGTACATGTTCATGTGTGCATGTATGAGCATGCATGTGGAGCCCGGAGGTTGATGTTAGATGTCTTCCTTAACATTGGCTGATGGTCATCTAGTCCCAGGGATCTTTCTGTCACTGTCTACCCAGCTCTTGAGATTACAGGCCTACCCTGCTGTACCTGTAATGTTCATGTTAGGGGTTAGATTTGGGTTCTCCTGCTTTGTAGTGGCAAGTTCTATTCTGACTGAGTCATTTCCCCAGCCCCTCAATGAGGTGTTTGCATTCCCTTGTGAATCATTTTTTAACATAAAATGATGTGACATTTTTGTACAGACTTGAGTTCGTGTATTCATCCTCTGAATGAATGCTTTCCTTTTTTGGGAGAATATCACTGAATATGGTCACAGCAGAATCTCAGGGACCAGCACAGAGTAAGATCTCTGATAGTGATCTTTTATCTTTAGGTGCTGCTGAAAGGGAACAGCAGAGGGGACACCCTGGGGTTCCTGGGGTACTGTCCTCAAGAAAATGCTCTGTGGCCCAACTTAATGGTGAAGGAACACCTGGAGATATTTGCTGCTGTGAAGGGTCTGAACAAAAGTGATGCCGCAGTGGTCATTGCATGGTACACAGGGGTCTGCACCTGTTTGCTTTGGTACCCAGGTGATGGGGAGAAGGCTGGAGGTAGCTGTTTTCACAGTTCATTTGAGGTAGGAGGCTCTATGGCTTACCTACCTGGGGTAGAAGAAACTTCCAAGGTTTTCTTCCTTTTTATTTTAAGCACGAAAAGAAAATGGTCAGTATTCAGTGGTAAATGATTGAATGTGCTTAACATTTAAATATAAACTAAATTGAAGAAGTATTTGAATACTATACTGTTAATTTTACAAGAAGTAAATGCATCTCTCTTGGTAGGAGAATCACAATCTTTGTCAACCTAAACCTATTGAATGTTTCTGTGCATTTCCTGAACTGTCTGCCTGGGCTCCACTGCTCCATCTTGCAGGGGCTCACCACCCCATCCTCCTATTATCTCTCTTCATTGTCAAATGGGCTGTGATACTCCCCTGTCCCTCTTCAGGTTGGCAGATGTGTTCAAGCTACAGGAGCAGATGAAGGCTCCTGTGAAGACATTGTCAGAGGGAGTAAAGAGAAAGGTATGAGCATGGCTCATTGTTGCTCCCAGCATACTTCAGGCTGTTGCCAGATGAGCTGTCCTTCTTTTTGCAGCTGTGCTTTGTGCTGAGCATCCTTGGGAACCCGTCTGTAGTACTCCTGGATGAGCCATCAACTGGAATGGACCCTGAGGGGCAGCAGCAAATGTGGTAAGGAGTTGCGACCATTAAAGCTGCAACCATGGCTGGTTTATCAGTATTGTCAGACAATCTAAGTGTGGCCAACACCATCCACATTCTTAAGAACCAGTATTTTGGGGAAAAAACATGCAAACATTTCTTAATGGTTTACAGTCCAGTTCATGGAGGAAAAATAAGCTTTTTAGAGTTCAGTCCTTGATCAGCTGTAGCCTGCTTGATTGAGCTTGTGACTGTAAAAGGGTCCATGTTAGTACAGTCAGTGACTCTAATCCTGGCTGGAAGATCTGGTTTGTCACACAGTGCTGTGGGCTATTGCTCTTGTATACTGTAAAGATTTTTCACTTATATTGGTTTAATAAAAGGCTAATTGGTCAGTAGAGGCAGGAAGTAGAGGCAAGTCAACAAAACCAGGAGAATTCTGGGAAGAGGAAAGCAGAGTAGCAGTCACCAACCAGACACAGAAGTAAGACTGGAATGATACAATGGGAAATGGTACCCAGCCACATGGATAAGAATTATGGGTTAATTTAAGCATAAGAGCTAGTCAGTAATAAGCCCAAACTACTGGCCCAGTAGTTATTAAAATATTAAGCCTCTGGGTCAATTACTTAGGAAGCAGCTTCTGGGTGTTTGAAAGTTTCAGGTGAGACAGAAACTTCAGACTACAACACAGATTGCAAGGTCTGGGTTTCTGGCTGCTATTACTGTGGACACCCTGCATTGTTCCTTGACTCAGACGGTTCCCAGGAGGGTACTGCTTAACTCTGTCTGTCCTCTCTATCTGCCTCATCAACAGTTCTTTTCTACTCAAAATGTTTTCTTTCAAACGTTCTTCAAAGTGTTTGTCGTGACAGACAGTATCACCAGTGTTTCTCTGGAAACTGACATAACAGACCTCTTCCTCTGTGACTCCATCTTGCTTAGGTTACATTGATTGGCTCTCATCTTCTGCCATGTGGAATTTCCTCTACTATACCAAGTAGAGTTGGAGGATTTCCATTCATTAGAGTTCTTCTCTCAACAATATAGGCAGGCCATCCGGGCCACCTTTAAAAACACAGAGAGGGGCGCCCTCCTGACCACCCATTACATGGCAGAGGCAGAGGCTGTGTGTGACCGTGTGGCCATCATGGTGTCTGGAAAACTGAGGTGGGTGCCTGTTTTTATTTCACACCTACTCACTCTATGAGGAAACAGATTTGCTTTTATAAACAAATGAGTATTTTTGAGGAGTTGGAGGCGTGCCACTTTCCTACTTAACAGTGATGGGACTCTGGTTTGGGGTGTAGTGACCACGAGGTAACCTGAGCATGCTCAGAGGTACTCTTTCCACATTTGTCTTGTGCCTTTGTAATTCCTGCTCTAGATGTATTGGATCCATCCAACACCTAAAGAGCAAATTTGGCAAAGATTACCTGCTAGAGATGAAGGTGAAGACCCTCACACAGGTGGAGCCCCTCAACACAGAGATCATGAGGCTTTTCCCCCAGGCTGCTCGGCAGGAAAGGTAAACATGGTTTCTGAGTTTGTGTGTGTGTGTGTGTGTGTGTGTGTGTGTGTGTGTGTGTGTGTGTGCATGTGCGCATACGTGTGCGCGTGCACTGTAGGCCAGAAGTTAGTGTCTCTTGCCTTCCATTATCATAGTCTCTTATTGTATGCAACAATAGCTTTCATTGATCCTGAGATCATCATTTGGCTACACTGGCTTGCCAGAAATCTCTAGGAATCAGCCTCTTTCTGACCAACTCTCTCCTATCTCCAACCAGTGCTGGGATTACAGATAAGATACACTTAGCCACAGGCAATTTTCCCGAGTCACGAGTTATGAACTTAGATGCTCATGCTTACATGGTTGGCACTTCACTGACTGAGTCATCTCCCCAGTCTCCAGTTCCTGCAAAGTACACCACTTTCCCTTGGGATTTGTTTGGCTTGGTGTCACTGTGGGTCATGCTCATACCTTAAGAAAACCACAGAGAGATCAATGAATTGTGTGTACTTCTAGAAGAGTACTAGAGAACAGAGGGCTGATTGTGAATCTGAGGTCACATGTGTGTGAGTTTACTATGTGCTAGGTTGTCCCTGGTCTTGGGTTATCCAATTGTCATCCTGATTATAGGGTACAAGTCTTATTTTTATAACCTGTTGTAAGAGCCCTGATTCTTTATAACTATCTCACACAGACATAATAAACTGTTGGTGAAATAGAATGCTCTGCAAATGGATGAAAATAAATTCTTTGATATCAATCAATCTGTTCTGATTATGTGTCGACAGTAGGTAGCTAAATACATATACCTGGGCAGCAATTGATGAATTCTGGGCCCTTCTGAAGGAAATTTGTTTTCATTTCCTGAGGACTTCCACTCTGCTTTCAGAACCTCTTTTGCATGAGGCTAGAGAGTTGAAAAAGGAGGTGCCTAAATGTGGGCTCTGTACTATATAGGTCTGGATTCCTACTCAGTTTGGAAATTCTAGAAAGCTGTGAGGTGGTATAAGGAGCCTGAGTTCCCCGGTTGAGACTGGGTGGGAAAGACCAGTCTCAAAATGTTTACACTGGCCCTATGGGTGTCCATCCAAGGACTACAAGATACCAAACCAATTCTTAGTCTTCTTCCCCGCCCCCCCCTTCTTGTCCTCTGGCCAGCCTCCATGGCCCCACTCTCAGAGATTCAACTGTGCCAAGTAGCCTTATTTATGAAAAGAAACAGTGAATGCCAAACATGTTGACCTCTGTGCTTAGAGATCAACCCAGTTCTCCTTTCTTCCCAGGTACTCTTCTCTGATGGTCTATAAACTGCCCAGGGAAGATGTGCTACCTTTATCCCAGGCTTTCTTCAAATTAGAGACTGGTAAGAGGCTAGATAGAGATGGGACTCGAAAAACAAGCAATTCCAGAACATAAAAGAACCCACAGTGGTGAGAAATTGAATTAGAGAATTCTGTGCTAAACGTGAACATTCAAAGTTCATTTTAAAGTATAAAAGCAGAAAACTAAGAAGGTAAGTTTGTTCTGTATGGGAATGGGCATGTATTTTTATTTTATTTCTTATACTTTGAACATAAGACAAAACTCACTATACTTTGAAGTTTACATTATTTTAAATCTAAAATCTATTTTGCTTTAGAGATCATATGAGTCATATATAATTTAAAAGTAAGTTTTATTTTATTGGCTTAGGACTATAATGATCTATAAATTCCAATATAAGTGTGAACAATCCTGAATGCATTGGTGGGGCTCAGTGTGAATTTGAACACACTGTGTTCGCCTCTCCATCAGGGCTTTCTGTTGCTCACCTTTTGGTTTTCTTTGCCTGTTCGCATGATGTCTCCCAGGATCCCTTTGTTTATAAGGCTCAATGACATCTCATCTTGCCTGTCACCTGCCCATAGATGTTTTCTGATTTCTTCTGGCTACATTCAAGGCTGTCTTGGATGTGTTTTCTTCCCATTGTCTAAATTCAGCACTTAAATTGTCTGAGTATGTGATCCTTCATAGTACTTCTAAGATTAATATTACTGCCATGATTTTTCTGGGATTTTTTTTTTTTTGGTGGCATCTTGCCACAAAAACCTGTATACTATTTATCATGATTTTGTCTGTCTTTCAGTATAAATTAATTAAACAGAGAGTTTTTTATGCTGTGTTGGCTTGTTAGATAACCTTTGAGGTTATCCCTGTGCCTTTCTTTTCTTTTCAAGATATCTTTGCCTACAACCTGCTCCTGTGCCAAGTCTACTGAATCAATGGTTCACATTCAGGGAAGAAAGCCTCTAGACATCATTGTGTCCCATGACGCACTGTATAGCATGCCTTCCCCCACCCCCTGCCCTGTCAAATCTAAGTGAACATCATGCATAGTTCCGTTGTGTGACATGCTCAGAAAAAGAATGCATGTTGCCTCGTTTAACACTGCAATTTGCTGCTACTTGTGTCTTGTGATAATTTAGTAAAAGTACAAGATCTGACATATGACCATCCTTCCACAGTTAAACAGAGCTTTGACCTAGAGGAGTACAGCCTCTCACAGTCCACCCTGGAGCAGGTGGGTCAATTTCAGTGACTTTTGTTTACAAAGATTAAATGCATGGTCTTTGAATTCAGTGTTCCAAGAAGTGATGTGATCTTAGCCCTATCCCCCCTTCTCTCTCCAAGGTCTTCCTGGAGCTCTCCAAGGAGCAGGAGCTGGATGATTTTGAAGAGGAACTTGAGCCATCAGTGAAGTGGAAGCTCCTCCCACAGGAAGAGGCTTAACATTGAAATTTTTAGCTATGGAAATCTTCTCCTCTTGTAGACTAACTTTGTCTTTAATGCTACATATACATTGTTGATGAATAAATCATTTGACCATGGAGCCAGATCCCACTGATTGGGTCATGAGTGTGAACAGCTCTTATGAATGGGATCTGTGATCATAAAATGAGCCGTTGAACTAGGTCATTCTCTACAAATTTCTTTATATTGTCATCATTTTAATACACATTAATTGTATGCATTACAATTTGAGTTTGACTGTAACATTCCAGTACATGTATACATTGTGCGTAAAGGGTGCCCACCCTCTTCTCTGACACCCCCCTGCCCTTATAGTCCTTTATGTCCTTCTACTTTTGGGTATTTTGCTTTATGTATTTCTACACATAAGCAAAAACCACACACTTCTTTATGTCTGGTTTATTTTGCTCAACACAATGCACTCCAATTCCATGTATTTTTCTTCAGATGAAAGGCATTTTCTTCATTACAGGTTAATGATTCTACGTTGTGTATAGATACCTTCTTTTGCTGATTCTATATTTTATATATTATAAATAGTGCCACAATAAACATCAATATGCATGCAGCTCTGTAGTAGCGAGTTCTCGGGTCCCAGGCAGCCAGAGATCCGAGACCCACAGACCTGCCGCCCGAGACCGCTTAGCCGCCCAGCCGCCCAGACCCCCAGAAAGGACTCAGACGCTTATATTAACTTCATGCTGTTTGGCCTATGGCTCAGGCACATTGCCAGCTAGCTCTTATATCTTAAACCAACCCATTTCTATTAATCTGTTGGCCACGTGGCCCGTAGCTCACCCGTGCTCCTTACATGTTGCTCCTTCAGCGGCTTCAGCTCGGTCTGCCTCTGACTCCGCCCTGCTTCTCCTACCTAAACTCTGAATTCTCCTCCCACTTCTTTTATGGTGCCTGCCATGACCCAAAACAGCTCCTTTATTTAAAGATTGAGATTCACAGCATACATAAACGCATTCCCACATCACAGCTCTTTTTTAATGTTGACTCACTTATTTAGACATACATATAAGATTAGAAGAAGTGGATCTATGATAGGAATATTTTTGGTTTGAGAGGGGATTTCTGTATTGCTTTCAGAGTGGCTATATTACAAATATATATTTCAACCAATACTGTATGATCACTGCTTTTTTCCTACATTTTCATCAGCAACTTTAAAAGACTTATTAATAGCTATCTCAACTAGAATGAAATAGATTCTCATTATAGCTTTGATTTTTATTTCCCGTAAGACAATTGATTTTTTAAAAAAATCTATTTATTTAGGTGGTTGTATTTCTTCTCTTGGGAAGGTTCCTTGCTTATTTGACTGGATTCCTTTTAGGCTTGGTGTACTTTTCAGTTCTTTATATTCCCAGAGTATTAACCTCACCACAGATGAAGAACTGGCAACTACTTTCTCCTGTCTGTTTCAATGACCAACTACTTTTTATAAAACCCTCTCCTGGTTGGATTTTGTCAGCTTGACACAAAACTAAACACATCTGGGAAGAAGGATTATGAATTAATAAAAACTCTTTCATAAGATTGGCTTGCATATAACTTCTCAGAACAAAAGAATGATACATGGTGGACAATGCCGTGGGGGAATGTGGGAGAGGTTCCGGAGGAAAAGCAGAGGGCCTTTCACCTCAGGTGCATTTTGTTCCCTGGATTGTTCTTGTGTGTGATTTCATGTCTCCTGTGACTAACATGACCATCATTTACATTTGCTTTATAAGAAATGTTTATTCTTGTTTGATGTCAGCACATGATAGAACCCAATCTAATGAAAGGATGTGCTTGCTGAGTGCTGTCCTCGGTGTACTCTGAATCTCCATGTGACCTTCCGCCTTGGTTTCATGCTTTCCTAGATATAAACTATAGTATGTGGCAGGCAACTGTGTTTAAATAGGTCTGTCCTAAGAAAGTTCTGGGAAATTGCTGATGTGTTAATATTTAGCATGCATTTCCTAATGTTTACTTACACGGTTCTCTGAACTCTAACAAACCTCTTTGGATCATTGCTTTCTTTGGTACATTCACATATAAAAGTACACTGAAAATGAAGTAAGGTTGTCTACAGAATTAGACTGTAGTCCGCCTCATTCTTTCAGAGCCTTGGATCCCATGTCTCACAGACACACATCTGCATAGTTTGGCAGAAGTAGACACCAAGTCTAGAACATTTTCTTGATTAATGATTAAAGTGGGAGGACCCAGCTACCAGGAAACTGTGTCATGCCTGGGAAGATAGTTTTGGGTTTGTATAAGAAAAAGAGTTAAACAAGATGCTAGGAGCAAGCTAGCAAGCAGCATCCCTCCATGGCTTCTTCTTTACTTTCTGCCTCCAGATTCCTGCTCTGACTTACCCTCGGTGATGGAATGACCAGAGTTACAAGATAAAAATAAACCCTTTACTCCCCAAGTTACTTTTGGCCATGGTGTTTACCATAATGGTAGAAATTGATGTTAGGTTCATGGTCTACTGCTGTGACAGAATAGACCACGTTGTGTCACGTGTCACAGCAGAATTGTGGGAGGAGTCTAGAACTTTGAGCTAGAAAATCCACTGATTTTTATGGGCTTTTGTGGGACCATGGAAGAATGTGAAAAGTGGTGGACATGATGGAAGCCTGCCTTGTGAAGTTTTAGAGAAAAGTTTGAGAGTCCCTTAAAGACCATCAAAACTGTTCAGAATCTTAAACCAGAATCTGTGGTTCTGGACAGTTGAGGACGAGAATCAAGTGTGATTTAGAGGATAGCTGTAGTGGATTTATGATGTTACCTTATAATAATTGTCCCGCCCATGAGTTTAATAAAAAGTGCTGATTGGCCAAAGGCAGACAGGAAGTGTGGAGGTGGCTACCAGACTAAGAAAACTCTGGGAACAGGAAAAACAGAGCAGAGATGCCACAGAGACTCCAGAAGAAGCAGAGGACACCTATGCTGCTCTGAGAAAGGTACCGAGCCACATGGCTGAACAGGGTAAGAATCCTGGGTTAGTTTAAGGGTAAAGTGTTAACAAGTTATATGCTTGTGCCCCAGGTCAATCAGCATACAATTAATGTAAGAATCTGTGTGTGTCTGTGGGATTATGGGGTCTACGGGCAGGTCTTCAGGATTGCGGGTCTGTGAGTCTGCAGGTCTGCGGACCCAAACCTTGAGGCTAGGCCTGGGCCAGAAGCCTCATACTACAGGATAGCAGTATCATTGAGGAAAAATCTGAGAAGTGTTTCCTCAGGATCTGCCTGGTGCTTGCCACTTGACATGGCAAACTTGTAAGAGTTTCCTGAGTGATAATGGTTTGAAGGCATGGAAGGTGTCCTAGAGAGAAGCTGAGGCTTGGCACTATGAGAGGCCAGGAGAGGCCACTGGCAAAGGTGAAGTCTCAGTTTCAGTAGAAACTCCAGAATTGAGGGGTCATGACAAGAAGATGAAGCTTGTCATCACATGGTAGGAACACACCAGAGAGGTGATGCAAAGTGAAATTGGAGATCATTATAGTTAACCCAGTTGTATTATACACATCTCATAAACTGTAGTACATGAATTAAGCTATGTGTTACCAATCAGGTGGTTTGGGTAAAACAGTTACCAGCAACTTTCACATTATTAATATCTGATTTATATAGTGTACTTATGGTACCAAATGCCTGTGTTTCCCTCTTCAGTGCATACCCAGTGAGTGATTTTATGATTAAAATAGACTTAATTTTGAAATAGTGATCATCATAGAAAAATTATTCAGTGAATCCTTTTATCTATTTATACATTGCTTAATTTGTGCTAGTTTTATATAGTGGTATCTTTGATCATTAATTTCAGAGTTATAATGGCAATATGTAAAACCATAAACATTTCTGTATAAATTGCTTTATGTTTATGTCTCAAACTTGATAGGTTATATTTTATTTCTATCACATAAAAATATTTAATTTTTAGTGCGTTTTAAAATGTAAATTATTAGGGATATATAGTTATATTCCAATTGCTTGAGAATTTTCCAGACATATTATTTTATTAAATTCAGTATAGTTCTTTTATTGATCTAAGTATCCGCCTTTAATTCTAGCACTCAAAAAGCAGAGATAGGTGGACTGGTCTACAGATTGAGTCCAGTCAGCCTCAGATACAAGAGAAACTGTCTTAGAAAACAAATATAAAAATATTAACAAAATAAATTTGTTATTTAACAAAAATAATTAGAGGTTTGTTGTGATTGTCAACGTGAATCATCTGAGAAGAATCACCAGTGAAGGATTGTAAATTGGATTAATCTATAGGCATATCTTGTGAGGGATTGTCTTGATTGCTAATGTTAATTGATGTGGGAAGACTCGGCCTGTGGTGGGAGGCACTTAGTAGGGGATCCTGGACTATATAAATGCGGTGACTGGTTGATGTGTGCATTAATTCACTCCTGTCTGCTGTTGACTAGAGATGGGGTGTTAATAGCTGTTTTACATTTCTGCTGTCCTGGCTTTCCTGCTACAATGGCTGTGATCTGGAACTGTGTCTGAAAATAAATCCTAAGTTAGCTTTCGTCATAATACGCTATCACAGCAACAGAAATGAAACTATTACTTTCCTAAAAGAGTTCTCATTTGCTTCAGGGGAATGTTTTTAAATTTAGTCTGATTTTTTTTTTAAAGCGAAATAGTTCAATTACTTTGATATATTGTTTAAATCTCCAATCCCTTTACGAATACTTTTATCCATTGGTTTTATCGATTACATGGGAATAAAAAATTTTAAGTACAGATTTATTTATTGGCTCTTTAGGTTATTTTATTTCTATTTTATTCATGAACTGTGGGGTTAAGCAAGTTGTGTTCTTAATGTCTTTAAATAAATTAGTCCTTATACAGTTAAAGATATTATCTCAGCCAGTAACTCTGATTCAAAATTCACTTTCCATAGGTTCACATAGGCTCTCAAGCCTTCTGTAACAATTGTTTATCTGAAACATTTTTCACTAGATTTTAGCTTTTATCTCCAAATCTTTACGTTTAAAGTAGGTTTTTTCATTTCATTGATTTAGGCTTTTGTTGTTGATAACATATATTCATATCACAGTAAAATGAAATCTATGAATCAATCTTACAATTAGAGTATTTGAATTACTTATAGTTAGCATAATCATTGAAGTGGCTGGAGAAACAACTCTGTGTATGTTTTGTATTTCCCATACTCTTTATTTCTCTCTATTCTTACCTCCTTTTTGACTAATTACATATTTTGGATTTTTTATTTCATGTATACCATGGGTTTTTAAAAACTGCAGTATCTTTTATTTCTATATTTATTTATGGTTGTCTAGGGCTGAAGTAATATAGTCAGTATTTACTGTGTGCCAAATCCTCTCAGATATGTTTGCTTTTCCAAAAAGTATTCTATTTTGCCTTCAGTTTAAATTTTATTATTGCTTAGGCAGAGGCCTACATTGACTAAATTCTTTGTATTTGCTGAAGAGCTTACCCTGTTTTCTGTTTCTTTGCATACTTTCTGATAAGGTTGGTCTGGTTTTTATGCAATTGTTGAGAAACAGTAATCTAAACTGTTTAGTTAATAGTTTAGTTAGTATAGTGCTTGACATACAAGCTTGTGGACATAAACTCTGATGCCCAGAATCCATGGGAAAAAGCAAGGTATGCTAGTGGATACTTGTAATCTCGGTGTAGGAAGGAAACAGGCAGGTGCCTGAGACTTTCCAGTTATCCAGTTTAGCCCACTTAGGAAATTCCAGACTAATGAGAGTTCCTGTCTCAAGAAATAAAGTGCCTGAGGAACTACACTCATGACCTCTGCTCTGCAAACACACACACACACACACACACACACACACACACACACACACAGAGAGAGAGAGAGAGAGAGAGAGAGAGAGAGAGAGAGAGAGAGAGAGAGAATTACAATCCTCCCCTCCCCAAGAAATCAATGATTAAATCAATCTGCTGCATCCAAAGTTTTAGATACTCAGTCAGCTTCTATTTGAAGTTCATGGGTCTGTTGAACATTTGCAAAAAGGCATGAGATACAAAGTCAAGTTGCTCAATCCCCTGTAAATTTATTCAGGGGAAAGCAAAGAATCAAAGAAAATGAAATAGGGTAATATCAATATAATTTCAAAAATGCCAACTGTTGCAAAGATTTTTAAAATTGGATAGAAGTTATCTATGTTGCTTGATAATAAACCAACTCCCAACCCCTTTGTGAATCACCATGCTTACATGACCTCTTCTTTGTTAGGCACTCTTGGCCCTCACTTGTACATCTATATCCCTCCTTGGCACAGGTTGGTAGATCCTCTACATCTTCTTTGTTTTATAAGTATTTTTTTTTTATGCATGATTAGGTCCAGAGTGTCCCTGGCCATTTTATACTTGATCTTAAACCAGTTAATGAACCCTTTCCAATAGGTAGGTCCTGGGATTTGAACTGAGGTCATCAGCACCTCCAGCATCTGAGGCATCCCACTAGCCCCACTCAAGATTATTTTACAGCAATTTCATTATTTTAAACTTTCCCTGCCTGAACCTTTTGTCTATTACTATAGATGTTTTCTTACACAATGTGATAGACACCTACAACAGATTTGATGTATAATTAAAAAGGACAGGAGCCCCTGAAACCCCAGAGGCAGATATTAGCTTTTATTTTCAAGTTTTATGTACAATACATTTGTTTACTATGTGTGATATGGTATTATATGGATTAAAACCACAAAAATATGTTCTCTTACAGTTTGTATGTCAAAGTCAGATCTTTTTTTAAGAATGTTTTTCTCTTTTTAGTTGTATTACTTTTTAAAAAAATTAATGTATTCTTTGAAACTTTCATACATAAATAAAACGTATTTTGATCATATTCAACCCTTACCCATTCCCCTTCAATTACCCCAGAGATTTCCAGCGACACACCTCCTTCCTAACTTCATGTCCTCATTATTATTGTTATTATTATTATTATTATTATTATTATTATTATTATTATTATTATTATCCCACTGGGCCCAATTAGTGCCACCTACATGACCATAGGTGCTGCCCATATGCACATGAGTATACCACAGAAAGTATTGCCATGCTCTCTGTCCCAGGCCTACCTATGCCATCCAGGAACTTTACACTGTTTTCAACCATCATCAGAAACTAATTGCAGTGGGTGTGGCTAATGAATAGCCTCATAAATGTTGAAAGTGCTGAGGATAAGAAAAATAAGAAACTGAGAGAATTCAGTCCACCACAGGATGTCTACATTAACCGGCACACCATACCCCTAGGGGTGAGAAAAAAATGTAAGAGCTTGAGGATAGGGAAGTAGGTAATAAAATGCTATCTTCTGGATACAATTATTATACCCATGAGCTCACAAAAGTTGTGGCTACCTGCATACTTGCATAAAGTCAAGCCAGTTGAGGATTCCAAACCGTCATCCAGCAACTGATAGAAGCAGATGCAGAGATCCATGTTATAATGAGGGGTTTTTTTTGGCCCCCAAGTGGCTAGAGGTCCAAATTTACTTTCTTTGTGGCATCAGTTAGCCACTAAATATAAGCCTGTTCTTATATTGACTGCTTGACAATATCCTGTTTAAACTAGACATACAAGTTCCATAAAAAAATGACCTCTAAACTTTGACAAGACAAAATAGTCATTCAAGCTCCTGCTTTACAAAAAAACCTGTCAGACATTCTTCAAGACTCAAAAAAAAACCTAATAAATAAACAAAACAAATTTCATACTTCAATAAAATAAAATAAAAAACTCTAAGGCTATAAGCTAAAAATAAATGCCCCAACTTTATTAAAAAAAACTCTAAATAACTGTCCAAACATATGTGTCATCTCTATCATTTCAAATTAGCTACTTATACCTTCAGTTTACTTAAATAAATATATCCTTCTATAGTCTTTAATATAGTTAAGGATTAAATAGCTATAAATATAATTTTTATTAGGCATTTATGATATATTAAATATAAAACTTTAAATTCATAAAAATAAAATAAATAATAAAATATTTTCTTTAACTTTACTAAATACAAATAGACTAAATATTATAACTATAATTCTTACTTAATGGCTATTTTGTTACATATAATTTTACTATGTTAAAATTAAAACCTTCCTTTTTAATTAGACAAAAAAAAAAGAGGTGATGTGGGAATGTCTTTCTGTATGCTGTGAATATCAGTCTTTAAATAAAAGAGCTGCTTTGGCCCATGACAGGCATCATAGGAAAAAAAAATAGGTGGGGAATCAGAATATGTAGGAAAGGAAGGGCAGAGTCAAAGACAGACTGAACCAGCCGCCCAAAAAAAAAAAAAAAAAAAAAAAATGTAAGGAACACAAGTTATCCACAAGCCACGTGACAGACAGATTAATAAAAAGGTTAAGATATGAAAACAAATTAACAATGTAACTAAGCCATAGGCCAAACAACATAAACTTAATATAAATATCTAAGTCATTTTGGAGGGCCTAAGCAACGGGGGCGGGGGGGGGGGGGGCGGCTGAAGAGCCAAAGGCTACAGGTCTGTGGGTCTGGACCTCTAGCCTCTCAGGGAGCCAAAAAACCTCATTATAACAGATCCACAGCTAAGCACTGGGTCGAGCTCCCAGTCAAGTTGAAGAGAAGAAAGGATTATATGGGCAAAGGGGTCAGGATCATAATGGGAATCTTGTTTAAGGCTGGAGCTTTGGTATGCTAACTGCTGGGCCTACGTTTTGGTAGAAGATGTACTGTACAACCAACTGTACTTCTCTTTGTTTTGTTCTGTTTGGTTTCTGAGATGGCATCTTATGCACTAGCCTAGGGTGGCTTTAAATTGTACCCTTTTCTCAGCCCACCCCTAAACACTGAGATTATGTGAGTAAACCACCATGCCTGTCTGTTTTCCAAATCTGTTGAGTAAATGTCGTGAGACCACAATGAAAATGGTTTTAGATTTTATTTAAAATGCTTGCTATCATCTGGATTCTTGGTTTTATAAAATAATTCACTTTAAACTGTTATTCATAACTTCAACTGTCTATTTTACAAAGCATCCAAATTTGACAACACTAAATGTTCCATGTTTTCTCAATATAGATTCATAATAAGCAATAGCCAAAGAGTAATTCAGTGAGTAAGTAGATTTTTTTTTGTTTTTTGTTGGTTTGTTTTGTTTTAAGTAAGATGGATCACAAGAGGAAATGGGATTGGCTGTTTTATGAGTTCTTTCTTTACCTTAATCTCTGTTTTAACTGTAGGCAAAATTAGGAAGTTTTGGGAAGAATTAATATCTGGCAATATTCAGTATCTTAAATATTTTATCAAAGTAATTTGTGTGGGTGTATGTATTGCTTTTTTGTTTGTTTTTTAAATATTGGTTCTAGGTATTGAACTCACATCTTATGCTTTCAAGAACAGCACTGTACTGATGAAGCTTTTTCCCAGCATTCACGTAAGTGTTGGTACATTGATTTTCTTTTGCCTCTAATCCCAGCACCGAGGAGCCGGAGTCAGGTGAATCCCTGAAGTTTGCTATCTAGACACTATAGCCAAATCAGTGAGCTACCAGTTCAGTTGAATTATTCTGTCTTACAAAGCAAGGTGGATTGGGAACTGGAGACATGGCTCAGAAGTTAAGAACACTGGTTGCTCTTACAGACAATGCAGATATAGTTTCCAGTATCACCTGTAATTCTAGTTTCAGGGGATTTTACTCTTCTGAACCCCAAGAACACCAGGCATGCACACAATGCATACACATACTTGTAGCCAAAACACTCATACAGGTTAAGATAAAATAATATTTTTAATTAAAATAATTTCTTTTTAATTACTTAAGTATATCATACATGTACTATATTTGCATAATTTCCTGATTCCCCTCCAACTTCTCTCATGTCCCCACCCAAGCCCCTCTCAAATTTATGAACTCTTTATTAATTTTATGTACACACAGACACACACACACACCCCAAAGTCCACTTAGTATTGATCATATGGAACTGTCTTTAGGGCTGACCCTTGAAATTAGACAAACTACAAGGGGACTCATTCTGGAGAGAACTGATCTTACCTCTCTCAGCAGCCATTGGCTGCCTATATTTCTATCTATATCTCTGTCGCCATGTCAACTGCTGTTGACATTATGTATGTATTCTTTAGACAACCATACTTTACCACAGCCTATAAGACCAGCTTTCAGACTGCTTCCCAGGGTTGCTAAGGGAATGCTTTTTAAGAGTGGGACTTAGAAAATTTTCCTATCTACAATAAATTCACACAAGAACTGTTTGGGTCATGCTATTTTATTCTTCCACAGCTCTAAATCTACCTAGGTTCTAATTCCTACTCTAGTATTAATTCTCTTGCTTCCTTGTTCTACATAACTTATACACATTTAATAACAAACTTCCAAAGGCCAGATGGTGGGAGGGGTAAGTAACTATGGCAACATCTGAGCTCAAGGTTGATGATGTGACCTGAGGCTGGGGGCACAGTGCCTGTGAGACAAGATGCAGAGGGATATGTACAGAGAGTCAGCTCTTTGTCAACCAGACCTTTAGCAAATGAAAAATTGGCATAGTATCTTGGGTTGCTTTGTGCTTAATAACCTTAGTTAGATATTTGCAACTCTATCCTTGTGTGCATCTGTAGAATTTTAACATTAATGAGAAGTCATCTTGCTGACCATCTACAGATATATTGTTCCCATAAGACTGAGATGTAATCATGAGAATACACGTACACATTACTTGCAAATGCATGGTAATGGGGGATCCCACAGCTGCTTTTGCACATGTGAAATTACAGACAGAAGCAACCAGTTTTTCAGAGTCTATTTTCCGTAAGCCTTACCTGATGGGGTTCCTCCATCAGAGAACATCTGGTATGTTGGCATCTGAATTATCAACTGCTATCTGCTATGGCCCATGACACAACTTCATGGGTTCAGCATTCCTGTCATACCTAAAAAACACTGTCTAGAAACTAGCAACGTCGTCCTCTAATTCTTACTGTCTTTCCATCCCTTCTTCCAGGATGTTTTGTGAACCTGTATTATGAATGTACCAGT
This sequence comes from Phyllotis vaccarum, assembly GCA_033318265.1. NCBI lineage: Eukaryota > Metazoa > Chordata > Mammalia > Rodentia > Cricetidae > Phyllotis > Phyllotis vaccarum. Next base: position 12,072,167 of record JARWLC010000008.1, read on the forward strand.
TGAGGCGAGGTACCTCATGGTCACTTATTCTCTGTACTTTGATCAGTTTTAGATCCTGGTAGTAACCTTTGTCTGACACTAAAGGAAGCTTTTTAGATGAAACATAAGAGCTACATTTATCTGTGGGTATAAGGACAAGTATTTAAAACAAAGTTAGAAATCATATTGCTTTATAAAAATATCAGTGGTTTGTTCTCTAGGATCTATGGCCTCTCCATCCACAGAGAGCTGACCACATTTAGTATTCCAACTATGGACTCCTTCTGACAGAAAAGACCTAGTGTCCAATTAAATATCGTAGGAATATTGAATTTTCTCTGTAAGAGTATACTTTATACAGTGACATGGCTAGGTGATCAAATATAATTGGCACTGTTCTGTGAGGGCTGGCTGAATGGCGGCAAAAGCCAAGCAACCAAGCAGGGAGTGGTAATGTGAGTGTGGTGCTTGGCAAGACAAACTCAGCTGAGCTCATAAACCTGGCAGTTTTTATCGGTTCTGTTTATGGACATCAAACAGTTAAACTCTAGAGATGTGCTAAATACCAGGGTTGGATGAGGTTTATTCATTTTCTTCTAATATCCAGTGAATAAATGGTACCTCTGGAGTCCTTGGTTCACGTTTCCTGAAAGTAAGTTTCTGTGAATTTTCTGGTTTTTTTGTTTTTTGGGTTTTTTTTTGTTTTTTTTGGTTTTTTTGTTTTTGTTTTTTTTTTTAAAGTAGGTTGGTTTGTTTGGGCTTCAGAATTATTATTGTTGATATAATAAAGCTAGACAGTTTTACGAGCTGAATGCTAACCATCTGTGCCAAAGTTATTTTAAAAATCAATGGGCCATTTTGAAATATTTTGGTGTCTGCTGTTTATTATTAAATAGAGCAAATTATTGATTTTAAAATATATGTTTTTAAAGTATGCAGTTCTGCTAAGCTATAAAATAAGTGTGAGAATTAGCTGAAATTGGCCAACAGACCAACTGAAAAGAACTGAGATGCTTCCAGATGGATTGGAAAGCATGTGCTGTTTCTGAAGTTGCAATTATGTGCTTTGGTAATATAATTTGACAGATTGGATTGCAACTCTTTTGACTTTGAGACTACTCCCCAAGAGCCTTCACAGAATACTTCCAATGTTCCCTTCTCCTTTCTCTAAGCAAGTAAGAAATTTAGCAATCTGTGTCTGCTCTAGGATTCCTGACTCTTTGGACAACATGAGAAGAATCAGAATGTGAAATGTGTAGCTTTTCCTTCTCACAGTCTAACTTTCTAAGTTGGTGTGCTCATTGTAAAATCAAAAGTATCAGGTTCCCACAGCATAGGCTTTCTAGTCTGAGTTTAATAACTGGAGAGAAGAAAAAAATTATTCACACACACACACCACACACACACACACACACACACACACACACACACACACACACCACACACACACACACACCACACACACACACCACACACCACACACACCACACACACACACCACACACACACACACATACACACACACACACACACACACACACACACACACACACACACACACACACACACACCAGGGGGAGGGGAGAAAGAGTGGGAGAAAGTATGCCACACTCTCTCATACACATGGTCTTTGCTCAGTGCTGAACTGGCTAAAGCTGTATTTGCTGAGGGAAAGCCTGTTCTGTTCTGCTAATGTAGTCTCTATGGCAGCATAATGCTGCTTTCTTCAGTCAATTCAGGACAAAGCTCATGGTATACTTTGCAATGTATTGGCTCATACACAAGACAAATGATGACAAGTTTCCTATCCAGATGATGCCAGCCCAAACTTACTGCAGGTGGAGTTTCTACCTCTGTCTTCCAGATATAACAAGACCTCTGCACAGAAATTACTATTTACTGGAAAACTAATAAACTGTTATTGGTGGACATAAATCTGTGCTTACTTCAGATTAAAAATTGAGTCACATTTTTGTATAGTAACCAGATTAGTTAGAATTTATTGGACAGTATTTGGAAAAAATAATAATAAAGGCCATTAAAATTTCATAAAGTAAAATACATTTCCTTAGAAAAATTAAAAGAAACTATCAAAGATATATGAAAACCTTTATAATATTCTTTGGACAAAACATGAAGCTGGGGAAAAGAAGAAAAATTGGTAAGAATGTAAAATGTAGGATGAGAATAGAGCTAAATAAAATTAAACATAAAACATAGTGAGAGATTATCCGAAGCAAAATTCATACATAGTTTAATTCAATTTTTAAAATGTAATCATCAGCAGAGCAGTGGTGGTGCATGCCTTTAATCCCAGCACCTGGGAGGCAGAAGCAGGTGGATCTCTGTGTGTTTGAGGCCAACCTGGTCTACAGAAAAAGTTCCAGGACAGCCAGGACTACACAGAGAAATACACGGTCCTGTGTTATTTATAAACCTAAACCAAGATTATTATGCTGACTCAAATACAATAAACTCCAGTGTCTTAGTCACTAAACCAGATGTGTGGTCAGGGATGGCTTCTCTCCTTCGAGATTTTAAACTTCCAGCTATTGCTTAATGACACCATTTCCAAGCTCAAGCTCATCTAGAAAGCAGAGAGAGAATGGAAGAAAAAAATCCATCCATTTTTTTTTTTAATTAGAACTCATGAATTTGTGTCCTCTTTTCCTCTGGGCCTGTTAGCCAATAGGCCAAGAGGGAAAGAGGCAGATGGGGTAACAGAAAGCTTTGGCATCCCTTGAGCACAGACAGCCCTCCAGAAGACAGATTTTGGTGAATCAGATAAATTTTATTCCAGAGTATAAGCAATATATAGAATTGGGGTGCCTGGGGACAAACCATAATTTGCATTAAGTGGCATTCTCCTATCACAAGGCTTAGCATGTGGCATCAGGGTCCTATAACAGAGCCCCCAGCACAAGTCTCAGCAGGGATCTGGGCCAAGGGTCAAGCTAAAGAAGCATCAAGCATCTGGTTTTAGAGTCAGCTTTTAGATAAGGTCAGTCCTTCAGGCCCAGGGACATGCTCCAGGAAAGAGCAGGAAGTTTTGTGAGGGGGAGGGAGCGCCGTGTTGCAAAGCTATTGAGATAAGCTGCAAGACCACTGGGGAGGCTATGACTGGTCAGAACCAGCCAGCTGTGTAGTCCAACAATGAATAACTTGTATTTCTCCTGTTTATATTCTACTAGCTAAAAGGAATTTCTTTGTCATTACGAATGAAGTATTATTTGGAATTAGAAGAGCTGATTGTGTCTGACATGGGAGGTAAGGTGTTAGAACAGTTAAGACTGTAAAGAAACCAGGTAAAAGGTCTTCCCTAGTATCTAGGAACATTTACCATGAAGCTCCATAACTGTTGTATATAAGAAATGCCACAGAGAGGCTAATTGAAAAGTTAGAGTAATTAAAACTTTCCCACGTGTATATATCTAGCATTTGAGGGAGGAGACATTGAAAAAAAATCAAGAAAAAGGAGTAGCTTGAAGTTAGCAATGGAACAGTTTGCTTGTCAGACGTAAAGGAAAAAAAGTTGGTCGATAACCTCTTAGGTCCTACTGTTTTACACCTTACATACACCAAACTTACATACCAGAGGTAAATGACAAAACAAAGCCTTCAAACAAAGAAATCCAGTTAATACCACTGTAGAAAATGAAGGTGTATGTATATGTAATTTTCAAATCATGGGAATGCTTTCTTTCTTCTAAATATATTTTTATCTGTGTATATGTGTGTACCTGCTTCATTGTTTGTGCACCATGGGTGTGCAAGTGCCCACAGAGATCAGGAAAGGATGTTATATCCCTTTGGGATTGAAGTTTCAGATGATTGTGAGCTGCAGTGTGAATGCTGGGAGCTGAATCTGGGTCCCCTGTAAGAAAATTGAGTGTTCCTTACTACTGGGCCATTTCTTCATTCCAAGAAGTATACATAAAATATAAGGTTGGGAGAAGTTGTTAAATTTGACTAATCCTAGGCCAAATTTTGGATATGCTAAAGAGTGACTTTAACAATTTGAGACTAACAAAATTAATGAATTAACAGCTAAATTCCTAGAATCAAAAAGATCTCCTATAGACAAACATGACAGAAAAATCAACAGAGGTACCAAACTATTTACAAAAGAAATCTAAAGACCATTCAATGTATGAATAAGATTGTTACCTTCTATAGAATATAATGTAGCATAAATCTAAATAATGGGATGTCTTCCTAGTTAGGATTCTATTCTAGCCTCTGAAGCCATGCCCTGCTCTGAGTTCTGCCCTGCCCTGAGTTCTGACACAAAGCCCCATTTAAGAATAATTCCCTTTTATCATTTGTATATAGGAAGGCTATTGATTTTTTAAAAATTAATCTTGTACCTTGCTACATTGCTGAAGATGTTTATCAGCTGGTAGAATTTTGGGAGTCACTTATGTATACTCTTATATTATCTGCAAATAGAGATAGTTTGACTTCTTCCTTTCCAATTTGTATCCTCTGAATCTCCCTTTGTTGTCTTATTGCTTTAGCTAAGACTTTGAGAACTATATTGAATAGATATGGAGAGAGAGGACAGCCTTGTCTTGTTCCTGGTTTTAGTGGGATTGCTTTGAGTTTCTCTCCATTTAGTTTAATATTGGCTGTTGGCTTCCTGTATATTGCCTTTATTATGTTTAGGTATTTTCCCTGTATCCCTCATTTCTCCAGGACTTTTATTATGAAGGGGTGTTGGATTTTGCTAAAAAAAGAAATCAGGAAAATATCAATCTTTACCATAGTTGCAAATATCATTAAATATATTGGGGTAACTCTAACCAAAGAAATGACATACCTGTATGATAAGACCTTTAAGTCATTGAAAAAAAGATATTGAAGAAGATATCAGAAAATGGAAAGATCTATTATGTTCCCAGATAGGTAAGATCAACATAGTAAAAATGTCAATCTTACCAAAAGAAATCTACAAATTCAATGAAATCCCCATCAAAATCACACATATTTCTTTACAGAACTTCAAAGAATAATACTCAATTTCCTATGGAATAACAAGAAACCCATGATTGCCAAAACAATCCTGTTCAATAATAGAACTTCAGGAAGCATAACCATTCCTGACTTCAAGCTATACTATAGAGCTACAGTAATAAAAACAGCCTGGTACTGGCATAAAAACAGACCTGTGAATCAATGGAATTGAATCAAAGACCCCAACATTAATCCACACCCCTATGAACACCTGATTTTTGACAAAGAGACCAAAAATATACAATGGAAAAAAGAAACTATTTTCAACAAATGGTGCTGGCATAACTGGATGGTGGCTTATAGAAGAATGCAAATAGATACATATCTATCACGCTGCATAAAATTCAAGTCCAAGTGGATCCAAGACCTCAACATAAACCCAGCTATACTGAACTTGATAGATAAGAAAATGGGAAATACCCTCCAATGCATTGGCACAGGTGACCACTTCCTAAATATAATAACAGTATCACAGACACTAAGAACAACAATCAATAATTAGGACCTCCTGAAACTGAGAAGCTTCTGCAAGGTGAAGGACACAGTCATTAATACATAACAACAGCCTACAGAATGGGAAAAGATCTTCACAAACCCTACATCTGACAGAGGACTGATCTTTAAAATATGTAGAGAACTCAAGAAACTAGAGGCCAAAAAAGCAAATAATCCAATTTAAAAATTGGATATAGAGCTAAATAGAGAATTCTCAGTGGAGAATTTCAAACTGCTGAAAGACACTTAGAGAATTGCTCAACATCCTTAGCCATTAGAGAAATGCAAATCAAAACAACTTTGAGATACCACCTTACACCTGTCAGAATAGCTAAGATCAAAAATGCTGATGACAACCTATGCTGGAGGGGATGTGAAACAAGGGGAACATTCCTCCATGGCTGCTGGGAGTATAAACTTGTACAGCCACATTGGAAATCACTATGGTGGTTCCTCAGGAAACTGGGAATCAATATCCCCAATTACACAGCAATATCACTATTGGGCATATACACAAAGAATGTGCATTCTTACCCCAAGGGCATTAGCTCAACTATGTTCACAGCAGCATTATTCATAATAGCCAGAACCTGGAAACAACCTAGATGCCCCTCAACTGAAGAATGGATTAAAAAACTGTGGTACATTTACACAATGGAGTATTACTCAGCAGAAAAAAAAATGACTGTAGCAATGAGGTTTCTTGGTCCAGGGCTGCCAGAGGTCTAGACCCACAGACCTAAAGTCCTAGACCCCTTAGCCGCCTGCAGCTGCTCAGGCCCCCAGAAATGATTTAGTCGCTTATATTAGCTTTATGTTGTTTAGTATATTGTTACAATGTGTTTTCTTGGTCCCGGGCGGCCAGAGGCCCAGACCCTGCAGCCCAAGACCCCTTAGCTGCCTGCTGCTGTTCAGGCCCCAGAAATGACTCAGACACTTATATTAACTTCATATTGTTTGGTCTATGGCTCAGGCACATTGCTAGCTAGCTCTTACATCTTCAATCAACCCATTTTTATTAATCTTTTTTTGCCACATGGCCCGTGGCTCACCTGTGTTCCTTACATGTTTCTCCGTTGGGCTTCTCACTCCTTCTGTCTCTCTCTGACTCTGACTCTGACTCTGCCCTGCTCCTCCTGCTTATTCTGATTCCTCTTCCTATTTTTTCTATGCTGCCTGTCATGGGCCAAAACAGCTCCTTTATTTAAAGATTGCTATTCACAGCATACAGAAAGGCATTCCCACATCAGTATATGGCTTAGGCACATTGCTAGCTAGCTCTTTCATCTTAACTCAACCCATTCTCATTAATCTTTCCTGCCACATGGCCCGTGGCTCACCTGTATTCTTTACATGCTTCTTCTTGGGTGGCTGGCTTGGTCTAGCAGCCCCTTATGAATGGGGTTGGCCACTTTCTCTTTAGGAGCCTGAAACCCTTGATAAGCGTTTTTGGATTTTATCTGACACTTGAATCTCACCACAAATGACATCCTGAAATTTGCAGTCAAATGGATGGATCTGGAGAGTATCATCCTGAGTAAGGTAACACAGTCCCAGAAAGATAGATAGGGTATGTACTCACTCATAAGTGGGTTTTAGACATAAAGCAAAAGATTATCAGGCTACAATCCACAATTCCCAAGTAGCTAGGTAACAAGGAGGAATTTAAGAGAGACATCCAGGGATCCCCTGGGAAGGGAAAATAGAGAAGATCTGAATAAATTAGGATCATAAGGAGGAGTGAGCAAGAGGAGGTGGGAACAAATCATGAGAGAAGGAGATGGTTGAGTGGGAGGAGCAACAGAGACGGAGAACAAAGAAATGGATGTCTTGATAGAGGGAGCCATTGTGGGGTTAGAGAGAAACCTGGTGCTAAGGAAACATCCAAGAGCCCACAAGATGTCCCTGGCTAGGACTCTAAGCAATAGTAGAGAAGGTGCCTAAATAGGACTTCCCCTATAATCAATGAATGGCCACCCTAATTGTCATTATAGAACCTTCATCTAGCAATGGGTGGAGGCAGAAACAGAGATCAATAGCTAAGCACCAGCTAGAGAGAGAGAGAGAGAGAGAGAGAGAGAGAGAGAGAGAGAGAGAGAGAGAGAGAGAGAGAGAGAAGAGTATATGAGCAAAGGGACCAGGATCAGGAGGAGGAGAACCACAGAGACAGCTGACTGGAGCTTTTGGGAGCTCACCAACTCTGAAATGATTACTAAGGAATCTTCAGGAAAGGAATTCACCCTCTAAAAGTAGAGGACTGTCAAACAGCATGGGCAGTTTGTGGAGCCTCTTTCAGTAGGATCAGAGTTTATTCCTGGTGCATGAACGGACATACCGGAGTCCATTCCCTTCAGAGGAACACCTAACCCAGCCTTATTACTGGAATGAGGGATCTACCTCAGCTGAATATGCCAGACTGAACTGACTCACCTTGGGATTCCTTGTTCTCCCTGGGGAATGGATGGAAGGATGGGTTGGGAAAGGGTGAGTGGGGACTGGAAGGAGGGGAGAGAGGGGGCAATGGTAGATATGGGAAAAAACATTTTAAATAAAAAATAAAATAAAATAAAGAAGAATTCCTACCACCCAACTCTCTCTCTTGTTTCTTCCCTCTTGGGAGCACTATCATTCTATCACTTTCTCCCTCACTCTCTAATAATAATAATAATAATAATAATAATAATAATAATAATAATAATAATAATAAAGTCCTTCTACATAGAAAGTCTAAGTGTCTCCTGCCGGCCACCACCTCGTTTCACCTCTGGTCCACCATTCTGTGTCCATGGAGCTTGAGGCCTCTCTGTTCATAGACATCCACCAGCTAAACAGGTATTTTCTTTTCCCCCTGCTTCTCTCTCTCTCTCTCTCTCTCTCTCTCTCTCTCTCTCTCTCTCTCTCTCTCTCTCTCTCTCTCAGAGAGGAGGAGGAGAGGGTGGGGCACTTGTATATACATGCTAGAGGTCAACATCAGTTACTTCCCTTATTTCACCTTATTTATCTTTTGAATCTCATTATTTTGACTAGGCTGGCTGGCCAGCATCCCCTTGGATCTACCTGTGTCTTTATCCCCCACTGACTACATGTATAGATGTGCCTTACCTGACATTTATGTGGGAACTAGGGATCTGAACTAAGGTCCTTCTGGTTGTAGAACAAGAACTTAACCCACTGAGCCATCTCCCAGTCCCCACCCTTAACTATTAAAGGCTCCAGACTCTGAAGACCTGCATATTGGCTGCAACATTTAATACGGTCCTAGAGAGGGGAATGTGGATTAGGAATTACAGAGACAGAAGGAATTAGACAAGGACAGAAAATTTAGAGTCATGAAGACTGTCAGTGAATATTATAGCAGCCCTAATTTATTTCTCCTGGGCTTTTAAACACTGCAGCAAAGGGGAAAAGCAAGTACAAACAGGTGTAAATGCTTCTACAGTTCTCAAAACATAAGACACATGGTAACCACACCTTTGGCCAAAGCATCCTATTATTCAGCCTTTTGAGGGAAGACAAGCTCAGATTTCTTGACCTTGAGTCAAAACGGAAACAAGCCCAAAACTGAAATCTTTGTGGGTTCGTTCTTAATATTTTCAAAAGACTAGTATGATTATGAAAAAAGACAGGCCAGTCATTCAACTCTCATCTTGCAGCAGGGAGCCTGGGCTCCACCCTCCTTAAGGCTCTCTAAGGTTGCAGAATGCAGCCTCCAGTCTGGCCAGTTTGGCTCTCACAAACACGTTGGATATCTGCCTTCTTCCCGCTGAGGAACTCAACTCCACCATTCGAGCTGGCTCTCTTGGTGGCCGCTGCCCAGTAGGTCTCAGTGATGTTAAGCTGGAGCAGCTGCTGCAATTGGTGGGTATTTGAAATGGCGGCTCGTTCTCAGCTGATGTTGGGCTCATGGTGGCTATTTGTTCCCAGACTTCACTTTTCTCCTCACTGACCCTTCTGCTGTGCCCAAGGTCCCATGTTCAGGAAATTCAAGAGCACACATACTCTATTCAAACCTTTACTTTAGCAGGCAGATAAACAGACAGATACTTGCTGTAGCCCCAAATTTTAGCTCATCTTGCTTTTTCAAATATCTTTAAACAGTTGTCTACTCTTATTCTATTCTATATATATAGTTTTACTCCTGAGTTAAATCATTGTTACCTCTAACTTCAATTTTCTGAGCACTCATTTGAACTTGGATATCCATCATTTTCCCCTTTATCCAAGTCCCATGCTCAGACACCATATGTCAGCTGTCACGCCAACATTTAGTACAATCCTGGAAAGGGAAGTGTGGATTAGAAATTACAGAGACAGAGAGACCGAGACAGAAAATTCAAGAGTCATGAGTGCTGTTATCAAATACTTTAGCAGCCCAGATTTATTTCTCCGGAGCTTTTATATTTTTATATTTTGTATATAGACAGGTATAAGTAAGCACTTCAGTTCTCAAAACATAAGACACCTTTGGCCAAAGCATCCTATAATGCAGCCTTGTGGGGGCAAACAAGCTTGGATTCTCTGACCTTGAGTCAACACTGGAACAAGCCACAAGCTAGAATCTTTGTGGGTTCCCACACCTGCAAATATGTAAATGTTCTGGAAAATGCTGCGTTTGTCAGGATGTACCAGGATGTCACGTGCTTTCTTCTCACTTGTTTCCTGGAAGCCAAGTCCTTTTCTATATTGTGACCAAAGGCAGACAGGCATGATTCCCATATGTCCTTGCGTCTTTGACCCTCTGGAATCGGTTCGCTTGTCTTCCTTATGCTCTCAACCCTTTGCTGGTTCCAAGAAAGTGTAAAGCTTTATAGAGCAGCAAGGGCTCTTACACACTGAACCACTTCTCCAGGGCCCCAAGATACATTTTGAAATTAAAAAAAAAAATTAAGGATATTCTTTTTGTAATCTGTAGTGGATTTATGGTGTTCCATTGCAAATAATTGTCCCACCTGTGAATTTAATAAAAAGTGCTGATTGGCCAAAGGCAGATAGAAAGTGTGGGTGGGGCTACCAGACAAAGAAAACTCTGAGAACAGAAAGAACAGAGCAGAAATGCCACAGAGAAGGCAGAAGAAGCAAAGGACACGTCTGCTGCTCTGAGAAAAGGTACTGAGCCACATGGCTGAACAGGATAAGAATCATGGGTTAAATTAAAAGCAAGAGCTAGCAAGTTATATGCCTGGTCCCCAGGTCAATCAGCGTACAATTAATGTATACATCTGTGTGTCTCTGTGGGACTGTGGGACTAAGAAACCTCTTACTACAGCAATCTTTTAAGTCTTAAATTTTATTTTTCTGTATCTTTACTTCACTTTTTCATAGAAAGATGGTACACATTTAGTTTTCCTTTAGCAGGTAAAGGAAATTTAAAGTCTTCTCACAAAAGGAAATTGAAATAGAGAATATAGTTTTTAATGTAAATAACAGGGCTTCTGTTAAATTGGCTGAGGTTAATTCCTACATCATCTATTCAGGTTCTTTATCAAGCTACATAGTATAGAGATACAAGTTGGGTATACAGCATGTGTTTATCTGAACTAGGAAGTATATGCTCATTTGTATTGTAAAACCAAAACTACTACACAGTGATTTATATAGGAGAGATCAGTGATTAAATTATAATAGGCCAACAAATATGAACATGTTTTGAGAAGTTAAAAGAGTATCCTAGAGCTGGGGAGAATGTCCAAGGAAGCATCAACTTGGATGTAAGGAGAAAATGTTTTGTTGACATGGTAGACAGTTCATATTTGCAGCCCAACTGAGAGCAAACCATAGACCTAAGAAATAGAGTGTAGCTGGGGTGGTTTCCAGGTTTCCTTTTCAGGAGCCTGCAGGGTACCTTCCCACACCAAAGACACTAGAATGTAAGGCTGAGGGTTCCTTGTAAGCACCAGCTTGACTTCTTCATGTTCAATGAGTTGTGTGGGAATTGCTCTCAGCAATAGGGCCCTGCTGTCAATTTGCAGAGAATAACCCTTTGTCTTAACAACATCCTGCTTTGTTTGGGTATTTCCATGTGGACCCCTTAGCCAACAACTCAACTGAATACAACCACGTCCCAGGACTGGAAGCTTTGCCTGACAAAAAGAGATGACCTGTTAAGATTCCATACTTCTGAATACTAGAAGTCCTCATTAGGATCACCTTTATAAATTCCAGGAAGTTTCCACTGCAGTAGGTTTCCACACCTCTCCCTAAAAACTCCCTAATTCCAGATGTCTTTTCCAATAGTCTCTCACTCCACCGATCAATCACCCCCTTACCTGATCCCCACCCCAGTTCCTCTCCCTACCCACACCCAGTTCCCTACAAAATTTATTATATTTCCCCTCCCAGTGATATCCATATATCCACCCTATATCCCTCCTCTTACCTAACCTCTCGGTGTTTATGAATTATAGCTTGGTTATCATTTACCTAATGATTAATATCTACTTATAAGGGAATATATATCATATTTGTCTTCCTGGGTCTTGGTTACCTCACTTGGGATGATTTTTTTTTCGAGTTTCATTTATTTGCCTATAAATTTCATGATGGTAAATATACACCATTTTCTTTATCTATTCTTCAGTTGGGAGATATCTAGGTTGCTTCCAGTTTTTTGCTATTATTTAATAAAGCGTCAATGAACATAGTTGGACAGTGTCCTAGTTGTTTGATGAAGCGTACTTTGGGTATACTCCAAAGAGTGGTATAGCTGGATCTCGAGGTAGATTGATCCCCAATTTTCTGAGCCACTGCCACAATGACTACTAAAGTGACTATACAAGTTTGCACTCCCACTAACAATGGAGGAGTGTTCCCCTTACTCCATATCCTCATCAGCATGAGCTATCGCTTGTGTTATTGATCTTAGCCATTCTGACAGCTGTAAGATGGAACTGATCCTCTGTGTATATATATATTAGCTTAGTATTTTTATGGGGCTCTTGACTGTATGAACAAGTAGGTCTCTTATTCTTGTGTCTGCTCTTGAGACTCTTTTCCCCATGGGTTGCCATGTTTAACTTTGATAGTTTTTGCTTCATCTTATTATTTTTTTAATTTTATCATATTTGGTTGGCATCTCTTGGAGACCTGTCCTTTGCTAAGGAGAGATAGAAAGAAGAAAGTAGATCCAAAGGGAAGATGGGAGGACCCAGGAATAGCGGAGGGAGAGAGAGAAGTATAATCAGGGTTATTGTGCGAGAAAAGAATCTATTTTCAGCAAAAGGAAAATAAATAAGTCAAAATAACTAGCATGTACAGTATTTGCAGTAGGAACTGCAAGGAAATGAGGTTATGAATTAAGGTCTCTAGCTGTGGAGCTCCTGTATTCTTTAGTGAGGCCTAAGTCAATTTTTAAGAAAAGCTATAGAAATGTTTACCCTCCATGTTCTTTACACTGCAAAGAACCATTTAGTCAGAGCAGTGAGGGAAGTATGCTCTCTCTAAAAGTCTAGCCAGCAAACCACCACAAGCCCAAAATGGTTTCTTATTTCTCAGGTGATTTTCCAGTTCTATTGGAGTTTGGATGTCATTTTTTTCTCCTAAACTCTACAATAATTCACACTCTAGATACTTGGTTGGTGGAAACTTAGAGGAGGTAGTGAGTAGGGGCACCACTCTTAGAAGAAATTAATGTTCATTTTCTGAAACACGTTAGTTCTTACTTTCTGTATCATGCCACAATACAGACTGGGAGACCATGCCAGACTAGTGACATTTTGTGTCACTAGAGAAAAATGACCCAAATAAATGCCTTTTCTTTACACAGTACCTAACCTCATTTTTTACGTAACAATAGAAAATGGAGTAAGAAACGTCCTCTACTGACAAAGCTGAACATCATTCCAGGTAGTACTAAAATTAAACACCAAAAGGCCAGTTCCATCTTTGTAGGGCAGGCTACGAAGGGTGAACTCAGAGCTGAGAGGTATGAATTAGTGACTGGTAGAGTGCACCGTAGATAAACAATGAGGCAAAGGTCAGGATTTAGGGGAAGGACAAGCATTCATTTAGAACAGCGAGACCTCATCAGGCTACTCTTTGCCCAGAAGATATTTATTCTTCTTAAGAAGCGCTCTGTATTCACTTTGATCTATCCGTTTCTTTCTTGTTAAATGGGGAAAGATCAAGCAAGTAACAAGTGCATACCAACAAACTTGTGCTTTATTATGGGAGAAACTTAAAAAAATAGAAAATAAAAATGGAGATTTTTAATGTTATAGAATAATGTCATTTCCACTGTCTGATGATGCTGCAAAATTGTATTTTGTCTCAGAATTATGTGTGCTGTTTTTGTATATCATCCACATACACCCAAATTAAGTGGATGAGAGAACTTCTCTTATACAGTAAGAGCTGTTTTTTAAGGCAGTGGATCTGTTTGGAGACACTTCCATTGGATTCAAAACATTAATTCTATCCAGAAATTGAGAATTCAGTAAATATTTTGAAAGCCACAGACCACACTTGTCGCTAGTATGACCACCCAGAAACACAAGAGTTAGGATGGGAAATAAAACAACTTACAGAGAAGGGTGTTTATCAGTTTCTCTTTTAAAATTTTTTATTTTTTTAGAATTTTACTTAAAAATACGAGAAAGGGTTGGAAACATATTCAGTGACAAGGAGAAAGTAATGTGAAAAATTTCTAAGCTTATACATTGAAGAAACAAAATAATTTTTTTATCAGGAATTTCTAAGTAGGTAGGGTTTATAACTACTGAAGCAAGAAGGTTGTATATCAAACCCTGCAGGTCATCACCATTCTACTGTTGCTCGTTAAAAAAAAGAAATGTTGTGTAATCACTATGCTATTACTATGTGGTCAATAGTGGCACTTCAATACCTAGATTTTCAACAAATCATAGACATCATGATTGGGTTTCCAAGGTAACACTGGCTGATGATAGTGTAAACAATGGCCGGTTTGTTTTATATTTTCTCAAGAGGCCCAGGACATTCACACTCCTGTCAATAACTGGCTGGAATTATTGCGGAATTTGTGCCACACCAATTTTCATGTGGTTTGTATTAAGACACATTGAACTTTTACAAAGAAAGAGGCAAATTCAGTGACAAAACGGTTATACATAAATAACTTAAAATCATAATTTTCTCTCTGTTCTTGAGCTGTGTAGGAATGGATGAGCTTTTCTGATATTCTTGTATTGGTATCCTCATGGTCATGACTCAGTGCCCACCAAGGACCTGGAATGAGTAGGGTCATTCAGACAATCTAGGTTCACAATAGCATACGTTCCTGTCACCAGTATGGCACAACTGATGGTGGGTATAGCAGCTACTGCCTCTTTGTGACAGTGGATTTTCTAGTAACCCAGAAGTCAGTATTTGACCCATGCTCCTTTTTATGCTTTTAAGCCACAACAAAATCTATAACATTGAGCAAAGCGTCTACAGAAAAAGATCATTTTAGAGATATCAACATAGACACTGGGTATATTTTAAATTTTTTCATATTCTTTTGTTGAACTTAATATCAGGGTGGCTATAGAAATAGATTAGCAGTTAAGAGTACTTGATGCTCTTACAGAGGACCCCCATTTAATTCCCAGCGCCCACATGGCAGCTTACAACTGTCTGTAGCTCCAGTTCCAGAGGATCTGACACTTTCTGGCCTCTACAGGTACCGAGCATGAACATGCAGGCAAAGTATTCATACATCTAAATATATTATTGCGGCTCATAAAAGAATATAATGTTGTATTGCTGCTTCTACTTATTATAAACCAGTGCCTGATTTATACCATTTTACATTTATTAAAATGACGACTGTAAAAATAATTTAGCTAATACTATATGATATGATGCTTTATTTTGCTCAAATTGACACATTAATCAAAATATATATATAAAAATAACTAATTTTTATGTGTTTCTTCTGACTGTGACCAGATAGAACTTTAGAGGTATCTTCCTCAAACTTTTAGACTGTCTAATGTATTTAACATCAGTAATGGACTCAATGTTGCTTGCATGAAGAACTCCTGTGAAGGATGTTGAACTTGACATCTCAAAGTTGCCTTTCTCCATAATTTAGCTAACAAAAGTATCCCCATTCCTCATCTGCAGTTAGAAAAGTCTTGGGACCGTTGGATGAAGAAAGCATCAGAGAATTAACAGAACATCATCAAGAGATAAAAAGAGCCATCTTTTCTGACAAATTCTCATATCATCTGAAATTCAGGTTTTGATGGAGAATCCCAATAAGGAAGGAACACAGTGACCATAAAGGTAACTCTAGATAAATAGTTTCATTACTCTGTATTTCAGTGATGCTGACCCGTTCATGAGGATGGATATTATACGTCAAATTAGACAACTTCTAAAAATGTATATTTATGTTTAAATATGCTGACATACTCCATGTATGATTGCTCTATATGCTTAGATGCATATATGTTTATATGTGTAGTTACACAGATATACAAATGTATATACAATGTGTGTATACATTTGACATACAATAGTATTTTTTTCATATATAATGATAAAATATGGCTGCTGAAATAAAACACAGCTATTTATATCTGAGGTATAAAAATGTCTCTTTAGATGAGATCAGGCACATTCTGGGTGGTATGTCCATAGACTCAACTTCTCTCCAAAAGCTTAAAACTACATCAAAGAGAAGTTTCCTACATTCCAAGATAATAAAAGGGTAGCCATTTTCAGAATAACAGGCGATTATTGGGGTTATCTATGCATTTTTTCCCATCACAGCAACCAAGAGTTATGTGTGTTAGAAATAATCAAAGAATAAATGAGAAAATGTTGAGTTTGAGAAAAGTGGAGATGCTTAGATGATTCTGGAGGGGCCCATCGCAGCAACGGAGTAGACAAGCTCACCTACACAATCAACAGGGGAGAAGGCAATCAGCTGCCATTAGAGAAAGAATAAAAGGTTTTCATCTGTTGCTGCTCTTTGTCTTCCCTAGGGTTCTGGAAGATAATAAGAGAATTCACCCCTGGAAAAGCATAATCTTCAGTTTACCTTCTTTGGAGCGTAGGATTGTGAATTTCTTTGCCTGTCTGTCCTTGGAAAGTCCCACTATAAATTTGTAAGCCAAAAGAAAAGCCTCTTTTTCTCAATGGTTTTTGTCAGATATTTTATTAAAGCAAAAAAACACAAGTAGCTAATATTCACATCATAGAATATCCGAGCTGACCAAAATATACTTATGAGATGTTACAGGATTTTTCTAATATAATATCTATTAATTTTTTGAGAACTTCATGTAATGTATTTATCTGCCACTCCTCTCCATAACTCCCTCCTGGATCTATTTCCTATCCCACCTCCCAATTTTGTATTCTTTTTTAAAAATGTATGTGTTTGTATACATGTGTGTATGCATGTACGTGTGTGTGTGGGCGCGCGCGTGCACTTGGATAACCAGAAGTCATTGGCTTTCTTGAAACTGAAATTAAAGGCACACATGTAGTATATAGACACAACCTCAGACAAAAGAACCGTACATATAGAATAAAATAAGAAATAAATGTTAAGGAGGAATTAATGTGGAAGATGGGGGTAGAAAGATTGTAAGGGTCAGAGGAGCAGGATGTTTTCTTTGATGTGCCTCCTGGGAAATTCAGAAAAGCTGCATTTGTGAAGTCTTACCAGCATGACTGCCTAAACATGAACTAAACAAGTATGGCCCCAAAAGGGACACTAATATGGATGTAGGAAAGTTCTGGAGGCCTCTATCCTGCATAAAAAACTATAGGAAAGTAAGGAATGTGAAGGACCAAAGAAATAGCCTTCCTCAGGGAAGAACAAATAGCCAGTTATCCAATACCTCGAGGTCAGCCCTGAAAACATATACAGAAGTAATATTATACAGACTGAGCAGATTGTATTTATATATAATATACTATCAATAATCAAAAAGAAAGAGGCCATGAATTTAAAAGAAAATGGAAGAGAGTATATGAACGGGTTTAGAAGAATGGGAAGGAAGGGGAACTTGACAAAATATAAACTCATAAACCAAAGAAAACAGTATTTTATAAAAGAAAGATTGAAGGGATAGTTCAAGGCAGAAGGTTCCCTGATGTGGGAATGTCTTTCTGTATGCTGTGAATATCAATCTTTAAATAAAGGAGCTGTTTTGACCCTTGGTGAACACTGTAGCCAGAGACAGAAGCATAGGTATGAGGAGACAGATTGAGCCAGACATCCAAAGAAGCAACATGTAAGGAACACAGATGAGCCATGGGCTACGTGGCAGGACAGATTAATGAAAATGGGTTGAGTAAAGATGAAGGAACTAGCTAGCAGTGGGCCTGGGACATAAGCCAAACAGCATGAAATTAATATAAGCATCTGTGTGTTTCTTTGGGACTTTGGGATTGCTGGTCCAGATAAAGCAGCAGTGGTCAGGTCCAAACTGTGGGGCTAGTCCAGGCTGGAAACTTCATTGTTACAAATTCTATCATCCCCCTCCACTGGTGTTCTGTCTCGGTTACTTTTCTATTGCTGTGATAAAACACAGTGACAAGGACACTGACATAAGAAACGGTTTATTAGGTTACAGTTCCACAGGGCTAGGCATTCATCACCACCATGACAAGGAGCATGGCGGCAGGCATGGCAGGCATGACTCTGAAGGGGCAGCTGAGAGCTCACATTTAGACTCACAGAAATGAAGCAGAGAGAACACCAGCAATGGCATGATGTAGCTGAAGTTCCTCTGCCTCACCTGGCTGGTCCCATAGCCATTCAGTCCCAAATAAACATACTACTACTAATAATATAAGCCTCTGGCCTATGGCTCAGACATATTACTATCTAAGTCTTTAAGTTAAACCATATTTTTTCTTTATGTTTATCCATGTGGCTTTGTACCTGTTCCTTAATGTAGCATTCTCATCTTACTTCTGCTGTGTCTGGCTGGCATCTAATGCTCTGCTCTTCTTCATCTCAGAATTCTCCTTCTGGTTGCCCCACCTCTACTTCCTGTCTAGCTTCTGGCTTACAGTGTACAAGAGCATAATCGACAGCAACGGGGTCTTTTGAAAGCCCAAAGCCCACCCCCAGTGGCACACCTCCTCCAATAAGCCCATACATCTTGATCATTCTCAAACTGTTCCACTGAATAAGAGCCAAGTATGCAAACACATGAGCCTACACAGGCCATTCTCAGTGAAACCTTCACAGGTCTCAAGCTATTGAACAGATAGGCTGAGTTGTCTCAAAATTGAGAATGTTTTATTATATATTTTTTCACAATAGCAATGGCAGGACATGAGTACTTTTAAATGGTTCTAGGTTTTTCAAAGACAGAGAAATTGAGGTCAAAGTTTGTTTTTTGGGGGGAGGATTGTTGTTCTGTTGCTTTTTCTTAATTATTCTCTTCAGATGTTTTCAAGAATAGGTACAAGAAGCATGGGAGTCAGTAGCTGTTTATTGCTAAATATAAAAAACCTGTCTCTTGGATTAAACATACAAGTATTTTTAAGGAAAAAAACATTACAGAATTATAACATAACATTCTGGTTTGTGTGTCTGTGTGTTTGTTTCATGTGTATATCTATGTGTATAAAGTAGGCACGCCTTCATGTAAGTATGTGCATTTGTGGGTGCATATTGACAGCAGGAGTTGAGGTTCAGGGTTCTTCCTTGATCATTCCTGGATTTGTTTGTTTGTTTGTTTGTTTGAGATGGGTTCTGTTATTTATCCTAGAGCTTATTGATTGAAATGGGGCTGGTGGTCAATGAAATCTGCTCCCCAGCACTGGGGTTACAGATGTACTCGACCACACCAGGCTTTTTAAATAGGTACTGGGGAGTTAAACTCAAATCCTTGTTGTTTGTAAGGTAGAATTTTTACTGATTAAGCCATATCCCAAAATTCCTAACATTCTCATTTTTATTTGTGCCTTTTTGTGTTGCAATAAATGGAGTTAAGCTAGCTTATAGTAAGTTAAAAAAAATGCCTGTATAATTTGGATAAGGGTAAAAGAAAAAAAATTAAAGCAATGATATGTGGAAAACACATAAGGAGAGAGGGAAAATTATGGATAAAAAATTGGACACATGGAAAACTGTTATTCCATTTCCATCTTTACAAATGGCTTTAAAAGAGAATGCTTACTAAAGTTCATCATCAGAAGTAGCTACAGATGTATCTCTAAGGAATTAATTTCATCTGCCCAGCCACATTTCACAATCAATGAGCACTCTGCAGCTGCTGAAGACCTCTGGGACAGAAGAATGCATCTGTGAGGAATATCCCACAAACCAGAAAGGAAATGAAAAATACTCTTTGTAAATAGGTAGAAAATAACTCCATAATACTGAAATTATATCAAGAAACCCTTAAGTTTTCTGTTAAAAAATAATAGAAATGCTTTCATATGAGAACCTGAAATCCATTTATCTTGTCTCCCAGAAAACTCATGAGGATGTCTTCTGGGAGAATCGGTGTGAGTTTGGATAATTCCCTTCACATAGATCTAGTGCAAAACTAGATAATGTTGTTTAAATGAGTAAAGAAGGACCATCCTGACATGGTGATGGAAAGCCTGAAAAGGGCATCTAATTGTCACCATTTTCTTGATAAAATATTTTCTGTGGTTGAAGAATATCAGGTGCTTGGTGCTCCTGTCTGGACTGTTCTCATCTCTGCCCACTTACTGCATCTGCAGAGCCTTCTGTGAGTACTTGGGGAAAGAGACCTCCGCTCAGTTTGGAGCTGGCAGCAAAGACCCACAGCTCAGCCAATGGAGGCAGAAGACCCAGCAGCCAGTGAGCAGAGTAGGTGGAAATTTAATAGAGATAGTCTAGACATTCAGAGGTCATAGAAAGATGAAAAAACTTTAATTTTTTCTATACAAAGCTGTGATTATGTCTGACTCTGAAACAGCACTTGGTCCCCAGTTTATAGAGTTATTTTGAAGCCTGTGTAGCACCTTTAAGAAGTGTGGTTTACCAGCACAAGTCTGGTGAAGGCTTTCTCTCCCATCATGCCTTTCCCACCAAGGGTGGTCTGAACTCTCCTCTGATCCCATGAGCCAAAATAAACACTTCCTTCCCGAAATTGTTCCTGTCAGTTGTTGCAGCCTTAGAGCAAAAATGACTAAAAATCTTGTCTACAAATGCATGGGAGGCATTGATAACAGCTGGAAAAGCATAGAATTTGAGGGATGTGAGAGCAGGCCCTTCCTCAGCTTACACATGGGCCAGGCAGCTCAAGAAGGGCTTGCATGCCTGAAGTGTCTGGAATATAATCTCTCTTCAAAGTAAAAAGATACTGAGGGAAATGGTAAGGAGTAAATTTCAGCCTTTATGTCTGTTCTATCTACCCAGGGAGCCACTGTCACTTAACTATGGTTGTTTTCATGTGGTTCAGGGACACTTGAGATAAGGGAAACATTTATAAACAGGTTACATTAGTATTGGAAGCTAAAGATAAGTAATGATGGGTAGCCACCACAAAACATATGCCCAATGCAGACATGAAACAAGGTAAGACAAGATTCTCATTCCATGGGGGAACAAACTGGAGCAGTACGCAGTGTGAAAATGTACCCGCATCAAAGAGAAAGGCACAGGAGGGTTTAAACTGAACAGTTCCTAATGGAAGATGGACACAAGCAAGGATCGTCGCCTCTCTGCCTCCCTGACTGGCTTTTAATCAAAATAGTGCAATTTAACAACAACAAAAACAGACCTGAATCAAACTAATTCACCTACTTATACCTGGTATGTTTTCTCTCTCTTCCTGCTTTCTGATGAGATAAACCAATACATCCATATAATGACCCATGAATCTCCACCGTCAACCCAAGAGGATGTTCACTCCCAACCCAGTGCCTCCTGGAAATGCTTTGTAAACATCTTAAACATATTTATGGAAATCATAGAAGTCACATCTAGCTGGTGTTAAAAGTAGTTAGGGAGTTCATAGAAATTCTGTAAAAGCTAAAGAATCAGTCTTGGAAGCCAGAAATAAAATCGCAGTAGAATACAGCTGCCCTCATAGACAGTCTGAGGGTCACAATTATCCTTACCACAAAATCATGGATAGTAACAGTATGAGATGCAGCCACCGAATTCTCAGTATGGTTAGTCAACACCACTGCAGTGAATTTGTCTCTTCCTCCTATTTATCTTCGATTTCTTTATCTCAGTCCAAAGACTCAAGGAGGAGCATCAGAGCAGACCCAGGTTCCCAGGGGAGTTCAAGAAGGAACATTTAGTTTCTGTGGTGGGAAGCCTACTTCTGCTTTCTACTAAGGCTTAAAATATATCCACTGTGCACTGACAGTACTCAAAGAATTATGTCCAGTTTAAGAAGGCTTGTATGATGGTTTAGGGGTGGGGGAAGGTTCTTGTTTTAAGCCCAGAAGACTTCATAAAATGAAAAAGATGACTCATAGTGACAGAGATTCAGTCCCTTAAAAGATGACTTTTCAGGAGAGAACATCTGCGGAAGAGTAGCTCTGGAAGGAGTTGTGAGAGGGATAATCTCTCAATGATAAACAGAACATCAGATTTATCACAGTGGCTTTTGTTCTACCCCTTGGAGATAATACACTTGGGAGATTGATTATTAGAGATCCCTATACATGTCTTGATACTCATCAGTTATTATGCATCTTATATTTTTGAAATATTTAGGCTTCATATAAGATGTTTTTCCATACACAAATAAAACAGTCTAGACCAAAACAAAGCCACTAGATGCTAGCTCATTATTGAGAAACTTTACTAATTAAACAGTCTTTGTGCTTCCCCAGGATAACCCACATCCATGAGCTGGCTGATTGGAAATAAATTGGCCATATCTACTTGTAATAGTTTGAATCAGTTCTGTGGTTGCTTTTTAAACATCCCAACCCTCTCAAACACCTTTCTGAACATTGACCTGGCTAGTGGTCATCTTCTTCTCATCCTGGGTGGCCTCCTACATAATGGCATTCTCCAGAATCCTCAATGCTTCTGTTGGACCCCAAGTTCCCTTTGAGCCACATTCTGGAGATCTTTTCTCTCCTTTTTCTTCAAATCTAAACTGACCATATCTGTACAATTTCTTGCCAAACATTATTTACTCCAATAAGAAATATTTTACAACCTAGTTAATTTGCCAAATGATACTTTTAAAGTCAAGAGACAAACCTGAAGTGCCGCAAACAGGATCAATATTAGAGACAAATAAAAGAAAATATTCAAATCACCTTTGCTTTGGATTTCTTATTTGGGACCTTGAAGTTGATGCCATGAGAAACCACATATACTTTATTTTGTGACTGTTACAAGTCAGGAGGGGAAAATCCCAGGTCTAAAGAACTTAAAAAAAAAAAAAAAACCCTATAAATTCCAGGAGAAAAGCAAAACACCTGGGTTCTTACCTAAACCACCATTAAAATGGCAATTAAAACAAAGAACAATTTTTCTTTTTGCTTATTGTAGAGGCTTTTAGCATATGATGAACTAGTTTTCACTACCCTATCCTGGGATGTCCTGGAGAAGCTCTCCATACTCAGGGTTTTTAATTGAGCAGGAGAATAATGGAATCTCACAGGGTTTCCACTGTTAGCCTAATTACTCGGTACAGTCTTTATGTAGAATCTTCAGAGAACAAAGAAAAGGCCTATAAGAATTGTTCAAGCTTGCATCCCACTCAAAGATCTCCCCGACGAGGCTTGCTATGAGGAAGCCATGATACAAGGCAGATTCTAACCTGGATACAGCAGTACAGCCTGGGCTGGCTCACAGTTCAGAAAGAGAGACACTTCATTGCTAACACAGGATGACTATGGTATAGGATGCCCATAATTTCTCAAAGGTACTAGAGGGCCATGAGTGTTGTGGGAACAGAAAGTGGAAAAGAGAAAGAAACCAATATTTGTTTTCCTTGTTTCTTGCTATCTCAATCTAAAATGAATGATTTCCCTTCCAATATAATACATCCTTCCAGCCCATTCTAAATCACCAGAGACTGTTGGGTTGAGGGAGGGGGTTACAACAAAATTATAATGAATATGAAAAACACAAATAAATGAGAAAATTGGTGGACCAGAAATTGTTAAGAATTCTTGCAGAGGAAAAAAAAAAAAAAAAGAAGCAGCTAGAAAAATTAGGCTGGAAATAAAAATTTGTCCCCAAATGCAGAGAACAACATAAAAAGAGAATGGTAGCTTTAGAGCTCCGTACTCAACAAGTAGACACTGGAATAAGCAGGGCATAGATGTCCAGTGATATGATGACCTGAGGACACGCTAGCCCTCTGCAACATCTCTTATGTGAGCCATCTCAGGCAACTTCACTAAGAAATAAAGGAGAGCAGTGGGTAACAAGACCAAGATGGAGGGGTGTGTTGGCACCAAAACTACATGTCCACTAGAGCATCCCTGCATATGTCACCCTACAAGCTTTCACCTCATCTGCCACTGCTAAAAAGCCTGCCGCATCTGTTAATGCTTCCCTAGCGGAGCATTCTTTCCCACTGAGGTCATTCAGCTTGATCGTTTCTGGTTCCCCTCGGAATCTGACTCTCTTCTAAGTCGGGATGAATGTATTGATGTTGCTCAGGAATATTAGAACATCCTCTCAGAAGACAGCACAATAGGCACCACTTCATCCCTGGGAGTGTTAATGTGGCGTATTACCCAGTTCTCAGCCTGCTGATATCACTGTCTCTGGAGTCCTCAGTGATTTAAATTCTCTGTGGCGTGTCTATTTCTTCCTGCTGCTCCAAAAGTAAAAATTTCAAAAGTTTGCCTCCTAAGAAATGCCTAGCTACAAATAGTGTCCATAAATGGGAAAGAAATATGTGAGGGTTGTCCTACAGAGCTGTAGGGTGAAGAGGCTCTCAAGTGGCTTTTATGGCTGTTGTTTTATTTAATTTAAATTTTGTTATCGGTTACGTTTCTGTTACTGTGATTTTTTTTTTTAAATGTCATGAAGCATCTTAAGTAAGAAAGTTTATTTTGGTTTATATTCTAAAAAATTGTAGTTGGTAATGGCTAGGAAAGCATGGCAGCTGGGATGGCTGAGACACCGTATCTTTCATACACACAGTGAATAAACTGGAAGTGGGTCAAGGCCATAGTAGGTCAAGCCTCAGAGCCTGTCCCCCTCGTGATGTGATGTACTTTTGTTGTTTGTTGTTGTTGTTGTTGTTTATTTATTTATTTATTTATTTATTTATTTATTTATTTATTTATTTATTTATTTATTTATTTATTTATTTTCTCTTTCGAAAGGCCCACCACCCAGCTCTCAGATAAATCACACAGGGAGGCTCAGTCTTTCTTATAAATGCCTGCCCTTAGCTTGGCTTGTTTCTTGCCAGCTTTTCTTAATTTATTTCTTCTTCCTTTTGCTTCTGGGATTTTTCTTTTATATTTCTGTATATGTTTCTTTATTCATGACTTGCTGAGTAACTGGGTGGCTGGCCCCTGACTTCCTCTTCCTTCTCTGGTACTTCTTTCTCTCCCAGATTTCTCCTTCTACTTATTATCTCTGCCTGCTAGCCTCACCTATCCTTTCTCTTGCCTGGTGATTGACCATTTGGTTCTTTATTAGACTATGAAGTATTTTAGATGGGCAAATAACACAGCTTCATCAAATTAAAAAGATGCAACATAAACAGGAGTAACACACCTTAAAATAATATTTTACTACACACTTCCTTCAGTGTGTCTCCATATCCTAAAAGTTTCTACACAGCATCACCATCTGGGGACTAAGTATCCAAATACATCAACCTATGCAACCTATGGGGGACATTAATCATTCAAACCTTCAGAGTCTGGGTAGACTGCCAAAGCATTTTATAGCAAATTTGAGCAGGAAGTTTGCACATTCGTAACTTTCAACCAGCACTTCTACCGCACTACATTTGTTACAGTGCCCATTTTCCCATACTGTTATCACCTAAAGTTCATAGTCTCCATCTGGTTCATGCTTGGTATAGTATTCATTATAAATTTAGAGTATGCATCCTCCAAGGTAATCCCACTGCCTTGACAGAGTGTCTGTGTCTCTGCTTGGCTCTCCTTCTGTAGTAACTTTTGCTCTTTTTTTTTATTATGGTATTTTGAAGATATGTTAAGATTGGAAGAATACAGAAGCCATAATAAATACAGTTGTATGGTTGTGTCAGATGAAGATACTTGCTGCCTAGCTTGATGAGTTTGATCTCTGGGCCAGACCTGGTAGAGGGGGAAAAACAATTACAAAAGTTATCCTCTGACTTCCCATGTGTGGAAGCTCACAGGTACATACATGCACATCTACACACATTAAATAAATACGTAAGTAAATAAACAAATTTAATTGAAAAATAAAATGGAGGCTGGAGAAATGGCTTAGCAATTAGGAGCACTTTCTGCTCTTACCAAAGACCTTAATTTGGTTTCTGTCACATAAGATACCTTATCTGTAACTCTAGCCTCAGGAACCCTGACAATCATTTCTAGCTACTCCAGCACGGATACTTCCATACACATGCCTGCTGTACTTGTGTCAAGGGACCCCCGAAAGACCACCAAGAAGCTGGATTCTGATACAAACACATGAGGGTCAGTTTATTCTTTTGGACAGGTTTGAACCTGGGCTGGAACTCAATGTTCTAACACAGCAGAGGAATTTGGCCCTAAGCTCAGGGGTGAGAGGGTTTTTAAAGAAAAGAAAACGTAATGGGGTGTAACACGTCTTGGCATTTCAGGATCAGGTAAAGGGGTATGGAGTGGAGTAATTCTTGGAAACTATTGGTTAAACTTTTGGCATGGACCCAAGTTTTGAATCTACTGGCTGAACTTTTGGCACGAAACCAAGTTTTGAATCTATTGGCTGCCAGGAACATTCCTGAAATTTTTCCTAGATTCTTCTTAGACCTGGTCTCTGCCCTCAAGCACTAAATGGTCTTTCCCTGAAATAAAGTTCTGTAATAGTCAGTTTATGCCTTTACAATACCCATTCATAGATACACATGTACTCATATACTTAAAATATTTTAAATCTAATTTATTATTATTATTATTATTATTATTATTATTATTATTATTGTCTCTACTACTTTATATGCATTGGTTAATTGTTTTCCTGGAGAATAAAATGTACTATATTTTGAAAAAATAATTATACAGTTGTGTAAGTATACAGGGAACTGTAATGGCAGGTGTTGGCCAAGGCAGCAATATAAACCTGTTCAAGGGCAAATTTGATTTAGAGTTGCTTGAGAGAAACTATACATTTTTTTAAATTAAAACATTGATTTGTTTCCACACTGGTGTCACCTAAGCCTTGCATCAGTTTCTACAAAAACTTGGGATTTCCATTTGAGGAAAAGCCTAGATTTCAGGATGTCAAGTGGCCAGGTCAGTAAGATCAAGTGTTACAGCAGTTCTTTTGGCTTTAGTGATTTTGCTCAGGCTTTGCCAATTGTGGTTTTTCAGGAAGCATCACTTTGTGGGACAGAATATAAACCCTAATTGTCATCATAGAACCTTCATCCAGCAACTGATGGAAGCAGAGATCCACAGCTAAGCACTGAGCCAAGCTCCCAGTCCTGTCCAAGAGAAGGAGGAAGGATTATATGAGCAAAGGATCAAGATCATGATAGGGAAACCCACAGAGACAGCTGACCCGACCTCAGTAACTCTGGATTGACAACTGGGGAACCTGCTTGGGACTGAACTAGGCCTTCTGAATGTGGGTGACAGTTGTATAGCTCAGGAAGTTTGTGGGGCCTCTGGCAGTAGGGCCAGAATTTATCTCTAGTGCATGAACTGGCTATTTGGGGCCCATTTCCTATAGAAGGACCTTGCTCAGCTTTGATACTGGGGGAGGGGCTTGGTCCTGCCTCTACTTGATAAGCCAGACTGTATTGACTCCCCATGGGAGTCCTTACCCTCTCTAAGGAGTGGGTGGGAGAGTGTGGTGGAGAGAAGCTGGGAGGTGACTAGGAAGAGGGAAGGAGAAGGAACAGTGTTTTGTATGTAAAAGTTTTTAAAAAAAGACTTTTAAATAAGAAATAACAAAAAATATTAACCATGGTATTAAAATATCAATGGCACTTAAAACCCATCATACATTTCTGAGACCCTACCTAAGACAGGATGATCATTTAGTCTTTTGGTTATAAATATTTAAGTTTTTTTTTAATTTTCTTTGAATGACAACACATCCCCCCCCCCCAGCACTGTGTATAAAACAGGCAGCTCTTGATTTTTCTCAGGATCTCTCTCATCTTTATTCTTTAAAAACAATTTTTTTCCCCTCAAGGGAACTCCCACAGCACTGTCGAGTCCCATGGACTCCTGGGGAGGCAAGGCAGTGAGCCTGTGACCTAGAAAGAGACCCGTTTTATCACCCTCATGGTCAGAGCTGAAGCATGTGAGCTTATCTTACTAATGATGATTATGCTAAGGACATGGGAGCAAGAAGCTGTCTGCATAAGGCTCCAGAGTCAGAGGTGAGCAGAGTTTGAAGAAGCTAAGTTGCTATAGACTAGTAGAGGTCAGAGATTAAGATGACCTATGTATCTTCACTTGTATGCAGAATTCTGGATTATTTTAGGTGAGAACTTTAGAGGATTCACATTAAATAAAGAGGCATGTAAAGATGAGCAGTCAAGGGCCACACATGGTAAAAGTCCCTCTTTACACTTCTTTCTTAAATAATCTCCATCAGGACTCAAAAAAAGTGAAGACTAAGCTTGATACCTGATTTGTGAAAGTAGCATCATATATTACATGCACACACATGCAAATAAGTACCTATGTGTACAGATGAATGCATGTAAAATATATTATTTATGCAAAGTATAAATATTTGTAGTGAGGAAACAGGAATAGAGGAAATAAGCGGATATGCACATGCACATGTGTGTGTAGCTGCCCATGCACCTGTGCGAGCATGCAAGCGGAGGCCAAAGGTCAACATGATCATCTTCCTCAGCTCTTCTCCACTTTATATTTCTCGAGGTCCACCAGTTAACTTGAAGCTCACCTATTTGGCTAAACTAATTGGCCAAGAAGCCTCAAGCATTCTCCACCTAACATCACCAGCTCTCAGATACAGGTACTCACCGCAGAACCCAGCTTTTGTCATGCTGTTTCTGTGAATCTGAACTCAAATCCCCTTGCACTTTACTAAGCCATGTTCCCTGCCCTTTTATTGTGAGTGTGTGTGTGTATGTGTGTGCATGTGTGTGTATGGTGGGTGTAAGGTATATTCACATATTCATTGTGTACACAGGGGCTTTTGTATGTATGTATATAATAAAAATAAAACATAAAAAATTTCATACTTTATGAAGAAGTTTACTCTTTTCCTACAATACCATTCTCCTTCAAAGAAAATTAACTAATCAATTAATTGACAGCAGAACTATGAACAAAGAACTATTAAATGGGCCAAATAGCCCGCAATATGAGATCTACTTAAGAGTGTAAAATTTACTCAATCAAGACTACTTATATCCCACCTGTCACATGCTGTCTGGCCAATTAGAGTAGACATCCAATTAGGCAGACATCCTAAATCGTTAACATAATCATAAGAAGGCTCTCCAGGGGGGTGTGGCAACACCTATGGACTGAAGATCCTGGCAAGTTTTCTCTTGACATTGTAGTTTGGTTTGGTTTGGTTTTTCTGGCTTATTTAGGGAAAGCCTGAGTAACGTTATGCAAGAAAGGAGAGTCACATTTCAGAGCACAAAGTCCCTCAATTCAGAGGCCAGTGCAATGGAAAAACAGCCAACAAATAGACCTCCAAGCAGTTACCGCTCATCTTCCGATGCTGAATGAGTGACTCTTTCCAGCAGTTCTTACATAACTATAAAATAAAGCGAAAAGGATTATTTCCTTCCTGTTGGAATGTGCTTAAGAAAGCAATTTTACACAAAATTCCAAACTTCTACTTCTACCAGTCAGCAAATGCACAGTAGCTTTTCTCACATCTGTTGTGGAGGGTTTTTCTTCCTTCCTTTCTTTCTTTTGTAAATTTTATTTTCCAGAGTTTCATCTGACTATTATTAGTGAGTCCAAAGCTAAGAAGCATCTAAACCGAAAAAATAAATCCAAAGAGGAGGGAAAGGCTTCTTTGAAGGAACTGGTTCTTGACTATTTAAAATGTTCCTTTAATTTCATAATAATTTTGCCAGATAATTGTGGTTATTCAAAAACATGTGTAAATTGTTAACTCACCATATGGTGACTTAACGATCATTTGCTGTCCCTGGTGTGCACTGCAGTGAGTGAGGGTTGACATCCCAGGCAAAGCTGCAGATTTTTGGAGGTTCTTAGTAGATCCAAGAGTAGAAAGCCATATTATACAAAGCAATCTTGGTTGTTGCCCCATATGCAAATACCAATTATGCCTCTGTGTGTGTGTGTGTGTGTGTGTGTGTGTGTGTGTGTGTGTGTGTGTGTGTGTGTAAAACCCAAAGCCTTGCATATGGTGTGCAGATGTTTTACCAACAAGCAAAACTCCCCAGATTTCAATTGGCCTATTTTTTTTAATCATAGCACAGTTTTAGAAGATAACTATACTACATCAGAGAATTTTTCAAAATTTTAAAATTCTTATTCTACAAAACTTGGGCTATTTCTTTTTAGAAATAATATATATGCATATGTCACCATTTACAACTCTCCAATGACTAGACCACGTGCTTCACTCACTAACTGAATCATTAATATGTGGTATCTACTAAGTACACAAAGATGGATACATTTTCTACATTCAAGAAACACAACTAAATAGAAGAGATGCAAGAAACTGGGTGATTTCAATAAAATATTGTAAGTCTCTGGATGTGAATAGTGTATCAGAGAATCAAAGAAAAGGGAAGTGAGAACATTTCCAGGGAATTTTTCTCCATAATGGCCACCACCATCTTTGTCTCAAAAATAGGACATGTAACATTAATGTATGTTATAAAATGGCTAGATAAGTATCTTGGCCACACATGCAAGAAGAGACCTGTGTTTGAATCCCAGAACCTATTAAGAAAGGTGGGCATGATGGTATGCATTTGTAACTCCAGCAATGGGAAGTGGAGTAAAGTAAATCCTTGGAATTTGATGACCAGTCAGTCAGGGCAAATAGGCAAAATGCTAATTAAGAGATCTGACTTATGGGAAAAATAATATGATGGTGTCCTGAAAAGCAAAACTGTATGCACACCCACACCTGAACAAAAAAAATGAGCATGCACAAAGATACATATGTGTGTCATTAAATGTAGTATCATAATTATTTGTCTAAATTTTAAAATAAAATTCATTGTATATATATTTTCATATTTACCACATAGATATGAAAAGCTATACTTTCAAAAACTTTTGAGGAGAAATACCTCGGAATAAAAGTACTAACACACTGAGCTGAAGAGATGGTTCAGCCATTATAGGTTAGGCTCACAACCAAGTGTGTGAGTGTGTGTGTGTGTGTGTGTGTGTGTGTGTGTGTGTGTGTGTGTGTGTGTGTGTGTGTGAAGTACCAAGACATGATTTTAGGCTCAAATGAAGTAATGTTACTGCCATTGCATTTTTCTCTCTGAGTTTCCTAAGTTACTTATTAGTTCCAATAACGTGGTTACTTCCATTATTATGAGATGCTAAATTCTAATCTGACTAATTTTCTCCTTAATTTATTCGTGCTCCTTTGGATCTTCAAGCTAGTATTCCTTTGTACTTTTTGTTTATAGAAGACACCCATTGCTACTCCAACCATTGACCCAGCTATACATGAGATATGGGATGTAATTCATGAAGGAGGAGGACTGTGGAACACTCATAATTTTATGGCTTTCTTGTTGGGCTCAGAAGTCAATTGTGGTTAAATATTATCTCAATCTTGCAAGAAAGTCATGAACTACTTAGCCTCTGACACCTAGATGACAATGGTAAGCAACTATGAGTAAGCTCATCTTGGGACTGATCCCTGGTCTTCTGAGCCAACTTGAAAAAAAGGAGGAGGCTGGTGTTTTCCTGGAGTCATGTTGTTTGAGTTAGTATTTTGTTCGTCTCTTTCTCTATTAATGTGGGAACTTAACGTTGCTGTCACTCTCAATAGATCAGATATCAGCACTGTTTCTTATTAAGTTGTTGATTTCCTGCAGCTGTTGAAAATTTTCAAATTAACATCAGAGAAAGCCAAGTTCCCCCAGTAATATCTTTCTTCTGGAGTACCACACATAAATAATAAATCAACTCACATCCCCAGCCAAATTGGCAAGGTGAAAATTATGTTCAAGTTGATGTCATTCTTATTAATGAGGTCTGCTGGATAAGAGACCATGCTATCTTCTTTCAAAACCAACATTAAGAATGTTTTGCTTTGTATAACACAGTGGCACTTGCCTACAATTCAAGCACATGGGGGGGCTGAGACAGAAAAAAATACAAGTAGAAGCCAGAGAGGGATATGTATCAAGTTCAAGGCCAGGCTAAACTGTAGAGTGAGTATTGAGATCTTATCTCAAAAAGACAGACAAAAAAAAGAACCACAAAAATACTTTGTTTTGTGATGAGAACATGTGTATTACAGTTCAGATAGAAATGGTTTGTCATGTTCTACAGACTAAAAGAGTAAGAAAATGGAGTTAAAATGCACTATATGCAAGAGTTGACAAGATGGGGCACGTAACATCCCATCATGGACTAAGGGGCGCTCATGGGTCTAGACTGGTAGGTAATGATTTTGGGTCTTGGCCTACCTGTAGCTCTTTGGAACAGAGTGCTGGTAAAAATACAAACTGGGCCTTGCAGCTGCAAGATAAGTATATGATCCTAGTGCCTCTATGCAAAAATATCTGTGTCATACTGAACTATGTAGCATGGATCTTCTCTCTGCCTTCTGAAAACTTCCAAAATCAGGCATGGGGGTGAATATTTGCAGACTTCTTCAGATAGCCCCACCATCACTGGCCTACCATATCCCCTACTGTAGTTCCATGTGGGAGCCTTAATCTCCTTTTCAATGAACCCTCTTTCTATAAATTTCTTTTTGAGGGCAATTTCTTAGTGTTCTTTTATATTTTTAACAATACATCCATGAAACTGCCAACGAACATCTTCTTTTAAATTATGGATTTCTAAAGGTGGTTCAGGATATAACATAATGAGGTATAAACTTTTATAATTAGGTCATGTGACCAAGGCTCACTGCAAAGTAGGAAACATACCTAGCATGTGCTGCTTCCTTTGTTCCAAAATAGAATGTGATGAACATTCTGGTGTCAACACTCTCTGAGCTCAATGCTATTTTCACTTTGTGGTTGGGAGTTCTTCTTCCACATGTAGCAATTATGAAGTCAATAGTGATCCCTCCTCCACATGCAGCAATAAAGAATGGTTTGACAATAGTCATCATCCACGGGTCACAATCATGGACGGCTAAGTGATGAGCCTCATTCAGATGTGGCAATCATGAATGGTTCCATAGTTATTCTAATCCACATGCATCAGTCATGGATACCTGGAAAACAATCCTCAACTACTGAGTTTACGTGCACATACAACTCTGGCATAACTAACTACCCAGGAGCATCCCTGCTCTTGAGGCACGCCTCATAATCTAAGTATAGCTATGATGCAAAAGATAAGGTTGAACAGCTCCAACTCCAACTGTGCCAAGATAACTGTGGTACATACATGTGTTGTGCCCTGGTCGCGAGACCCCCAAAGAGACCACCAGAGACACAAACTCTCCAAAATGAAAAAAACAAAGTTTATTGAAAAATGCAGTCACGGCAAGGACTTCAGTCAGGCTCACCAGCGTGGAAGTGGCCGGAGGAGGTACCTGCCCCTCTGCAAGCTGGGTTTTTTAAGGCAAAAACCATAAGGTTATACATCAATTAGGGGTCTTAGTAAGGATACAATTCTGATTTGCTCATTTGGGTGGACTTCCCGGATTTCCTCTGTTATCTTAGCCAGCTGTTTGTCAAACACTCCTCCCTAGACTACCTCCTGGGTTGAGACATTCTGTGGCTATTGAATGGCCTCAGGTTGTCTCCAGTACTGGGGCATTCCATGGTTAATTAGCTACTATCAGACAGCCCCTAGGCCATCTCCTGTTTGTACTTTGGTCCCAGCAGAACTCATGCAGGCCTGTCTCAAGAAACTTTTGCTCAAAAATGAAGACACTTCTCTGGTTCTTCATTTCTCCCTTCTCATGGACCTAATGGAACCCAATCATTGGTTTTAGATGCTTAGTTCCAGCTTGTAAGTGTCTCTCTATGTCCCTCATCACTCCCTCATATATTGGAGTAGTCTATGACACAGGGTGCAAAGGTGATGGCCAGGAAAACGAGTATCTTCCATCTTACCAGATTCATTACAATCCTAGCTCCATGAAGGCAGCAACCAAGTCCCCAAGCTTCTAGGTGACACCTGGTGCCATCTCCTCCTGGTCCCCCAACTTTAGATCTAGTCATCTGGTTCCAGCTATCTCAGAGCTGTCGAGGCCTGTCTATCTGGAGGACGGTCATACTCCACCTCCTCCTGCACCAGCTCCTGTGCCCACATTTGAAGGCCCAAACTTATCTGTAAGATCTCCCTGGATCCAGTGATATTGTAGTCACTATAGAGTCTAGGGCTAACTCCTAGGCATAACCCTCAAAAGTAGGTAGGGGTGAGATGGGGGAGCACCTGGTACTGTCCTCCTGTGGCTGAGTCTGTACTTCACCTCAATACATCAACATTGCTATTCCCTCATTCTGGCAGATCTCTCACACTGGAACTCTTGTTCCATGAAAAAGGGGGCTAACACATCCATTCACTATCATTCCACCAATTCCTAACCAAACGAGGGGCTGCTGTGTCTGCAAACTAGAATATTCCCACAGCACTGGCTTTGAGAAGAAAAAGATTTGCCTAGAGTTACTGGAAAACAAATCAGTAAGTCAACACGGAACTGGCTTAGAACCAGGCGCTATTAGGGCTACTTCTCAGTCCGGGTTCTCAGTTCTACCTCTGGCAAGCCCCCAGCACTATCCTGCTCTTCTCACTCACCCCAACTGTGTGTGACTCCAAAGCTGTTTACACTCTGACTCTAGCTAGGAGGGCAGGAATACATGCTAGATTTCCAGTCTCTCTCCTCTTTCCAGAAAAGAGCTGGGGCAGGGAAACAGGCTAGACAGATGTGGCCTAGCAGGGTGGTGCCTTTCAGAACCTCCATCTTCTTCCTCAGACCATGTAAGCAGGGTAAGCAGTGTGAGGAGCCAGGGATCAGTCATTCTCCTGACTTCTCAAGGCAAGATACAGGAGCAGCTGGGATTTCCGGGGTCCTCCAGACCACAGGAGGCTGACTTGCAAAGCCAAACTCCAGGCTGTAAGGACCTTTCAGCCTCCACGAAAAGATTTGTCTCCCATGCCAGAAGGTTTCATTTCAACCTGTTATGGGCTGGGAAAAGGGGTGATGTTTCTCTCCTATAACTACTTCAAGCTAACACTGGGGCGTTGTTGTCAGGGCCCAAAAAGGCCACAAGGCTAGTAAAAGGCTGAGCAAGGGGGCATCTGTCAGAAGCATGCAGTTGTCTGACCATTTGTGCAGACAGGAAACAACCCATGTTGGCTGGACTGGACCACGTGACCTTTCAGCTAGCTATCCAGAGCTCAGATTCCCTTGGAGCAAGCTATGTATGCTAGCCATGTAGAAATCTGTTGAGACATGTTAAAACTAAGAACAAAAGTTAGAATTTATGTACGTATTTATAAATTTTGGGCTCAGTCTTAGTAACTGGGAAGGGCAGGAGTCCCCCAAACCAAGAGAGAAAAGTATCCTTAGGAAAAGACAGGTAGGAGAAATTTAGGCTGTACTTATCTGGAATCCTTTTGATCTCTGTGAAGTGGATCCAAATCTTATGATTCTCTGAAGCTCGTATAAATTATTAAAATACATAAGAGTTTAAGTTATATTAGTATTACAAATCTCGAAGAAGAAAGGCTTTATTTTATATATAAAATGAGGGCGAGGTGGCTATTGTCTTGCAGAAGGGGCTGGTTATCCGATTCTGCTAAGCTGGCAAGGGGGGGGGGGGAGGGGGGACAGACACGGGACAAGGGACAGACGACACCACACAACACACAACACATGACACACGGGCCACACAGACATCTTGTAGGGCTCTATGTTCTGAGTGAGTGAGTGAGTGAGTGAGTGCTTTACTCTATCTCTATACTCTCATCTATAAACACATAAAAGGGTTTGTTTATGTCAGGCAGTCCAAGGGCCGAGGCCTCTAAGAGCTTTTGCTTTAGAACATCAAACGCCCTCTGCCCATGTGAAATCAGATGTGGTTTTGGTGGCTTCATATAGAGGTGTAGTCAGCTCAGTAAACCCCCCCCCCCCAGATCCATAGACAACAGAACCCCGCTGTGCCCAGGAATTCCTTCGCCTGCTTGACAATCATAGAAGTAGGTATTTCAACACGTCTCCTTGAGGGCATCTGAGAGCCATCCCTGGTCCCCTTCCAAGAACATGCCCCAGGTACATTACCTGTGGTCTATAGATCTGGGCTTTCTTGGCAGAGGCTCAATAACTCAAGTCTCCCAGAGCCTGTAGCAAGTTCTCAGTTCCTTTCCTGCAGGCCTCTCTATCAGCAGCTGCAACCAACAGATCATCTACATATTGCAACAAGCTTATATCAGGATTTTGGGTTCTGTACTCCTTCAGTTCACCATGGAGGGTGTCATCAAAGATGGTGAGGGAGTTCTTGAACCCTTGGGGTAGTCTATTCCAGTCAATTGGCCATTGATTCCGATTTCTGGATCGTGCCACTTGAAGACAAAATATTGCTGGCTCTTGAGGGCCAGAGGCAGGCTGAGAAGGCATCTTTTAGGTCCTGGACTGAATACCATTGCCAGTCCAGAGGCAATGCACTCAGTAGGGTATAAGGGTTTGGCACAGTAGGGTGTATGTCTACCATCCTTTTATAGTACTGACCAGTAACAGTGGAGTGTTCCAGGTGGACTGTCCCAGCTTCAGTACCCAAAGGGTTAATAACTTCCATATGTGGGGGGTTATTCCCTTCTTCTCTTCTTGAGACACGGGGTACTGTCAAACTTTGACTGGGTCTATATCCACATATATTGGGAGTCTGTGCTTTGCTAGTCCACACCCCCAATCTCAGCCTATTCTGGTGGAAACCTCTACAACCATCTCTCAATTTTTGGCTCAGGGGCTGCTGGCTTCTGATGAAGTCTACATTCCTCAGACAGGCTAGCTGTCATCAGCACCTGTACTGGTTTCTCACTTTGATGTAATAACTGAGCCCCTTTACCCAAGAAATGGATCTGGGCTTTCATTTTTGACAGAAGGTCCCAGGCCAATAGTAGGTAGGCACACTCTGGAATAACTAGGAATGAATGGGTATTGCAATAAATTCCACTTGCAATATACCAAATACAGGATTAACATTTATTGGGGGGTATTTTTAACACTCACAATTACAAGTTAAACCTTGGGACAATTTCGTGGCGAAAGGATGATCGGGGCGATGGGTGGAAGCAGGAACAAAATGGGCTCTCAAGATCCCAACAGTGAACGGGGCTGGCCACACCCCCTTCAGGCTCCCAGGACTGTAGATACATGCCTCCCAACCTCATCAGCTAACACCTTATACCAAGGTTTTCCTGGTGGATTTGAGCCCATCTGGTGTCAGACAGAATCTCTCCCTGTTCCCACCATGAATCTCATTGTTTAACATTTTATATACCTTTAATCTGTCCCTCTGATTTTCTAGGCATATTTACTTTAGACAATTTTTCCCTTCCCCTCTCTTTACTATTCCAGTCTTCTGCCTTCTCTCTCATTTTCTGAACAACACAAAATCCTCTACCAAAGTCTTTTTTGCCGTTTCCTTTAGTAGTCTTGGAGGTATTGTATGGCTACAATATATTTTAAGCAAGAACAGAAACATGCATACAATGTAGCAACATACCACCAACATGAAGTGCCTGGAACTAGCAGTAGAGGGTTTTTTTTTTCTTCTTTATCTTAATCATTAATAATCTGTAACTAACCTCCCTAAGAGATGACAAAGATATATAAAATATTTATAACCCACTGGATCTGAATGATCAAGGTAGCAGTCGCTTTGACTCAGCAACCTCAAGCAGTGATTCTGCCTTTGTGATCAAAGCTTGGTCAGGTTTAATGGTTAGCTCCAGGGCAGGCCATAGGAGCCCCACCCTCCCGTATAGGTGAGGAAGGCAAGTCACATGGGGACAAAAGGCTGTCATTAACCCAGCTAAGATGGTTGCCAGAGGTGTGACTGACCAAAGATGGTGACAACCCAGCCATGCGGCTGACTAAAAATGCAATCCAAAGTGAAATCACATCATAGTTTTAAATTTACTCATGCATAGATTTCTAATGACCAATTTACAGTGTTGCTAGTTTTAATTTTAACCATATTTAACAATTTCTATCACTGTGTCAGCATCATTCACATCAAAAAACATTTGAACTCCTGCTAAGTTCTGATTCCTGACCATAAATGCAATCACAGCATCTGTGAGTGATGACAGGCTGCTACTGGCGACAGAGATAGCAAAAAAATATTTAAACCATTTCTGTTTCAGCTTTAGGCTTTTACAAACATTAGGAACACATCAGAAAAGCACAAAACGTTCTAACAAAACAAGTATATACAACTTTCTCGAGAAGCAGACAAAACTTCCCAACGAGACAAACAGAACTTTCCAACCAGAACAGAACCAGCTGAGCAGGTAACATCTTGCTATATTGACACTAGCTCGGTGTGCTACCCCACCATTTTTTCTCTTGAGCATACCAAGTATAAAAACAGCCATAGCCCTGCAAGCCATTGCTTACACTCAGGGCCAGAGAGCAAGGGAGAAGGGAGAATTCTGGGGGGAGGTAACCCACATTTCCCATCCTTTCCAGCCATGTTTGCCTCCTTGCAATGAAACACAGAAAACAGATAATTATGACATACACAATTCAGACAGGAGCAACCTGAGAATCCCTTCTGCTGGCCCTGTACAGTTTTTATCTGGAGTCACAAAACACACACAAGTCCAAACATAAACGCACATACTGTGGCCACATTGTTCATACATTCACACATTTATATTCAGGAACACTTTTAAGGGGTAAGATGACTATTAGCTTTTAAAACATTCACATAAAGACAAACAAGACAATGGCTGTGCGTTGGCCCAATGCCCTGCCGAACAAACACGGGATGAGGTGAAACACACTTCAGACAAAATTAAGGAATAAGCGCCCCTAACAGAGTAACAGAGTACTGTGGTTCAGAGGCCTTGGCAATCAGAGATCCAGGTAGGAAGCCTAGATGGTTAATTAGCTGCTAACAGATAGCCCCTAGGCCATCTCCTGTTTGTACTTTGGTCCCAGCAGAATTCCCACAGGCCTGTCTCAAACTGGGGTTAAGAAACTTTTGCTCAAAAATGGAGGTGCTTCTCTGGTTCTTCACATGGAAGCTCTTCCTGTGAAGCCTAGGGAGGGATCGTGCATCACGCACCTTAGAACAAAGATCCTCTAATTCTTTCTTACAGTCTCTGTCTCAGAATTTACCTATAGCCTTCTCTTTCCTTCCTGCATCTTACAACCATAGATGTCATTATTCTCAGATGATACCTGTTGGTGTTACAAAGTAACATGGACAGTCTAGCTGGATGTGCCTACTCCATACAGCAAAGACCACTGCACGCCCAGCCCATGATCAGTGCAAAAATGACGAAGTAAGAATAAACATAAATGTCCAGGGTTGCCACCAGATTTCTTTTCATGAGTGGTAACTGCGGTGATATATTGTATTTTTAATGAAATAGTCTGAAATTTCAGTGGATAAAGTCATCTCTCCAATCTTTTTATTCTTTTGTTTTATTTTATTTGAGATAAGGTTTCTCTGTGTAACAGTCCTGGCTGTCCCGGAACTTGCTTTGTAGACCAGGCTGGCCTTGAACTCACAGAGCTCCCCTGCCTCCACCTCTCAAGTGCTAGGACTAATAGCTTACACCCCTATGTCTAGGAGTCTGCCAGCACAAACTCAGTTCTACATGTGATTTTTTTTTTGGGGGGGGGAGTTAATTAATATTATTTGTTTTATTTCTTTGATTCTGCTCTATTTTGTTTTTTAAGAAAGAAAGTAAATAAGTTTCCATACCCCAGCGTCGGGTTTCTCTGCTGGTGCAATAAATCAGATCAGGCCAAATTAATAATACCATGTTTAATCTGAGCAAAACATTACCGGGTGGTTCCAGGAAAGAGAAGAACCCCCTAGGGAAAATACAAGGGGAAGTTTATGGGTCAGACCTTGAATAACCTCTGGGGGTGGAGCTGCTGCTTGGTGGGCTTTCCTTGGGCAGGATCTGGAGAGGGCAGCTCCAGGGGAGAGTCCCAAGGGAGAGAAACTGAGTAAAGAACAGGGAAGGTGTTAGCGTTCGGGCATTCCTACCAGTCTGCCTTCAGGACCTGAGGGACAGTTAGGACACGGCATCATCGTCGTCATCATCAGCTGCCAAGATGCAACACTCACCACAAGTCACATACTTTCTCCGTGCACTTGTGCCGTACCCCCTTATAAAAAGCAAGTGCCTTCTCTCTACTCTTTCTCTTGTTCCGAATGGACCCCTCCTCCCAGTAAACCCCTCACGGGAGATCTGTTACATGGTGTAACTTTGTAGCTCTCCTCGGCTCTAATCAGCCAAGGTACCTTCCACCTCTAAATTATTAAAGGAGGATCTGGGAGGATCTAAAGAAGGGAAATGAATATATATGGTTAAAATATATTGTACAAAATTCCCAACATATAAGTAATAACATTTTTTTTAAAGTTTTACCAGCTGTCCCTAGTTCACAATGGAGTCTTTGCTTTTCGGTGGAATACTTGTTAGTAGTAATCAATGGGATCCCTGACTATCTGCCTTTCTGATCTCTTTAATGGATTACACTTAATATCTACAGTTTTCCTCTTGGCTAAATTGCAAAAGAATTGAAGAGAGTGGGTTTCAACCCCAGTCTGTGTCTGATGAGATCTGAGGTTGTAGGACCAGTAGAGAAAACATGGTTTGCTATTGGGTTAATACAGGTTTTAATCCTAGCTGAGCAAATCCCTTGTTATCTGATCTCTATTAAGTTACTAGTTGATAAAAATTGTTGTAAATAGGGTTGAGCAGTAAACCCTGAATGCCTGTTTTGTAAAACTTAGTATTTGAAGTCTGTCTGCCTCCCCCACGCTTGGCTGGCTAGAGTCTACCTGACAGTGAAGCATCTCACTTCTGTTAGGCATTTGTCCAAACAATGCACCCAGCTTCTAAAGACATTCTGTGCCCCACGATCTCCTAATGTTACTTTTTATTGGCTTTCACAACAACTCAGTAGGTAAGCAGAATGGGAGAGGAAGTCGGGAAGTCGGCCAGTGACAGGATTATAAGATTTCCTCTTCATCACAGAGCTATAAAGAAACCAGTCTTAGATTCTAAATCCCCTGGAATTTTAGAAGGGGGTAGAGGAGTGTAGAGCGTTCATGTATAATGAGCACAGAGGTTCAATTTTCAAAGTGGAAGGGAGTTCTAAAGATATATGGTGGTGACAGCTTCCCCAAATGTTTGTGTGACCAAAACCACTAAACTGCTTTTAGAAATTGTTAAAGGTGATAAATTTTATACACATTTGCCAGAATTTTACAATGTTCAGGTGTGTCTAAAATACCTATAACGTTTATGCATGCTCAGCTGTGATAGCTGCGTGCTGCCTCCTTTCTCCACTATGATACACATTTCTCTGAAGAGACAATAATACATGAGATACAACTTTGGTGAAAGACCAAATCATTTTTATAAAATATCAGCTTAATCCTTAATCTAAAAGTGTTCTTCCTTCATTCAAAATTCCGAGGGAATATAAAGAAAATCAGATAGATTAAATAAACTGGAATAGTTGCTGGCACAGCCCCCAGACTCTAGCTCCTTAAAACCTCAAAACAGCAAAGGCTTTAGGAGGGGGTAGCAGAGCCTCTGTTTTGGAGCTGAGAGAGAGGCCAAAATATTGTGAAGATTAGAAGAATTAAACACAGCTAAATATTATACTGTGAGTTTGAATCCTACTCCGTACCAGCTAACACAGAAAGCTTTTGGTAAACTGAGGCTCAGTGCTGGTTCATTGAAGTTCATACCATGCTCATGAGCTCAGAAACAGCCACACTTGTCTATGGTTCAGTTTAAAACTCCTCTTCAGTTGCGTGAGATTCCCAGATGTTTCACAGATGTTTAGATTTGTCAAGCATGAACTCTCTCCTAGCAAAAAGCAAAGATACGCGTTGTTTTCTCTGTTGATGACCTTGTCTTGCTGTTATAATTCCTCAGTAACCATAGCAACCACTCCAATTGTGACGTGCTTTAAGGAAACATCAGTTCATTATAAAATATGTCAAATGTCAGGATTAAGGTGTTGCACAAATTAAGGAAACTCAGAGCCAGATAATCAGGGAAAGGCCGAAATATCAAAGAGAGGAAACACCACAGTTAAATCTCACCCAGCTGTGTTCCAACTTCCTCAGCCTCACTCCTTGTGGCTCCTACTGCCTCATCTGTCTTT
The DNA here is from genome assembly GCA_033318265.1 of Phyllotis vaccarum. NCBI lineage: Eukaryota > Metazoa > Chordata > Mammalia > Rodentia > Cricetidae > Phyllotis > Phyllotis vaccarum. Next base: position 12,114,219 of record JARWLC010000008.1, read on the forward strand.
CTATGCCTGCCTTGAATACCCTCTTCACCCAGTTGTTTCACATCCAGGTTAAGATTAAAAGTGAGACACCACCACTGCCTGCCTGGGAGCCTGGAACTCCCTCTGTAAACTAAACTGGCCTCAAACTCAGATTTGCTGGGGTTAAGGGCATAGGTCACCACTCCCGGATATTCCCTGTGCTGCAATTAAAGGTATAAATGACCACTCTCTGACCCTCCCACATTGACCGTGGGTAGATCCCTCTGATATTCCAGAATGGTTTTTACTAAATTTGAAACATATCCCCTTTTGTGTCAAAATTAAAAAAGAAGGTTATAGCTAACATAAGAAAAACCATATACAATAGGTACAATAATTATATACAATATATACAAACAATAAATGAGTAATGTCCAGTCCATTAACGATTGAAAATTCAAATAAAATACTCCATTAATTATTCTATTTTGGTGAGCCCAAAGGATTATACCTAATTCACTTTCTATCTAACTAAAAACTATTATTTTGATGTTTCTCAAACTTACACATTAACTTCAAGGTTTCTTTTTTAAAACTGTCACTAGAAAACTATAACTATCTCATCTTCAACTACTTCAGAGACCCAAGAAGGAAATAATATTAACTAACTAAATAGCATGGGAAAGCAAGCAACTTCCCCCCAAAAATGTAAAAAAATGTAACAGCTGGCTGCCTGGATAGTCACCCAAGGTTCTTCTGTATTATTGAAGCATCCATCTTTGGCCTACAGGCCTAACATGTCTGGAAGACTTTTCTGTGAAGCAGGATATTCTCAAAGACCTTGCTACCTTATCTTGGCAAGGTTTAGAAATTCTCTTGTGGGTGTGTCTCCTGCTTATCCGTTTTGAACATCATACTGTCAGCAGTCAAGGCAAGAGCACTTTCTTGCCCAGTGGCTAACTTTTGCTACAAAGAAGGTCAACTGTGTATGGAGTTTCTCTGATGTTCATAATCTTCTCTGAAGTAGATTGGCGCCACCAGGAGCAGTTGTCCCATGTTATAAAAACAATAAGAGCCTGTGTTATTAAATATCTTAAATGCGATATTCTATGGATCTCTGAAATGTTTGAAGAAGACCTATTTATATCTGTTTGTTCTTGAAAACATATCTAATATGATTATATTTGAATGTAATATCTAACTACTAATTTGCATTACTTTATATCCTAATTAATTGGTAATAAAAACTTTCATGAGCTAACAATCTTTATTACATTGTTAGATGGACTGAATAAGTATAATATCTTGAACAAGAATAGAGATATGTGTACAATAAAAAATTAATTTCAATATATAAAATTTGTATACAATATACAAAAATCCAATCCAATGTAAAATACTTAAAGCTGGTAAATCCCTTTAAAAGAAGATTAAGTAATCTACTCATATCCTATTATATCTGTATCTTCTTTTGATTTCTTTCTTTCTTTTTTCTTCTTTTTAAACAAGAACCTTGAATCTAATCTATCTCGTTTAACTTTTTTCTAACCAATAACAATTTTTAACCAATTACCCTAGACAATGACAATCATCCATAACCCATTGAAAGACCAAAAACCACCTACCCCACCTCTCGGGAATGTGGGCACCATGTTCTGAAATTTACTCCCTGCTATCTAGGGGTGACGGCATCTTTAGGGGATCCTGAAGAGAAAAGGTTTGTTAATTGTCAAGTCCTGAAATAAGTAGCTGTGTCATTTGTTGTCCAGTCTCTGCATAACAGGAAAGTGCACAGCTTGTCTCAAGTTCTGGCTAGAGTAGTGAGAAGTTTGTAGTCCAAATCTGATCTTTGGTTGGTGTTTTTCAGCCTAGTGGCTTTGTCATAGTCCATGTGAAAGCATCATTGTGGGGCCCCATCTTCCTTTTGGATACTTCAAGTTCGCATTTAGGCACTGTCATGGATCACTGCAGAAAACTGATAAGAGACTAAAACCCAACACAATGTACAGGAAGCTAAATCTATAACTTTTTAAGCATAGGATTAGTAACAATAGAATAGTCCCTTATTTTTAGTTATTCTTCTGTCCCATATCAGGTGGGATTAAACTGGCCTCAAACTCAGATTTGCTGGGAATAAGTGTGTAGGTCACCACTCCCAGATATTCTCTGTGCTGGGGTTAAAGGTGTGAATCACCACTCTCTGATCCTTCTCCATTGACTACAAAAAGATCCCTCTAATATTTCAGACTGGTTTTTATTAAATATGAAACAAACCCCCACATTAAGGACACTTGGCAAACGCATACCACTGTTTAAGATCAGTTAACATAATTAATACCATGTGGGAGGGGTTTTTTCTCCTTAATCTTTCAACTTATTTTAAATTGAGAAATAAGTATTATGGATATTGAGCTGTATGGTGGATATAAAGAGTGAAAATGATTGCCACCAAGTCAGATGACCTGAGTTTGATTCCCAGGATCTACTCAGTAGGAGAAAACTAACTCTTGAGAGTTATCCTCTGATGTGTGTGTGTGTGTGTGTGTGTGTGTGTGTGTGTGTGTGTGTGTGCATGTGTGTGTACCTTGGTATGTGTGGGACTACACACATGTACACACTAAATAAACTAAAAATTTAACATGATATTTTAAAATATATACCTTGTGGAATGCCTGGCTCAAGCTTATTAACAGTTCCCACTGCTTCTTGTTGGGGATTTAATGTCTGTATTATCTCCAGCTGTAGTTAAGAATGCCAACAAAAGAAATAATGAGCCAGTGGTGGCTTCAGAGAAAGCATATTGGTAGCTGCACAAAGCCACAGCATGAGGGAATCTGCCCACAACATTTTATCTCAGCTATCACATGTCACAGGTTTCTTGTGATAAGAAAAGTCAAAGATACTAAGGAAGAATTTAGCAACCCATGAAAGACATTTTTTAAAGGCTGTTTATTTATATTAATACCAATGAAACATCAGCACTCTGAAGTTAACCAGATCCAATGACTATACATCTCAATAAACGTCTATACGATTAGAGTAGCCATTCAGAACAGAATCTATATAACTTCACATTGGGTTTTACATTTTTTCATCAAATATATTTTTGTACACTTATCCACCACCAAAACTGAAAAGTTCATGATAGAGTTAGAATTAGAGAAGCAATTAGCTTTACATTATCTTCCATAATTCATGGTCATTATCTTCATTCAGTTCTTCCTCATCCCGTAATATTTATTCTTTCTTGTTCTCTTTTCTACAATACTCTGTATGCATGTGTGCATTTTATATATATATATAGAGAGAGATAGATAGATAGATAGATAGATAGATAGATAGATAGATGTGTATGTGTGTGTATACATATATATGTATGTGTGTATATATGTGTATGTACATATACATATATATATGTGTGTGTATATGTGTGCATATATATGTGTGTATGTATATATATGTGTGTGCATGTGTATATACATATACATACATATATATTGTTTATATATGTGTGTGTATACATATACATATATATGTGTGTGTATATATATGTGTGTGTGGTTAGATTTCACATAAGAGAGAGAACATGCAATAATTCTTTTCTTCTTGAGATTATGTGACATCACTTCATATTATACATGTAAGCCAATTCCATTTTTTTGGGAATTTTGTGATTTCATAGAGCTGTAATTTCACACATATATTTCTTTAGAGCTGAATGATACATATTTTTGCCTATTGATGGGCAACTCAGTTTATTCCAATTGTTATAGTAGATACAGCAACAATGAACATGCAACTACCTCAATGATATGGTTTGGAGTTCTCTGGGAATGCACCCAGGAGTGAACTAGTGGGTCGTGTAGTAACCTTACCGAAAATATAAGACATTTAGTAGTATAAAAATGCCTATAGAAACATGTAGGGCTTGTTATACAGGCTGATCTTTATTACTGGGTTGTGAATATCCTTTATGTAAAATATACTCAAAACTAATGGAATCAAAATACAAATGATAAACAAGCTTTTTGTAGCCAGAATTTTCTGGCCTATTTGGCCTCCATGGTCAGATCAAAGTTCTCTCCCCTGGGGTCTGCAGCCAAATATACAATACTTACGTAGAGGCTAATATTAATTGCAAACTATTTGGCCTATGGCTCAGGCTCGTCACCAACTAGCTCTTATAACTTAACCCATTCTTATTAATCTATGTCTTGTTTTGTGGCTCTGTGGATTTACCTGTGTTCCATTACATCTTGCCCTTGGTGACCACCTGCAGCGTCTCTTTGACTCTGTCCCTTTTCCCCTTCATGTATGCTTGGATTTCCTACCTGCCTCTAAGCTGACTTGCTATAGACCAAAACATCCTCTTTATTAACCAATAGTATTCACAGAATACAGAAAGACATCCACATCACCTTTTTACTAAAAAACGGAAAAAAAAAATCCTGACCAAGTTGTCTAAAGAAAAACATATTTTTACATAAAATATTATTTCATTTTAATTCACTAGATTAAACTTTCAGGACTTCTTTCTTGAGTCATGTTTACATCTGACCTTTTGTTGGTGGTCCTATCTATTTTGGAAAGGAACTCATGTTATAATCTCTGCACTGGGATTTCAGCCCCACTTCAGTCACATTGTACCTTATAGGGATGTGCATGCACCTGTTGACATCGTGTCAGAAAGTATTGAATCCCAGATACTCAGATTACACAGAGGAGTTGAAAAAGGTATCTAAATTGATTGGCAAGTGCTTAGGACTCAAGCTATCCAGCGACTCTAAAAAGATAGGAGCACTGGGTGGGAGTCATGAAAACACTAAAACTTCCCCTTTCCTCTTTATTGAGAAAATGATGGTAAAGGAGATAATTTAAGAAGAGGCTTCATTATGAGGCATTGTAATAATAAGCCTGACACACTCTCATAGCCTCTGAGTAACACATATTCACATGCATAGTTGTGGCTGGATGGCACCAGCCAGGAAAGATATAAGAAGAAAATTATCAGGAACTAAGGTGCAGAATCAGGAAGCTGATATTAGTAGAAGAAAGAGCTTTGTTGTCTGAAATGGTAGACCAAAAAATAAAATAAAAAATATTTTCTCTAAACCACAGGGCTTCACCCACGATGTAAAGCATGCACTATTGTTCAACGGAAGATGCTTTTTAAAGTTGTTAACATTCTCTACCAGTGTGCCTGTGAGTACATGTTACAAAGTGTAGAAAATTAGTATCAGAATTATTTACTTCCAAGTGAGAGTTGAGAATATATCTCATCTCTAAGAAACATGAGAAGTCATGAAGGATGTGGTGACATACACCTTTAATCTCAGCACTTGGGAGCCAGAGGCAGGGTGATCTCTCTGAGTTCAAGACCAACCTGATATATAGAGCTAGTTCCAGGACAGCCAGGGCCACATAATTAGATTTGGTCTCAAAAATTAAGGAAGGTTGTACAGCCGATCACTCTATTTTATGGCAGCTTCTTTTGCCCATCTTTTTGTCTTTCTGTCATCATGTCTCTATTGCTTTCCTTTTAAAACTATTGCTGCCTTTTAGATACGGCTTCTTAATCAGTAACTACAACTCCACCACTGCCCACAGTGGTTTGTCTGCAAGGGCTGCAGCTGGAGGGGATTCTGTTTTCTCGGACACCAACTCTTTCAAAGCTACAGAAGAAACTTATCTAAATCTCTGTCCCTCTAAAGAACTCAAGATTCAAAGGTTGAGGTGAAATTCTGCTCCTCAGAGAGGCTGAATAGCAAGTAGTTCACCTCCTCTCCTTGTTCACATCACCCAAAAAGCTGAGAATCCTTCTCCCAGCCACCACTTAAAAACTTTTCTCCACCGGGTTCCTGCTTTCCACTTCCTGGTCAGTTAGTTGCTGACTCAACCTCCTGACTGCAAGTTAATTTTATTTACTCAATCAAATGTAGCACATCTTTGCATCATTAAACAAATGTTTCAGAGCATGAACAAAAGCAGCACACCTTAAGACAATATTCTACCACATTTCTCTGTCTAGTGCTTTGGATGTGACATCTCCAAATCCTGCATCATTACTACCTATGTCTTCTTTGTCTTCTGTTCCCGTGGACACCCATCCAATGACCATGATACACTTCTTGGTGTAGAGTAAAAATATTTTATAAATTCATCATAATGAAGAGAATGAAGTTGGTAGTGGAGTCACTTGAGAAATAGTGAAGAGAGAGAGAGACAAAGGCATAAGCAATGAGTCTGGAAAGAGTATGATGATGCAATTAAGACCCTCTTTCTCCATATGCAGAGAACATTCTGAGTAGAGGCTACAGAAATCCTGAGAGCTGAGGAGAGCTGAACTCTGCAAGTTTATGTGACAAAGTCACAGAATCCCAGAACAGCATATTTAATCCCCCACTTGATCTCAAGCCCTAGAACAATGGTTAATGAGGTGAGAACGTCCCGACTCATGGTCTCCTGCATACAAAACCATTTCAAATCAACAGAGAACACCTTTAAATGTAGGAATGGGGATTATTGAAAGAACAAATATTTTCCAATTTTCTAGAATATCAGCTAAGTAACTATTATATTTATTTCTGTGCTTGGACCTACAGTACTTTCGAGACGTGTATAAAGATTGTGAATAGCATATGCTCCACAGTAAAAGCTGTTCCCATGAGTCACAATTTCTAAGCAGGATAGGATTATCATTAAGTTCTCACACTGAGTGCTCTTGACTCACGATAGAAACAGTCACACTCAATGCCAAGCATTAGGAAGTCAATTGATGGCAACTACTTGAAAAAGCATTTCAAGCGGTCAAGGCTTAGAGTCTTATTTTTCTTCCTGCCTCATTAGCTAGCAGTTAGTCTTATCCAAGAAAAAAAGAATGAAGAATAAATAATAAGAATAAAAAGACCTCCTCCATCCTGTTACTTAGATCAACAAAAGGCCTTTGTTTGTAGCCTCATTGGAACATTGAAACATGTTTCCAGCTTCTCAGGACACACGAGTTCCTTTGCCAGTTTTTCAAAACCCAAAACAATTTAACAACAGCAAAAATCCTTCAGAGCTTGGCCTACCATTAGGATACCATCCAAAGTCTCACAAAGGCTGCTTTTTCCCAGTGCTACATTACACTTTTTAATTGACCTAAGGAACTTATCTCTGCTTTTCTTTTACTTTTCAAAGGATACCGTGTGGGCTCCAATTCGAAAAACACCCAGGTCTTGCAATTCTATAAAGAATCTAGAGGTTTCATGTTCAGGATCCCTGCACTAGCCATTAGATAGTTGCTTTCCACTTCTGGATGACTGCGTGGCATCAAGTATCTCTCCTGAGAGAATGTGCCCTGAGTTTCTTGGCGGCTGCATATGTCCAGCAAAGAACTGAGAAAGTGTGAAGTCTGCAGATTGGAAGGTTTCATGTGTCGACATCATGTCTTACAAACATACTTAGTCTCTACGACAGAGACAGGTTGCTGCTCCCAAGTGCTCGTTTCTGCCAAAAGAACCAGAAGTCTACAAGCTGTACGATTTCCAGATTTTTGTTCATACTCAGGCAATAGTAGTCCTATAAATCTGAAACTTATGCAGAAAAGTATTTCAATGTCCCTTATTCAGAGCAGCCCCTAAATGTTTTGTCACAGTGAATGTTAAAGTCCCACCTTCCTTTTCTAAGGACGATGTACAAGGTTCATCCTTAATGAGCTCTGATATGACAAAATGTCTCTATGTCAGATGCTCCTAATCTTAACATTTCAAATGCAGAAAATGATCAAAGCTAACCAAAACTGGGTGGGTTATGACTCTTGCCCACTTTTGTAACTTGAATGTGAAATGTTCCCCATAGGCTCATATGTTTGAGACCTTGGTTCTCCAGCTGGCGTTATGGAACTGGTAGGAGATGGAGCCTTGCTAGAAGACAGATTATTGAGTATTCTCTCCTTCCCTCCCTCTCACTTTCTCATGGTCCTGTGGACCACACCTTTCCCACCATAATGTTTCCCTTCTGGATCTAAGAGCAAAAATAGACCCCATCTCCCTTAAGCTGCTTCGATCAGGTATTTTATTACAGCTGCATAAAAGAAGTTGATATGTCCATACACTAGGAAAATGCCCTATTTACTCAGCCTCTCTCCTAAGAAAAACAGCCAGATATCCCAATGCTAAAAATATAGCCTGGCTAGAAAACACTCAAATACAGAGATTTTTCTCTAGATCAGCAGTTTTCAATTTATGGCTCACAATCCCCTTGGCAAGCCTCTATTTTCAAAAAAACATACATTATAATTAATAACCATAAAATTATAGTTATGAAGTTGCAACAAAAATAATTTTATGATTGGGGGTCACTTCAAGATGAGGAGCTGTATTAAAGGGTCACAGCATTAGGAAGGTTGAGAACCACTGCTCTAGATGATTTCAGCAACACTGATACTCTCATGTCAGGGAGGGAAGCAGTATAGCTGCTTAAGGCAAAAATATAAAGAGTTTATAAATACCCAGTATGATCATCTGCCAAAGGCAAGCCAAGCCAGTAGACCTGACAGATGAACTGAGTTTCCATGCACTGTGTTGCTTGGGCTAGTTGGAAGAAATCACAAGACTCTACATGCATCTTCAAGGATCATTTCCTTGATTTGGTCCATTCCTGCATTTCAGGTAAACTCCTGTGACTGTTTTGCTGATGCATGCATTGTCAGTCAGAGAATTCTATTCTTGCTCTCATTTGTTAAGCCCCTTTTTATGATTATCTGTTCTAGTTTGCTTCTCTGTTACCAAGATGAATGCCAGCTTCAAAAGCAACCCAGAGAGGAAAGGATTTATTCCATCTTACAGTATCTCATGGATGGATACCAAGACAGAACTTGAAGCAGAGACCATGGAGGAAAATGTTTGCTAGCTCACTGCCTTGCTCACATCCAGGTACTTTTCTTCTACAGGCTAGTCCCACCAGCCTAGGTAAGGTACTTCCCACATTGGGCTGAGACCTCTCACATTAATCAGTAATTTAAAAAATGACCCCTAAAAACATACCCACAGGCTAATCTGAAGTAGGTAATTCCTCAACTAAGATTCCTTCTTCTGAACAAGGTCAAGTGGTCTTGATGCCAGCCAAGATTAGCCATCAGAAGCACCCACATAAGTGACAAAGATTTATCTGCCCCATGCAATAAGTATCAGTCGAGATAAAGTGACATTTGTCACATCCTAGGAATCTCTAAAGAAGCAGCAAGGAATGTCAAGTATAGTGTCACATGCACATACACTTTCTCAAATTGGATAAATCTGACTTTGGTTCATTATACTCCAGTAACAGTTAAGAGGTAGCATTCACAGGACAGTTGGTCACAGAAACAAGACCATGCCTTCAGCTATAACCCTCCAAAAGAACAAGTAATGAGGCCAGTGTGTCCCCTTTAAGATGCACCATTCCCTGTAGTATGGCCATCATCTGCTTGTGAATTCAGCTAGTCATTTTGGGTCCAGGTCTGACCAGGTTTTGAATATATTTTTAACTGATAGAGCCCTGCTAGCACACCTTGATTTTATTAGTTGGGTTGGTGAGAACTGAAGAAAAAAAGCACTCTTGAGGCTTTAATGTCACCTCTAGTGGTTGGGGTGAGAGATGACCAGATCATCCTAGCAGGTGAGAAGCTGCCAACCAAGGGGCTTGTATCTTGAGCAGCAAGGCTGCCACAGCTTGCATGACAGAATCCAAGAAGTCAGCACATCCCGGTGGCAAGCTTTGGCTGTCACAGACTCTCATCAGCTTGGGTGAGGGACAGAAAACACCTACAGTTTCATCAGGCTCACAGCCTCTCAAGGGCTGAGACAGTACTGGGGGCAAGCTTGTTGGCACTTTGACTGATAGAGTCAGAAGAATCCCTGATGTGAGATGCCTTTCTGTATGCTGTGAATATACTTTATAACCATTACTTAATAAAGAAACTGTGTTGACCTATAACAAGGCATCTTTGAAGCAGGTAAAAAGTCCAAGCAGAGATAAAGGAGAAGAAGGGCATAGTCAAGGTAGATGTTGCAAGCTGCTGCCCAGGAAGCAAGATGTAATAGGACACAGGTAAAGCCACAGAACATGTGGCAATACATAGATTAATAGAAATGGATTAAGATATACGAGCTAGTTGGTAATAAGTGTGAGCCATAGGCCAAATGGTTTGTAATTAATATAAGCCTCGGAGTAATTATTATATAAGCAGCTGCAGGACAAAGGTGTAGTAGGAGGTTTCTGGCCCCAACTTTTGGGCCTATCCTCAAGGTTTAGGCCCATAGACCCACAGAGACACACAGATGAAGCTGATCGACCTAAGGCCCAGGCATATCACTTGCTAGCTCTCTACCCTTCATCTAACCCATGACTCATCCTGTTCAGCCATGGGGCTGAGTACCTTTTCTTATAGCAGCCTGGTTGTCCTCTGCTTCTTCCAGCTTCTCTAGGGCATTCTTCTCTGTACTTCCTGTTCTCACAGTTTTCTTAGTCTGGTAGCCCCATCCACACTTCCTGCCTGCCTTTGGCCAATCAGCACTTTTTATTAAACCAGTGGGTGGGATAATTATTTACAATGAAACAACACAATCTCCCACACAAAGGGTAAGAGAAATTTGTCTGACCGGTCAGAAAACTTCCAGCTACAGATACCCACATGGAATGCTCTGTCCGCAGTGTCCAAAGAAGCTCACTAGCTGCTCTGATTCCTCTCTATTAAAGATATCTTCTGTCCACAGGAGAGTTGAGAAAGGCATTGGTCAACTCTGCAGCGGCATGCCAGTCTGAATAATGTACCACAGTAATCTTCACAGGGACATCTCTGTAGCATTAGGGTTTTCTTGGCCCAGGGCGGCCAGAGGTCCAGACCCACAGACCTGCAGCCCCAGACCTCTTAGCCACCCGCTGCTGATCAGATCCCCAGAAATGACTCAAACACTTATATTAGCTTCATGCTGTTTGGCCTATGGCTTAGGCACATTGCCATAGCTCTTACATCTTAACTCAATCCATTCTCATTAATCTGTCTGTCACGTGGCCCATGGCTTACCTGTGTTCCTTACATGATACTTCTTTGGGGGCTTGCTGTCTGACTCTGCCCTGCTTCTCCTACCTATGTTGTGATTTCCCCACCTACTTTTTCTATGGTGCCTGTCATGGGCCAAAATAGCTCCTTTATTCAAAGATTGGTATTCACAGCATACAGAAAGACATTCCCAAATCACATCTCCTTGACAACCTTCATGGAACATCTGAAGTCAGACAGCATAGTTACCTAAGTCTCGAGACCCCAGTGGTTTCCTTGATAATCCAAACAGGGTTTCTATATCATGCCAATGTGCTTGCAATAGGCCTCAGATTAAAATTATTTGTCCTTTTCACCAAGTAGGATGCTGTTCTCTTTGCTAAATCACATGGTGAGGCTTAGGCTATTCCAGCTGTGAGGGATGGTATAACCAATGTAATGACTCAGATATTGCCTGAGGGGGGCAGTACTTATGTTCAGTGTCAAGGGTAACCAGAACATCAGTATCTATAGTGCTGTCAGTGAGGAGGACTGGGGTCACTCTTCCTATAAAATATCTCATTTTTAAAATAAAAAGTTGGGCCAGGAAAATGGCTTAGCAGATAAAGGTACTTGCCACCAGACCGGGCAACCTGAGATCTATCTGCTAGGTACTATGTGGGAGAAGGAAATAAATTACTTCAGCAATTTATTTTGAAGCACATGTTGGCACACACACACACACAGAGAGAGAGAGAGAGAGAGAGAGAGAGAGAGAGAGAGAGAGAGAGAGAGAGAGAGAGATAGAGAGAGAGAGAGAGAGACAGACAGACAGACAGACAGACAGAGACACACAGAGAGAGACAGAGAGAGACAGAGAGGATAAGTGTAATAACAATTTTAAGAACTATGAAATTGTCAAAAAAACATATTCTCTGCTTCCCAAAGACTGACTAGTTGTTCTTACCTTTTCTAGTTATATTAACTTTTAAGCATTTAGCCAGCTCTTCTCTATAGTACTCTGCAATTTTAATCTCTTGACCACTGATTTTGTCCAGTTTCCCTAGCTTGTCTCTTGGTCTTAATCAAGCTTACACCCTGAGACTGTATTTCCTTTTCCCCATTGAGACTATATTTCCTTTTCCCCATCTAACATTAAGTAGTTGGAAACACAGATCCATAATCCTCCAACTATTTTGTGAAATGGCCCACGTAATTGCCTCCATCCAAGTAGATATGACATATTGAACTTCACATCTATGGCCTTTTTGTGTTTTCCACACAAGCAAGTCCCACCTAGCCTCTCCAGACAGTGAATGGAGAATATTTTTTTTCTTCCTAACATTGTAAGTAAATAACAAGTTAGCAAGTTAAATGTTTAGTATGAAGCCTGGTCCACCGGAAGCACCTATCATGTATTAGCTGGGACTGTTCCTTGTGTGTGTGTGTGTGTGTGTTCATGTTCCCCCTTTCCCCTTTCCCCTTCACCAAAAACAGTTTGCCTTTTAACTCAAGAAGTACAGTAATAAGAACGTGACAGTTGCTCTGTGTTTAAAGGGCCATGTTCTTTCACTGTTCAAATCGTTCAGAAGCCTTTTCAGCAGTATTTTTCATACTATTTATCTTTTCTAAGGGGGTTAAGTAACCTACATGATATATTGCTTCCTTTCCTAGGGTGACAAGAACAAAGTTCTTCCAACTGAGTGTGGCTCACAGCAGCACAAATGCATTCACTTGCAGTTATGAGGTTGAGCATCCAAGATGAAGACATCCTTCTAGGCCCTAGGGAAGAATACTCTTTGGATTGCCCCTGGCTTGCTGTGATACCAGTAACCCTTGGTGTTCCTCGGCTTGTAGCCATAGCACTTTGATCTCGGTCTCAGCCTTCCTGTGGCTTCTCCATGCATCTGTCTCTTACCTCCGCTCCTTATAAGTATAATATACCTTGGAGCTCGTGTCTACATCTGAATTCAATTGTATCTTTGAAAATTCTACTCCTAAATAAAGCCATATTTGTAGCTCTTGAGGGTATAACTTTAACATACCTCGGTTGAGAGTACAGTTGAATTCATTTCTTTTCAAGACTGTATTCTTTAGGGAGGTATGATGAAGCCAACAGATCAAAACACAGTTGTCTGTATCCAGGAAGGCTAACTGTGTTCCAACAGATGGCCCTGCACCTGTGTGCATACAGACAGCACTAAGTGAACCCACGGGGGAGAGAGAAAGGGAGAGGGAAGGGGAGCGGGCGAGGAGAGAATGAAGAGGGGTAGGGAAGAGAGAGAGAGAGAGAGAGAGAGAGAGAGAGAGAGAGAGAGAGAGAGAGAGAGAGAGAGAGAGAGAGAGAGAGAGAACAAAGGCATACAAATCTGGGAGCAGGAAGTGAGGAAGGGTTAGAAAGGAGCTGGAGATAGGGAATGGGGGTCTATTTGATTGATGCACACTATATGCATGTATACAATTCTCAATTTATAAAACAATTGTCATTTAAAATATATTTTTAAGGTCACATATCCCAAGAGAAGTGGGAACACTATACCATTGACGGTGGTAGCTTGACAGTAAATGGGTCAAACGCTAGGAAAGAGAAGGGAAGACAAGGGCAGGGATTATTATTGTAGTTTGCTAGGGATGGGAAGGGTTAGACATGTGACCAGGGTTACCAGTGACTATCTGAAAAGTTTTCAGTAGTATCTGGGGCAGAGTAGCTGTCCCTAATTTTCAGAAACTTGGTGACTGTCCCTAAACCGATTAGAAGAGGCTACTGAAGTAAAGTAACTGGACTCTGAACTAGCAAATTTCCATTTGAAACACACATTTATAGACAAATTTTTCATTGTATTCAAGAATCAAAGGATTAAAGCAATAACATTAATATTGATGTTAATAATAATAAAATCAGAATATCTGTGTTCTTATGGCTTCTTCTATTGGTCACAGGTAATTTCCTATAACGATCATAAATGGGGCTGTAGGTGCTTTGGTTGCACCTTCTCCTCCTTTTTATACCTCTTTAAAACTATAAAATTACTTTTAGCTCATGGCCCATACAAAGAAGGGTCCGATTTGGCCCACAGACAAAGACATCCCTCTAGTTTACTTAGCAGAAAGAAATGAAGCATCAAAGCTTCCAAAGTAGCTACAACAGTCTTGTGACACATTCTCTGCATGCTCCACTCAACAGCATGGTCTCTTTCACAATCATATGGGCTTGAACAATACGAAATCTTCATCCTATAGGTTAAAAATAGAATACTGGAGAATATCTGCGTCATTCACCCTACAAGTTACTGTGAGCTAAGGCTTCTCTTCGGTTCCTCCTGGTCTCATTGTTCCCTTCTGCTTGCATCTGTAAAGAAGAAAGCAACTTTTTGAGATGGAAAAATAGAAGCCATCAAGCCTAACGTTTTACATAATGAAAAATAAGACATCCAAATGGCTAAGGACTTGGGGAAGCGCTGCTGTTTTGCTGTTTGGCAACCAATTCCCTTTGAAAAATGCAAATGCCTTTTCCAGTATCTTTCTTCATTGCCTTTTCCTACTTCGGGATCTGCTAGTTGTATTTTTTTGGGGGGAGGGGTGTTTTGTTTTTTGTTTGGGTTTTTTTTTCCCTAATTTCTAGCATCTTTGTGGTTAGCTTTGGGGTTTTTGTTTTGTTTTGTTCTGCTACACTCAGAGGATTAGACGTAGTCCCAGCTTGGATGGTGGAAGAATAATGAATACAATTGGAATTGTATTCTGTGCAAACAATTGGAAACGAGAGAGGGTAGGGTATTCTGGAAAGAGCTTAAGCGTAGAGCCATGGGGAACTTTCTATGCTCAAGATTCACAGCAAAAAACAAAACAAAACAAAACAAAACAAAACAAAAAACATCTGGTGCTGTGCGCAGCTATGAAATGGGGTGTTTTTTTTTTTTTTTTTAAACAGATGAAACCCTGTTATATAAGGGGATACCATGACTCTCTCTTTTTCCCTCTCCCTCCCTCTTTCCCTCCTCTCTCTCCCCTCTAAGTTACAAGTTCTCCTTCTCTTTTAGCATATTGCAGGGGGGGAAAAAGAGATGAAAAGTCAGCATAATGATGCAAAAATAGATCACCCATGGAGTCTTACTGTAAGTAAACTCTGAGGGAACATATGATATCTTATGGTGACCCTCTGTGTTAACTGGAGCACATCATGATGGCAATGGAAGCTACATTGTGTCGCTTCTGGATGGTCAGTCATTTCACTATCCAGAACCCCACGTAAATGCCAGCCACATGTGGCAACCTGCCCATAAATCCAGCCTCACAGAAACAAGAGATTCCCACAGATTAGCCATGATGGCAGGCCCTCAGTTCAACTGAGAGACCAAGCCTCAAAACTTAGATGAAAGAGTGGTTCAAGAAGATTGTCGTCATCACCCTTGCCCTCCACACATAACTTTATACACTAGGCATATGTACATGAACTCTAGCACACACATGAAAGTGTGAATATCATATGTACATTCACACCATAAATGCAACTACATTAGAGAAGAAGAAACATTATTCATTTGCTTTTTTATAGTTTGCAAATTTCATAAAAATAAATTTTATCAAATTATGTATTCTTAAATCTGGTTTTTTATATATCCTTTTTACATCCATTGTCTGACTAACAGAAGTCAAAATTTCCCCAAAATTAAGCTTTCATTGCAGAAACAAGCCTAGAAGATCTTTCTTCATTTCACATAGAATTTCAAGGCAGACCTATATTGGAGGTAATATTAATTATCAGTGAAGCAAAGAACAACAGATATGACAAAGCCGTAGGAAAATAAATATGCCAAAGATCACCTGCAAAAGAAATGGTGACAAGGCCACATCCTTGAGGACCTAAGGATGTACCCTGAAGGTCACGAGTTGGGTAACTAATAGCCAAAATCCCAGCAAGGATGCTCTCACTAGCAATGGGGTGAGATCCGTGGCACAGCAGTTTTTTGTAACCTTGATCTATTGTGGTATGTACATGTTTGACTGAGTCCAGTAAAATCTGAAGGAAGAAGAGAGACAAATTAGGACAAATTGTCAGAGACTAAACTGTGAAAGTATTCCATGAATGAGAATTAATATACAGAGAAAATAGCAACATATATAGTATCCTTTCCTTCTGTTAACCTTTATTTAAGATAGGAAGAGAAAGAGATGTCATAGGATATAGCTAAAACATGGCCTCCCTTAAAGATTTATCATGAATGCATTTCTCCACCAGGAAATGAACCACAAAACAAATGGAAATGCACAACCTTGAAACTTTCTATTCATAAAGTTCTTCTGGTTGTGGTGTGGTAACAGCATTTGTCATTGGCCCTTTGTCACTCTTTCTAACAGCATTGGAATATGAAGAGAATTTTTGCCTGGCTCTCCCTTCTGTTTGTGTTTCTGGTTGTCCCAGGTACGTCGGCCCCTACCTAGACGCTTTGCTGAGGCTCTCATTCTCTTCACCGGTCCACCTTCTCTCTGTGAATGAGGGAGCACTGCAAACAATGTCTTTAAATTACAAGATGCTCTGCATGACTGGGCTTTGTTCTAATTTCCTTCCTGCTGTTATAACAAATACAAACGCAACTCAAGGGATGAAAGAATTTCTTTAGCTTATACCATCAACGCCACAGTCTATCACTGAGGGAAGCCAGGGAAGAAACTTATAGCAGAAACATGGCCCACTGGTTGCTAGCTCATGCACAGGCTCATGTAGTATGAGGTTTCTGGCCCTGACTTTCGGGCCTATCCTCAAGGTCTAGGCCCACAGGCCAGCAGTCCCGCAGTCCCACAGTCCTACAGAGACACACAGACGCTTTCATTAGTTTTTGGCTGATCAGCCTCAGGCCCAGGCATATCACTTGCTAGCTCTCTACCCTTCATCTAACCCATGTCTCTTGTTCAGCCATGCGGCTCGGTACCTTTCTTTAGAGCAGCATAGTTGTCCTCGGCTTCCTCTGGCTTCTCTCTGGTGCTCTGTCTGGCACTCTGCTCGCAGAGATTTTCTTAGTCTGGTAGCCCCGCCTACACTTCCTGCCTGCCTTTGGTCAATCAGCTCTTTTTATTAAACCAGTGGGTGGGACAATTATTTACCATGAAACAACACAATACCCCTACAGGCTCATGTTCATCAGACTCTTAAATAGTTTAGGGCCACCTGCCTAGGGACAGTGTCATCCACAGTGTGCTGGGAACTGCTACATCAATAAACAATCAAAGCAATCCCCTATAGGCATACATACCCTTAGGAATGACTACGTGATTTGGACAATTTGTGGGTTCAGACTCAGATGTCATATGACCCTAGGCTGGAATCAAATTGACAGTTAAAACTGTCTAGGAGAGGCTTTATTTTGGCTCATTCACTTCTTTTACCTCTCAACATACGGAAACCATCAATATATTTCCTCCTATTTGTTATGTTTCTCTTCAATTCTTCCCATTACTCAACAAGTTTGGAGTGATATTAAAGTATTTGTTTGGGATGATAGTAACATATTCTTTATTAAATAAATCAGAAAAGACCGAAGAAATGTCAGAAGTCTGGCTTCCATATTGTTTTGTAAAATACTTAGTGTTGTTTGATATCTTACTAGATTCCCAGAAATAGTCACCAATTTTATCAGTAATAAATCAAGTGCCTTCCCAAAGCTATGAGAACATCTCCACAAATTATCTGGCAAATAAGTCCATAAACTTTTTACTTGGCCATCAGCATCTCTATCTGCTGAACGTGGGATTCAGTGTTTTTTTGGATAGACTTTCTATTCCTTACATGTTGTAGGTGTGATGTGTTATTAGTTTTGGAAGTTATTAGTATATATTTAGACTTTGGAGAGAAATTTAAGAAGAGCATGTGTTCTTTCCCTTCTTACTTAACTACTTTGCAGGCTAGTGTGCAGTGGACCTGGTGGTAATGTTAGAAAGATTGATGTCTCTGGCTAACCTGTCAGGCTTGAGGTGACAACACTACCTCTGACAGAGATTCCTCTACCATCAGTGGCACCCTAGGTTATCAACTCTTTAAAGTTGTCCAAAACCAAGCAGGTTCCCAGGATAAAGGACTTGATTTTAAAACTGGAAACATCCTAACTGTGCTGACTGGTTGTTTTTCTGTCAACTTGACTCCAACTACAGTCATCTAGAAAGAGGTAACCTCAATTGAGGAAATGCCTACATCAGACTTGCCTGTAAGAAGATCTATGTGACATTTTCTTGATAGATGTCTGATGGGGAGTGGGCAGAACAATAAGGGGAGTTTTATCCCTGGCCAAGGGGTCCTGGGATGCATAAAAGAAAGGAAGCTGAGCAGATTATGAAAGTGAGCCAGTAAGCAGCATTATCCCATGGTCTCTGCTTTAGTTCCTGCCTCCAAGTTCCTGTTTCCTATCCTTTCTTTGACATCCCTGAATGATAGACTATAATGTAGATATATAAGCTAAATAAACACATTCCTCTTCAGGTTGCTTTTGGTCATGGTGATTATAATGCAAATTATATAGCATGATAGATATATATTTATATACTATAATTATGCTAATTATAGTATATATTATAAATTAGTACCAGAAAACAAACTAGAGAACCAAGAAAACCATTATGTCTGCCTGTCTCAAACCAAGTGTCTCAGTCTGTCATATGATGGCATATTGCAACTGATAAGCACAACAGTCTTGTTTCCAGTCTCTAGTCCCTTATCAACCTCTCCCTGTTTCAGTACAAGCCTTGTAATCATTATCGTTTCCTTCTATGAGCTTTCAGATCCTCAACACCAACCACAAGATTGCATTGTGGCTGTTCAAGGCAGAAATGCACTAAAATTCTTCTTCTATCTAATCTCCCTAGTGTTCTTCCATGGCAAAGACAGGACTGAGATGAAGTGAGATATCCCAGAAATCCAGTTCCCTAAGTGATAGGGTTCTCTTTAGTTTATGTGGGGGGGGGGACTTAATAATAAGTAGGCTGGGTATGTAGCGTGTTTACCTCTACCAACTACACAAAGCTTTTGATGTGATCTCTCAGCACTGTAAAAGCGAAGCATGGTAGGGTATGCCTCTAATCCCAGCAAGCACTTAAGAGGTAGAAGCAGAAGAATAGACAGACGTTGGAGTCTGAGTTATACGAGACATAAAGGGTGGGGAAATAACCCTTGACTCTTCATTTTGTTGAATCCTTCCTACCCAACAGTCAGTGTAGGTAGAACACAGGCATTTGGCGCCTTTTTCCTGGGCTACCATAACATACTAAAGTCTACTCAGTGTTGCTGAGAGCTGACACATGATTCCAATTGGACACAACATGAGCTTTGTACAAGCCCAGGGGACAAACAACCCCTTTTCCCTAAGATTCTATTTGTAGAACTGGCTGCAAATGATCGGTTTTCATTCTGTGGGAGCTTGACTTCTGTCACCCCAAGGGGGTGACATGACATTCCAGTCCAGGGTCTTCAGGGGGGGCTGGGACAATTTACACTTGTTTCAGTGAAATATGGCAACATGATGGAACAAGCAGCCCCTTCACCACTTTGAAGGATCTGTCGGTACAAGCCCTTTGGGTTGAACCCCGGGGCTAAAGGGATCTCCCACTTTAACCCCCCAGGAACAATGTATACATTCAGCAATGTATGCTCGTCAAGATGCAATAACACAGGCTTGTGGCAAATATTGATCCAAATGAAGTCTTTGGATTCTAATCATATCTAAGAGTGCTAAGATGATCCTTAAAATGAGACTCTGAGACACCCCTCCAAACCTCTCAGAAAGCCTGCCTTGTTCTAAGACTGGGAAAGGAGAATCAGTAAATACTAAGAACTAAGAGCAAACAGTGCCCTACCATTCATTTTCATCTCTGCATCCCCTTTGTGGAAAGGGCAGAATTTTTAACATTTTGGGGGGGTCTGTTGTCTTGTATTTTTGAGTGCCTATGGCATTCAGAAAAGAGAGATTTCCCACAGGAAAACCTGCTGTCAGCTCATAGGCTGGGCCATGAACTGACCCCGTTGTCACATTATTCATCTTCAATGACAAGATTCTGCAAGACCCTGTCATCACAAGGTCTCAGCAATCCAAATTTCATTACCCGCCAAACCGCAACCATAGCCAACAATTCCATCTGCATAAAAGTTGTGAACATCCTAGCCAGGGGCTTGGACTCAGAATTCTATAGGAAATTCGGGAAAGTTGCCCTGAGCATAGAAAAGTCTCCAGAAGGAGAGTTTATGCCAAGCAGCTACCACTTAACTCATGGCGCTAGCAAAACATGCCTGAAACTGGATGTAAGTCAACAGCCTCCTGGTTTGGAAAATAAAATATCCTCAAGACATGGGTAAGCCTTTGCCCTACACAAAAGGACAAGACAGGAGAGCATTCCATAGACTAAGTAATGAAACTAGATTCCCACCTTACTTCATATACAAGGAGAGCTCAAGGGTCCAAAAACTTAACTGAAGAGTTGAAATTACTAAAACCCTTAAAAGGGAAACATAAGTATGATTCTTAGGACTTTGGATTAAGCAATGCTTTCTTAGTAACCACAAACAAGAAAAAAAAAATCAAATGAACTCAATCAAAATCAAAAATGTCTTTTGGTTAAGAATGTTATTAAGAAACTGAAAATGAAAAAGAAAAAAAAAAGAGATAAGCATGGGGGGAGGGTAAGCACCTGTAAACCCAGAGGCAGGAGAACTGGAAGTTCAAGTCCCTCTCAACTATTTAGCAAGTTTCAGGCCAGGCAGAGAACTGTGAAGCCCCAGACCACACACATTCTATCTATTGGTAAATTATCATGTGCTGTTTGTTTACACTTGTTGGAAGGGGACTCTGGAGCAAGAGGCCCTCTCCTGTCTAAGATTCAAGCACAGTTATAACAAGTGTCCCCCAAGACTCCTTGTCCTTCGTCAGACTGAGCCCTGATGAAGAGAGAGGAAACAGGCCATGGTACATCATTCTCAGCAGGAGTTACTAATGGTTTCCAATGGTGTGAAAATGCCTGTGGTCGGAACAGGAAGGAGAGGCCATCAGTGGAGGCACAGTGGGAGCTCCGCTGTCATGGCTGCCACTTCCTGAGCTGGTTTCTGATGAGTGTGGAGGGTCCTAGTTTGAGGATGTTGCTTTGCTTGCTCACTCACTCAGACTACTGCAATCATCTCTTCTGGATATCTGAGCTCCTGATTTGACCATATTTCACTATCTATCTGCCACTACTATTGACTACTTGCTATTTGCTCTTTTGCTTGCTACACAATCAATAAGCCCACAAAGGTGTGAAGATACCCGAAAAATGCAGAGGAAAAGGCCAGGTATCCACACACACAAAAAAAATAAAACTGAGCAGAAAACAGCCCCAGTCACTGGCTCTGTGGTAGCCATTAAGGGAAGAAAAAACTTTTTCCTAAAGGCAAAGCCAGGAAGTTCTTGTGAAACAATATTAGAAATCCTACACACAAGACATGCCCATGGTCTCTCAAACATAAATTCAACTCTCTCTCTCTCTCTCTCTCTCTCTCTCTCTCTCTCTCTCTCTCTCTCTCTCTCTGTGTGTGTGTGTGTGTGTGTGTGTGTGTGTGTGATCCTTTGACAGGCTCGGTCAGTAGGAAGGAACCCCATTTTCTTATTCTCTGTAACTCAGAGGCACTGGCTAGGTACCACCTGAAGAGCAAATAGCAAGCAGCCCATAGAAGTGGCAGATAAACATAGAAATCAGGAGCTCAGCTATTCAGAAGAGATGATTACAGTAGTCTGAGTGAGTGAGCAAGCAAAAGCAACATCCTCAAAGTAGGGCCTACCACACCCATCAGAAACCAGCTCAGGAAACAGCAGCCATGACAGCGGAATTCCCACCGTGCCTCTGCCTCCGTTGATGGCCTCTCCTTCCTGTTCCCACCACAGGCATTTCCACACCAGGTTTAAAACTGAGCTATTCTTAGGGCCTGAGAACTGAGGATGCCCACAAGTCAGGGAGTCTGAGTTGAGTCTCCCATACCCCCAGGGCGAGAGACAAACCATCCAGTCAATAAGTGAGCTCATGAACTGGACAGATAGTTCTCAAAAAAGGAAACGGACAGGGACAATAAATACTTGAGCAAAGTGTTCAACACCCTTAGTCACCAGGGAAATGCAAATTAAAATAGATTTGAGAATAAATCCATCTCAGTCCAGCCAAACAACCTAAGTTCAGGGCTTAACATTAACACCCATGAATCATCATCAGATTCTTGGGTTTCATCAAATATCTGCATCTCACTCAAGCTCAAATTATAAGAAGAGAGGAGACTTTTAGCCTTTCTCGTATATTGTCTGAAGACTTTGCAAACAACCATTCTCAGGAAGGAAGAGAAACAAAAAGGTTACTGGGGTTGCTTTCTAACAGATCCTCTGGAAACTCACACTATGTCACACTTTGCAATACAATGAACAGATATTCCTGAATAAAGGATTGTAAGATCAAATAAACTTGGAAACTGAGTCTACAGTAGTAGAGTAGTTTTAATTAAAGAACTCAAAGGACAGAAGCAGGCAGATCTCTGTGAGTTCAAGGCCAGCTGATTACATAGTGAATTTTAGACCAACTGAGGCAGTATAGTGAGATGAAGCCTTGTCTCAAAACTAATAACAACAAAACATCCAAATTACCCAATGGGTAAGAGTGTGTGTGTGTGTGTGTGTGTGTGTGTGTGTGTGATTTATTTCCAAGAGGAGCATATATCAGACAGCATCTGTGGAGAAACTAACAAGACAAAGTTTTACGGGATACATTCATAATAATCATTAGAAAGTCAAATAGAATTTATCCCTACTATAAGATTTCTAAGGAAAAAAAATACACCACTACTAATACCAGTTTTTCATATGGGTTCTTTTTGCCTAAGGTGCCCTAGGGTGGGTTACTTTTAGTCACAATTAAGACTTCATGATGTGATTAAACCACTTTAATCCATACTTTCTATTGCCTCCTCCATCAATAGAGGCAGGTTAAAACTCGCCAGTACCTTCTTATATCTAAAATAGGTATACCAGGCTATGCCACCAACAGAATAATCCTAGAAAACAAGGAAAACCAAATATATGGATTAGGTATCTAAGCAATGCAAAAAGAAACCCAGCTGGTTTTCATGTGTCGGATGG
The DNA here is from genome assembly GCA_033318265.1 of Phyllotis vaccarum. Taxonomy (NCBI): domain Eukaryota; kingdom Metazoa; phylum Chordata; class Mammalia; order Rodentia; family Cricetidae; genus Phyllotis; species Phyllotis vaccarum. Next base: position 12,137,307 of record JARWLC010000008.1, read on the forward strand.
AGAGCAGTGGCAGACTAGATTAGATTAGAATCAAAGAAAAAGGCAGGACCGAGGCAGAGGGAAAGAATTTGTTGAACTTATAAGTAAAAACATCTTTCTGGGTTTTGTCTGTCTGTTTTTTCAGCCCAGGACAATATGCACACTAGGAAAGAACTCTAGAACTGAGCCACATCCCCAGGCATTGAACTCAAATACTGAAATACAGAGTCATTGAGGTTCTTCAGTGGGGAAAGGAACTCTCCTCCAAATGTGAAGACCTGAGTTTGATCCCAAGAACCTACGGGGTGGAGAGAGCTAACTCTTGTGTATTATCCTCTTACCTCTACACCCTGTGGCATGCACATGGCCCACCTCCATGAAATGAATAAATAAATATTTAATTAAAACGTACGATCTGAGCACCTAGTTGACCCTTAACAAATAGGATGAAAGAACAATGGGATAATTTAATGAATAAAGTGCCTTCAGTACAAACGAATAATATAATTTTTTTGATGATTTTATTAGTATTTAAAGCTAAGCCCTCAGGGCAGGCAATACATATCCAGCTGTAAATCTCAGCAGCTGGCCAGAGGAGAAAAATGGAGAAGTGGGAAAGCTATTCCCCTTCAATTGGCATTGAGGATCAGACACATGGTAGACAAGCGGGCGCTTGACAAGAGATGAAGACCATGAGAGAAAGGAGACTTTGGGGAAAATGAGGGGCAAGTGTCAGGGAACTGAGAGGTGTCAAAGAAAGCATGTTAGAAAAAGACAGGGGAATGTGGAGCCATTTTCGAATACTTCCTAAAATCAAGTCGATTTTAAAATCTACATAGATGCAGTATAATAGCTACTAGGAGGGTCAGGGATTCAGGGAAGGAAAAGTATGGTGTCTCATTAAAGCACTAATTATCCTATCTATTTCATTAGCCTATATTAAGGACTCCTCCCCCCCAACCCCTGTCCTGCTTTTCTTTCTAGTGAGTCTCCTGAGCAGTCCAACTGGGCCAGAGATTCTAGTCTCATGACTGGAAGAACTCTTCTCTCCACAGGCCTTTATTGCTATTCTAACACTGACCCTCTGAAGGTATAGCATTTAAATCACTTAGGAATCTGAGCAGAGCCTCCAAAATATTTTTGGCATCTTTGGCCTCCAGTAAAGTTGCCAAAAGGCATGAGAACATTTTTGGCTTTTAGGCAAAAAAAAAAAAAAAAAAATCTGATTGCCAAATCAATCTAATGTGTAATTTGTTTGTTACTGGTAATGGCTGCATTGTTTTGTAACAGGACATAGTGCTTTTGTCTAAGTGTGTCCCTTATTTCTGTCTCACGATCATCTTGTGTAGGAGGAAGGAAGGTATGATTATTCCCATTCGTAGAGTGACATTTTATCAACTGAACAGCTGCACCATTCAGGGAACTGGACAAGGCTCCCGGGAGTTGATGGTAACAATAACTCTTGGCCCTCAGAGATTCTAATGAGGAAGGCAGATGTCCAATGAGTTGCTGCAGGTTTCAGAAGATTACAATATGTACAGGAAGGCCTACAGACAAAGGAATATCACTCCAAGGGGGTTAGTGATTTACAGGGGGCCATACAAGAGCCAATTGACAGCTATATTTGTGGGAGTGTATGTGTGCTTGTGTTCTTGTGCATGTGTGTGTTTGCGTGTGTGTGTGTCTTTGTGTGTGTGTGGTGTGTGTATGCATGTAAGTTTATGCGGAGGCCAGAGATAGATGCCAAGTGGCATCCTCCGTTATTCTCCACTTTAAATTTTGAGACAGGGTCTCTCATTGAACCTGGTGCTCACCACGTCTGCTAAACTGCCTGGTCTATGAATTTCAGGGATCTACCTGTCTCTGCCTCCCTGGCATTAGGATTATAGCAGCTGCATCTGGCTTTTTATCTGGGTTATGGGAATCAAGTTTAGGTCCTCATGACTATGAGGCAAGTATTTTACCGACTGGGCCATCTCTTCAACCCCAATAGCCATATATTTAGAGAACAGTTAGAAAAACAAATGGATTGACTTTATCCAATTTAGAAAGAGAATTATCTTAATATGAAATACCTAGAGAGTTAATGTGAGGTAGAAGGTATTGAGTTTAGACATATCACTGAGAAGCTGCAGGAGATTGATCTGGATGCCCTGTGAGTTAGATGCCTCCTGTGAGGTTTCAGTGAAAAGGCAGTGATTTTGAATTCCTTCAGGGGCCGTACACACACACACACACACACACACACACACACACACACACACACACAGATGCATTAATATCAGCATCAAAGTTCAAGGTACAAACTTTGGGTCAGATTCATGGCAAGCCTTTGCCATTAACACTGCCACTTCACATGAGCTAAGTTTCCTGGGACAGGTGACTTAACATCTCTGAGCACCAAGCCCTTTATTTGCACAGAAGGGAACAACAATACCTATCTCAAAGGCTATCTATGGAATTTGGTAAAGAGAAGCGTGCACTGTGGCTTGCTAATTGTCTGACCCCAAAGCACCATGTTTAATAGAAGGATGAGTGTGTTCAATGAAGAACTGTAAGTGTGCCACACTCATGGGATATTGTCATCAGCAACACACTTGAAGAGGCAAACTCCCCCATGGTTTTGAGGCTGCTCTGGGAAACACATGGACATGGGATTGCAGTGGTTAGATTCAGGGACAGATGTTAAACTGTTGTTTCTAACTGTGGCCAGGGAGTGTTTCTTCTGAGCTGGGAGAACGTTTGAACCAAATGTTCTCAAAAGTCCTATCCAACTCTTAAATTCCATGAGAATAAGAAAAGCCAAATGGTTGCATTGTAGCAGCCAGGAAGTTTCTGTTCCTCTGAGGCAGCAGGAAAAGGTCACAGAGCTACAGCTGTGAAGCCCAGACCTTCTAGAGGCATGTCCCTCCCAGTCCCAACCCATCTTGTTATTTACAGCCTTAAAATACTCCTTTGCTCTTGTATTGTATCCTTCCCTACACCTGAGAACGTGTGTTCTAACATTCCAGAATGTACATAGATGTGTGTGTGTGTGTGTGTGTGTGTGTGTGTGTGTGTGTGTGTGTGTGTGTGTGTGTGTGTGTGTGTGTGTGTGTGTAGGGGATGCTAATATTTGTATTCTTTCTCAAAAACTTTTCATAGAAATACCCCTAAGGACTACAAAAAATTTTAATAATATGAACTGTGTTTTCCTATACTTGGTCTTCATCCAGCTCTGTTTCAGATCTTAGATCTCATTGTGAAAAACAGCAAGACCTTGTTTTGTAGAGATGCACAAGTAGTTTTCAGATTGTGCCATCTTCTGGTAGAGTCTGGAAAATAATCTAACAGGTTTCTTATTTTTCACACTAGCAGAGCATGGAATTCCCTGACTCCCATTCCAGGAAAGTGGAGCAGAAAATAAATTTGATCCATTCTTCTTGGGAGACAGCTGCTTGAATAACCTTCAAATAAAACCAGAACTAGTTCTATTTACTAAGTATCACATGTCCCTGCTAGAGAGCAATTGCTGGTTTAACTCAATATAGGTTCAGTCTCTAGGTGCCAATGATAATAGGCACAATGTTATTCAAAACTACTTTTGTGACTTGGAGACAAGGGGCAGGGGGAGGTGCAAGACCAAGATCTAGGATCTGAAATCTCTGTTTATTATAAAGGAAGGTTAATCAGGAATATATGCAAATTGGCAGGGTGGAGGGATGGTTCAATAGTTAAGAGCATTTGTTGTTCCTGCAGAGGACTTGAGTTTGGTTCCCAGGACCCATAAACTTCTTTTGAAGAATACCTTTACCTTCCCTGTCCCTCCCTGACTCTTCCTGACACTCCCTGACCCTCCCTCAGGCTCCTGGACCATCTCTGAAGCTTCTCTAATCACACAGTGACCACATGATTTTTTTTGAGATTTTTTTCTTTATTTTTTATTGCTTCATTATCTCTCTTCTGTAAGCCTGCTTTGTAACTACTCATAATTTTGCTCCTTAAAAGGATCCCAAGAAATGGATTTAGAACTCTTAACCCAACTTAGGAGGCAGTTTCTGGTCAGTTCTAGATAAAAATCTAGGTTGCTTCAAATTTAACTCAAATTATGGTAGTGGTCTTATTCTCACTAGTGGGGTTAACATTTTCCAAAGGCCTCAGTGTGGTTCAGATCACCCACCCAAATTCTAAAGCTGGACTTTTGCTCTGGAACTACAGAAGGGTAAGAGGATGCCTCAGGAGGCACATACCTTGAGATGTTCCAAGGTTCTCAGACTACCTTTGGATCTCAGAATATCAAGGTGAACTTTCACGTACTGAGAAAAGCAGCAAATTTCTGCAGAGGCCTTCTGGTGAGTTATAATCTGGTTCTGCTTCATGGGATCCCTGTCTGAGACATGGAGGGGGTTCAACAGGACCCTACTACTCTCCCATCCAGAGCAAAAAGTGAGACTTTGCACCACTCACCTAAGGTTCTTGGTCAGGCTTTATGTCCTGTTTGTCATGTCTTTGGTTCACTTTTACTGTCCATTTCCTGTCTTCTATGTTAATTGGTTTATTTTGGACATGGGGTGACTGAACTAACTGACTGTATAGGCAATAAGGCTAGCATGCATAACAGCCATCTAAGACCTGTCTTCTAAAGGATTTTGATAAACATTACCCACTGTGGCTAAGGAAAATTATGAGTATCCTATCACCGTCACCTCCAGACATTTTATAAAACTGAATGCCCACATTTGGGGTCGACTGGTCCTTTTAGTATACTTTCAATTCTCAGAGAGCCTGTGCAGTGGTTAATGTCACCCCCAGTAAGCTGGACCACCCAGATCAAATTGGATATATCTTGACTTGGGGGCTAAAGTAACTTCCAACCTGCCCCACTGGATGAAGGCCTGTATGGTCCTTAAGGGGAAAGGTGGCCAAGCCCTTGTCATCAACCGACCCTTTCAAGGGCCTGTAGGAGAGACCAATGAGATCCCTCTGAAAACTACAGGACTCACAGGAGAAAAAAAAAAATCCCTCCTCTCTCCATATAACCATCTTTACCCCCTTCTCCCCTCCTTACCTACCCCTCCTCCTTTGCCACCCCAATCCCACTACCAAGACCTCATTCTGCCTTCTGTCTGCACTCACACCTACCCCACCATCTACTTCTCCTCTACCTCTACCTCTCTTCTTTCCCCTACCTCTTCCCTACCTCCCCTGTCTTTCCCCCTCCCCATACCCACCACAAGGTCCCAAATGTTCCTCCCAACTTCTTCTCCAATTCTGGTTCAGGGATGACACTTCCTTTAGACCTCATTCCCCTACAACTGTTTGCTGACTACCTGTACATCCCTTTATCCACCACAGATCTCTACAACTAGAAGAGCCAGAGCTCTCTCTTTATCAGTAGGTCTCAATTCCTTAATTTCTCTAATTGATTCTATCTTTTTCAGTAATCCCCTCCCCCATGGATGACTGTCAGCAGATTCTCCATACCCTCTTCATCACTGATGAAAAGCAACTAATTTTCATGAAAGCAACTGAAGTGCTCCCCAGAATAGCTTCAATGGCTGGTGACCAGAGGGCAGAGGTGATTGACCATGCTCTTCCAAGGAGATCTCAATGGGACTATAACACAGAGAAAAGTAGGCAGCCACACAGTGAGTACCAACAGGTTCTGTTAGAAGGGCTGAAATGGGCAGTCTGAAAACCCACTAACCTATCTAAGGTAAGAGACATGAAACAAGGCCAAGATGGATCATCTTCAGCTTTTCTCAAGTGCCTCCTGGATGTCTAGGAGTTATATACCCCTATAGACCCTGGAAAATCCCAAGGCAATTAACCTGGCCTTTGTCACTCAGGTGAACCCTGACACATGTAGAAAGATACAAAAGATAAATGAGTTTGTAAGAAAGAAGAGGTCAGAAGTATTAGAAATAGCCCAGACAATATTTGATGGCAGAGAAAGCAAAGAAGATCTTCTGATAAAGAAGATGGACCATGCCACTGTGGCTGTACTACATCCGCAACCCATGCATACTGTGATAAAAGGTATGCTTTACAAAAGGGTCAATGCTCCCACTGCAAAGATATGGGTCATCGGAAATTTGCACTCCAGAAACAAGTAGCTCCCACAAGACCCACGCCAATCCTAGCTAGGGGGGATTGGCAAAGCCAAGGATCCTTTGAACTAGGTCCCCAGGAGCCTATGGTAACCTTCACTATAGGGGCCAACCTGTAAAATTTCTGGTGGACACAGGGGCTACTCATTAAGGAGACCTTTTGCCCCCTACCAACCAAACAATGGAAGTACAGGTGGTAACAAGAGATGTCAAAGAATACAAATGGACCACTGACCGGACTGTTAACCAGGACAAGGAACCGTGACTCATTCTTTCATCATTATTCCTGAATGTCCTCACTTTTTACTAGACAGCCACCTCTTGAGAAAGCTCCAGGCAACAATAGCACTCTCTGGAGACTCTCTTAGATTGCATTTGGAAGCCCCTGCTAAGGCTTTAATTATAACTGCCCAGGAGGTGAGAAATATCTATCTGCAACTCAAAAATCCAAACTATTCCCTGGAAGGGAAATGGGAAAAGTTGCTTATGCAGGAATTCCTATAGTTTGGAAGGATAGTCCTCCTGGCTTGATGAAACATGAGCTCCTATCATAACGCACCTAACATCTAGGGCAATGCCCATTTGAGTCAATGAATACCCCATCAGTTCAAAAGCCAGGGAAGGGATTATGATTCACATTGGACAACCCCTTGAATGAGGCATTCATTCTGGAATACTCCCTGGTTGTCTGTCCAAAAGTCTGGAACTTGAGACTATAAACTAGTACAAGACTTGAGAGAAGTCAGCAATTTTACCCGACTGTTCCAAATCTCTATACTTTGCTCTGTTTATTACTATCAGAATATAATGCTTACACTGTGTTGGACTTAAGAGATTCATTCTTCTCCATATCTCTGTCAAAACTAAGTCATCCCATCTCTGCATTTGAATGGGCTGACCCATAACTGGGCATATCAGGACATCTAACCTGGACCAGACTGCCCGAAGGTTTCAAAAGCTCTTTCACCTGGTTAATGAAGCATTCAACTAGGATTTAAATCTTCCATAGTAAATACCCTACGGTAACCTTACTTCAGTATGTAGATGGTTTATCGTTGGCTGCTGAAAATGGAAAGGACTACTTGAGAGCCATCGAGGCCTGTGGGAAACTCTAGCCCATTTAGGCAATTGAGTTTCTAAAACAACAATAACAATATTAACAAAACCCCAAATTTGCTCACCCCAGATTATTTATTTAAGATATGTGACGCCTGAGTCACCTGAGCGAGCTCCATCAAGCAAAGGCCTACAGATTGAAAAATAGACACACACGGGTCACTCTTGAAAGAAGAATGCCATTTATTGGAGCTCAGGGGAAGCCTTATATACTGGGGGTTGCCTTGTTCACTTTGAATAACCTCTTCAGCTCACAAGCAACACCTGACCTTAGCCAGCTTCTTTGTCCTCTGCTAACTTCCTAATTCCTAAATCCTTGAATCCTTGTGGCAGTTGGATCCATGTGAGTTGCCTTCTGATTCCAACTTTGGGATCATACCACTGAAAAGCAAATTACGTTTGGATACTTGGGGCCAAAAGAAGGCTGAAGAAGGCATCTTTCAGGCCTAAGATGGTATACCATTTCTTTCTAGGGAGCAGTGTACTGAGCAAGGTGTAGGGGTTTGGCACAGTGGGGTAAATGTCAACCACCCATTTGTTTACTTCTCTTAAATCCTGGGCTGGCCAATAGTCATTGGAGTGAGGTTTCTTTATGGGGAGTAAGGGGATGACCCAGGCCGATTATATGGATTGCAGAACCCCTTGTTCCAGTAGCTGCTGGATGTGAGGCATGATTCCTCATCTGGCCTCCGATGTTATGGGGTACTGGCAGACCTTAACCAGGTCAGCATTTGCTTTTAGTTCTACAAATATGGGAGGGCGGTGTCTTGCCAATCCCATCTCCCCTGTCTCGGCCCAGGAAAGGGGGAACTTTGGGAGCCAGGCTTGGATCTGGAGGTTGGGTTCTGGCATACTCTGGTAGAGTCTGTTCCTCATGCAGAGGGATGGTTAGTATGACATGAACTGGCTCTCCCATTGGGTGAGTCACTTGGACTCCTTCAGCCGAGAAACAAATTTGGACCTTCATTTCTGCAAGCAGGTCCCTCCCCAATAGCGGGTATGGGCACTCAGGAATAACTAGAAACGAGTGAGTTACCCATCCCATGCCTAAGTCAACTGCCCTTTGGGTAGTCCATCGATAGGGCTTGGTGCCTGTAGCCCCTTGTACCCAGGTCTGTCTTTCTACAAGTGGACCATTCGGGGCAAGAAGCACAGAACTCTCTGCTCCAGTGACTACTATGAACTGGACCGCCCCCTCCCCCACCTTAAGGGTTACCCTGGGCTTGGGGAGGGGGACCAAGTCGTGTCCTCTCTAATCACTATCATCTTCTTTTAAGGATGTCAGGATGATGGACATGTGCCCACTTGGCTCCTTCAGCTTGCCTTGGTTTTTATTCTTGGAGCAAATCCTCATCCAGTGTCCTTCTTCCTTACAATAGGCACATTGGTTCTTACCGAACCTTGGCCTGGGGCATCTGTTGTGATCTCGGTCTCCAACCTTCACTGCCAACAGTACTCTTTCCAACTGGGCTTGTCACTTCAGTGTCTTGGAAAGGTGCCTTTCTTGTCTCTTCTCTCTTTTATCCTCTCTGTCCTCTCTCTCTCCCTCCTTCCTGTCCTCTTTCTGTTCCTGTCTCTCTTTTATTTATACCTTTTCTGCCACTCCCACTAAATCCCAGAGGTTCTTCTCTGCAAGTCTTTCTAGAGATTGCAGTTTCTTATGAATGTCTAGGGTGGCCTGGTTAATGTAGGCTAAAATAACTGCCTGTTTTGCTTCCTCTGACTCTGGTCATAGTATTGTTTAAAAGCTGCCATTAGTCTTTCTAAGTAGGAAGCCAGGCTTTCAACTGCACCCTGTCTAACATTGCAAATTATGGCCTTATTGGTCAGCTTGTGTGACGCAGCTTTCAGACTTGCCAAAAGAGCCTGGTGATAGACTGGAGAGGCTCCCTACATTCTGATGTATTGTAGTTCCAAGTGGGGTGAGTGGAAGAAAAGGCTGCTGTGATCAGGACCAGGTCTGTCAATGGGGCACTGGTAGGACCTGGCACCGCTCTTCAGGCATTCTCCAAGATCCAGCTCCATTCCTCTACCGTAAACAGGGCCCCTAACAATTGTTGGCATTCATTCCAGGTGGGCTGGTGGATGAAAAGACAGTCATCCTGGGGGTCCTTAGAAAAGGGGGCATTTTTGGCCTTCCAATTATATAAATCACTGGTGACAAAGAGCCAATAATGAAAAGGTTGATTCCCATCATCAGGGGGATCTGCTGGTCGGAGGGGTAGGGACACCTTGGTATCAAGTTGTGGGGTTCCCCTCCCCATTGGCTGGCCTGCCCTCCCCTCGGATTCCCTGTGAGAGGTGCACTGGCACCAGAGCATGCTCCAGCTGTGGAGCAGTGGGTGGCGGTCTGGGGAAGTAGAAAGGGGGAAAGATTTCAGTTTCCGGTGTTTCTCCCTGCAAGACCAGTGACAACTCCTGTTTTGGCTTACCCGTGTCCTTGGGCCTGGTCCTTGATTTGGCAACCAGAACTGCAGGCATCTGTGGAGAAATAAAAGGTTCAACCCAAGGCCCTCTAGTCTATCTATTAGCCCCTCCCAAGTAACTACGTAGGGAACCTTGATATGGGAATGTCTTTCTGCATGCTATGAATATCAGTCTTTAAATAAAGGACTGTTTTGGCTATGGCAGGCACAGTAGAAAGAGTAGGCGGGAAATCATAGCATAGGTAGGAGGAGGGCAGAATCAGAGACAGATCGAGCCAGATGCCAAAAGAGGAAACATGTAAGGAACACAGGTGAGCCTTATGCCACGTGGGCAAACAGATTAATAAAAATGAGTTTAATTAAGATGAAGAAGTTAGCTAACAATGTGCCTAAGCCACAGGCCAAACAGCATGAAATTAATATGTGTCTGAGTCATTTTGGGGGCCTAAGCAGTGGCGGGTGGCTAGGTGCTCTGGGACAGCAGGTCTGTGGACTTTTGGCAGCCAGGTCAGAAACCTCACTGTAACAGAACCTGGTCTGGGTGGTCAGACCAAAGCCAGAAGACAATCTCTTCAGCTCAATGTATTGTTTCAGAGTCAAACGTGCCCCTGGCTGGCCAGCCGATGTTGAAGGTCGGCCATTCTGCAGAGCAAAAGGTGATCCACTTTCATTTCTTGACAATTACACTATTGTTACTGGCAGTATCCTGGACATCCTGCCAATGAGCAAGAGTTAAGTCTAGGAGTGAGGACGGGGTATTCCCCATAATGAGAGATGAATAGAGACCTAAACGGAAATGGATACCAAGAAGCTGTGACAGCAAACCGGTTAGAACACAAATAAAATACACAAAATACACAAAGACTCTCAACAATTTTTCCTGGGACAAAGCACACATTACTCTTTTGCTCGTCACTGGGTGGCCAAATTTCACAAATATAAATGCCTCCTGGTGGGGGCAAATCAAACAGTCGCCTCAGGGGTAGCCGCAAACGGGTCGGGGTCCATCAGCCCCTTGCCCAAAGTAGGGTTCGAGATATCTATATCATCCCCCCCCCCCCCCCCCGTGAACAGGTATATTCGCCACAGTGAGAGCCTACAAAATACAAATGCAGTCATCTGACACAAACTGGAAATAACAAACGAACAGACAGAAAGACTGAGCGCTCTTACTGGTTAAGACAGCTAAGACTGCCAATGGATCTTCAAACCCCTGGGGTCCTTCCAGGGTCTTTGGGAGTCCTGGGTGAGCCCCCAAATATTCTGCCCAGAGAGTGACCCACCCCCAGAGAGATCACCAGAAGTCTGAGGAATCCAAAATGCAAACGCAAGGTTTATTGAGTGCACAATACAAGCCAGGCAGGGAACTCATCCATGCACTCAGTACAGCAAGGCTAGGAGGAGTTCTGGAGTTAAGAATACATGTATCTTTTATAGGAAAAAACCGTAAACTGGGGTAAAAATAAGGAAACAATGGCAAACTTGGCCTCTTGTCTGTCAGGGTGGGTCAGAATTGGGTTTCTATTGACTGGCTCCAGGGCAGGGTTGAAGCATTCTGCAATTAGGCTAGAGCCGGCCCAGATGGGAGTTAGCCAGAGCTTTCCTTGACCTGTTTGCTAACATGGCTGCTGACTCTAAGATGGAGGAACTTTCGGTTCCTCACTGCTCATCTATGCCAAACGTCTCTTTCCATATTCCTAAAACTAAGATTAAAGGAGTGGACACCTCTCCCTGACTTTAGCTCTGTGGTTCACTGATATTCCAGACTAATTTTATCAAATACATATCACTACAGGATGATAATAATAAATGAGAAAGACAGACACAGAGTGAGTGGGGGGGTGCATACCTGTGGAGGTCAGAGAACAACTCTCTAGTGATGCGGGAATGTCTTTCTGCACGCTGTGAATATCATTCTTTAGATAAAGAGCTGTTTTGGCCCTTGGTGAGCACCGTAGCGAGAGACAGAAGCAGTGAGGAGGAGGGCGGAGTCAGAGACAGATAGAGCCAGATGCCCAAAGAAGGAACATGTAAGGAGCACAGATGAGCCACGGGCCACGTGGAAGACAGATTAATTAACAGAAATGGGTTGAATTAAAGTTAAGGAGCTAGCTAACCATGTGCCTAAGCTATAGGCCAAACAGCATGAAGTTAAGATAAGCATCTGAGTCATTTTGGGGGCCTAAGTGCGACAGGTGGCCAAGGGGTGTGGGACAGCAGGTCTGTGGGTCTGGGCCTCTGGCCGGACAGGGTCAGAAACCTTACTGTTACTCTCTAGGGTCTGTTCTCTCCTCTACTAGAGTTCTAGAATGAGCCAGATCATCAGGCTTATGCGGCGGGCACTTTTAGTGGCCAAGCCCCCCTCACTGATCAAACAGTTAATTTTGCTAGACCTAGGGATGCCAATAAGTGAGAGAACTGACATTTGAAATGGTAGCTGAGGCGGAAAGACCCTCCCTGGCTGAGGGCAGCACTACCCAGCAGGTAGGGATGTAGAAGTGAAAGCTGAGTTTTCCCTGAAGGGGCCATCTACGGCTGTCTCCATCACCAAGAAATTGAAGGCTCCAATTTCTGTTTGGACGCTCCCCAGTGACGTCAGCACCAGACTGGGCTTGATCATTGGCCTCATTTTGTGCTGAGGTTTCCATCTCAGTGGACTGAATTCTCCACCTCTCTAGGGTGCAGACAGCCATTGCTGGACCATCCAGCCTCCAGATGCAATAACTTCCGATCCGATAAATCTCCTTAGTTCTGTTTCCTCTTTGCCGAGGAGTGAGGAACAGCCTCTGCCATGCCCCACCATGCTACCATAGTATTCTTCCCAAGCACATGAGACTGTGTGGTGAACTGACTCTCCAAAACAGTGACCCAAAATAAAAGGAGGGTCCTTTATCTCTCTCAAGTATCTGGCCACAGCAAAGAGGAAAGCAACCGGCACCATCAGCTTAAGATATCAAAGGAAAAAGGTGCAGGTGTGCATTCCGTGGGTGTGTCTCTGATGAGCGGAGTCCTCCATTCAGGATTGATGGGTGTTTCAACAAACACCAACCATGAAATATGACATTATTGTTCCAAATAATAAATAATAATAGTAATAAAACTATTGAGTGTCAAGTCGTTAGTTCATTTTATTTTTCATGCTCTGAAAATCAAATGGTTTGCTCTGCAACAGTTTCATAACTGACCCTAGGAAAACCAAGTTCACATGAAGCACTTTTTACAATGAGGTATTGTTATGAGAACATACTATTGTGGATCTGTGTTTGATTCCCAACATTCACATCAGCTGTTTTACAACCACCTATAATTCAGATCCAATGCCTTTGGTCTCCACAGCACCTGGCTCACATACACATACCTACACACAGACATCTGAAAATAAGTAAAAAGTAAAAATAAGAGAATTAAAAACCTGTATTTTTCTAGTTTTTGCTTATATTTCAGCCTGCCAGCCAATCCCACCAATTTGATGCTTGCCAGTATCCGCATACATATGTTGCGCTTTCTTTAGGCAAATCTCGGATTGGCTGTGTGTATCTGGAGATCCCTGAATGACCTACCAGATCTTACTGAACTCAACAGACAGACTTGGACTCCACTGCACTCACTGCGTAATTACCAAAGTGAGCCAGTCCCATTGACTCACATTATCCAAGGAGGAGCCTGCAGTTATAACATGAGACACATGGTGGCGCTCTTACTCTACTCCAATGAGCCAAGCTTTCTGGTGATAAGGCCTGATCCAAAGATGTGTTTGCTGGGGTTTGCCGAGGTTTCGAGTCTGGTCCGTGACCATGACTCAGTGATGAAAAAAAACAAAAAACAAAAGAGATTGCCAAGGGCCGGTAGAATGAAGCTCACCGTCTCTGTGGTCTGGAAAAGTAGCTGTTTAGATGCAGCTTTCCTTTCACGGCCCTGAAGGAATCCCACGAAGTGCCCCCGTGAAGATTGAAACCCCTAAACCAGCAGAAAAGTAGATGCTGTGCTTGTGGAAGTTTGGCTGTCCTGTTATCTTATTCTCTGTACAACAAAAGACAACTGTTCCTTATTGTGGCTTTTCCTTCGTTTTCTTTCTTTTATTTACTTTTTTTCCCACATTGCCGAGAGTTCTCTAGGACTGAGGCCACCCATTTGCTTGCATATTTTTGCACACCGGACATGACTCATGCTGCGCCCAGGACATCTGCTGCCCACAATCCTGGACAGGATCTGTCTGTGCTTCTGTGCAACCGCTTGGGTTATCTGCTGGCGGTTGGAACTAAACCCTGTCATTTAGCTGTGAACTTAGCCACAGGTCTGAAAACGTCTTAATTCGTTAGTTCCTCTAAGTCTTATGATTTCTGTAAGAAAAGTTTAAGATGGCTTCCCTTTTGAAATTTCCCCTTTCACATGAGGAAATAGAACCAGATATATGGAGTAATGTTAACATCCGAGTAAGAAGCCATGGTTCCTGGGGCTGAGGGGATGGCTTAGTGGGTTAGATATTTGCTATTTGAGTTTGGATCCTCTGTATCCACGTAAGCTGGACGTTGTGACATGGCCCTGCAAACATGATTCTTGATGATGTGTCAGGGTGGGGTACAGACAAAAGGGTCCCTGAGTATTACTATCCAGCCAGTTTGGTTGAAACAATGACTTTCAGTGAGAGACCATGTTTTGTAGGCGAAGTTTACTTAGAAGGCACCAGTGCAGGATAGATATTTATTAAAATATAAACCAACACTCACGGTACAGGTAACAGTTTATAGCGGAGCCTGAACAGGGACTGGAGTCTGGAACGGTGGTCGAGCAATGGACGGACAATGGATTCCGATCCTGTCTCTCCAGCAGCCAGGAACCAGGAAGAGACTCCTCGTGTCCTAGAAGCCCCTTATCAGTGGGGTTGGCCACATCCCCTCCAGGAGCTCGGGACCCTGGATAAGCATCTTAGGACCTTATCAGCTGACACCTGAATCCCACTACAATGTTTCAAATAAGGTAGACTCATAGGCATATCTTGCCACATCAGTCATAAGTAAACAACTTGGAAGACTTAGAGCCAGAGGTCAGGGAGAACCAGAGCAAAGTAGTGTGTTTGGGACATGAAGAGACACTGCACTCATGACAACCACAACAGCTATGGTTGACTGCGCAAGACCTTCAACATCTTAGCACTGAGGGGAAATGACTCATGAGCCCCACCCATCATTGATGAGCCAGCTGAAGTTGATGGCTTTTGAGAGACAGAGAGAATCCATCTTCCTTAAGGTTATGGCCCTTGGTGGGTTGACTAAGTTCCCCACCCCAGGCAGCCTGTATCCATGAGTAGATGAGCAGTTGTCACCAACAGGCTTAAGAAATAATCCCAAAAGTTGAAAGAAGTTAGGGAAGGCATGAGGGGAACTATAACCAAAATACATTATCTGCATGGATTTTGGATTATAAAATTTAATAAAAATATTGTATTTTAAAAGGTATCGAGGATTAAAGGAACATATTAGATGTCAACCACTGGCCTGCAAAGTGGCCTGCACTCATACACACACACACACACACACACACACACACACACACACAAACACACAGGTACACACATGCATACACACAGGTACACACATGCATACACACAGGTACACACATGCATACACACACAGGTACACACATAGGTACACACATAGGTACACACATAGGTACACACGTGCATGCATACACACCCACACAGGTACATACACACAGAGATACACACACACACACACACACACACACACAGGTACACACACAGGTACACACATGCACACACATAGGTACACACATGCACACACACACAAGTACACACACACAGGTAGACACATGCATGCACACACACACAGAAGGAGGGAGAATGAGAGAATACAAGACTGTTGACTTACAGTCGGAGATGCCAACTTGCCTGAATTTCCACCCTGCAATCAAGCCCCCTCTCTTTCTGCAGTCCACAGCTCCATCTACTCATTCACATACTCACCCTGACTCACTTCTATGCTTCTACAGCCTTAAGCCCTATGCCTGTGGCTCATGACAATGTCATAGCCTGGAGTGGGGGCACAGAAGCATCACCTACCTGCTGTACTATAAGCAGACTTCATGTATACAGTCTCCCTCTCAGAGATATGCTTCCAGGTGGCATAAGAAAAGTCCCATGCAAACCTTTAGACACTAAACAAGTTGGCTTTTTAGGCCAACATCATTTTCAAATTGACAAGAACATAAATATAGTAAACTGGAGCACAGTTCAAGTTTTAATGTCTTTTGAATAGTATTTCCTTAATCTCTGTCTGGCATAGGAGTTGGGTTATGAACCTGTATTAGTTGTTTTACATTACAATAAAAACCACCCCAGAATAGTTGATTATATTATATTCTTTTAAAAGAGTTTTGCTTATTGTAATATCAAAGGTTCAAGACCATGACGCCTGCACTGGCTCGGCTATAGAGAAGGCTCTCTTGGCTACGTCATTGTCATTATCATTGGTGAAATACAATTGTAGAGGCATATAAAGGAGTGAGTCATGACATCACAGACAAACCACATGGTGGGTGGGAGGGTCTAGGTTCAGATTTTCATCATTGTTCTTTCTTGAGAACTTAAGAGTCTTACATTCTAAGGGCACGCCTCCAAGAGGACCTAAGGATTCCACCTGAGACCCCACTCACTTCCCACATTACCACACTGATGGTCAAGCCTCCAGTGCAAGGATACTTGGGAGCTAAGCCACACTCGACCTATAGTATTACCTTTCTCAATAGTTTATGCTGAACAATTCCTAGGGGCTAGGGTTAAGGTTAGAATTCATTGGATTTCGAGGTTTTGTAGAGCATCCTGAAGGTTCACAAACGTCATACCCTATGGCAGCTTCACAATCCTGAGATAGTGGATCATGGGCCTTTTTGATCTTTCAGATCACATGGACATCTCCATCCCAGGCCTTCCACCATCAGCACCAGTGGATGCCTCCTACATGGAGCTCTTTCAGTTCCCTGGTCCTCTGAAATCAACTTGATTAGCAGAGACTCCAGAATACTTGCTTAGTACATCCAGCTCCAATACAAAGCCACTGCCCTGAGATGGTCACTGTCTCTTCCACCACTATAAAAGCTCCCAATTGTAAGGCAAAGCAGCTTTGTAACTTGACTGAAGTTGAGGATAAACAGGTCCTTTTGGTTTAAGGCCCAGCCAGCTTTTGCACATGTACACACACACACACACACACACACACACACACACACATACACGGCTTCAGAAATGCACTGTTCTGTGGCCTTTCCAATAGATCATGAAACACTCAAACAAGTCAACTCTACATGCACAGATGTTGACATTGGAGTCACAGAAGTTAGAGCCCATCTCCTATACCTTGAAGGCTCAGGGGGAGAGCACTGGCCGCCTATGCTGCCCATTCACAGTGCTGTATATTCACGATGTCACCAGATCCCATACCGTCAATGTGTGCTCTCCGAGGCTCAGATGCCTTAAATGTTGCTGCCCCTGGGGAAGCCAAGAGCTCTACACTACTGTCAACTTTCTAAATCATCAGTCACCCAGCAGCCACTCTCTGAGGCCATAACAGTACCACTAGGGAAACTCAAGGTCACATTCCCCAGGACTCCAAGCATTCAGTGAGTGGACCTTGTGTGTGTTGCTTCTTTCTGTCCATAGATGTCTCATGTGCTTCCCACAGCTGAGGAAGGACAAAATGTTATTTGTTGGTTCTTTGTGCTTGGCAGAGAAAGCCTGTGCCCTCTCACTTCCTGATGATAAGGCTTCAGCATTACCTAATGCCTCAGGGGCATTTTGATCAGCTACAGGTTGAAGGTGGAGCTAGGAGTCAGGGTGGCTCTTGCTTAACATTTGTGAAATTCTGGGTCCCTATTCTGGTGCCAACAAATAAACACCAGATGCAGTAACCCATGGACACATCTACCCCTGAAACTCCCAGACCTATATTCAAACACCCTTAGAAATGGATAAAAAGATCCAAAATGAAATCAAGGCAACAGGGCATTTGAAATAAGCTGAAAGGTCCAGGATCAATAAATTACAGTTAACTGATAAAAATGACTTTCAAATCTTCCTTAAAACTTCATCAAGTCCTTGCTATATTCTGGGCAGTATATTAGGTGCCTTCTATAAGCTTTCTCATTGAGTCCTTTCATCAAAGTTTAAGACAGTACACTTATAACCCACAATTAAAACTGAGAGAAAATACTAAGGCTTGGTTGGGTTAAGAAAACTCCCAAAATCATATAGGAAATTCTTGGTCCCTCCTCATTTTTTTAAGGAAGAGAAGGAGACGCAGATGGAAGAAGGGAAGGAGGAGGGAGAAAAAAGGGGTGAAGGAAAGAAGAAGGGAGGGAGGGAGGGAGGGAGAGAGGGAGGGAGGGAGGGAGGGAGGGAGGGAGGGAGGGAGGGAGGGAGGGAGGGAGGGAGGGAGGGATCTAGGTAAAGTCAAGTTGAGGAATCTCTGAAGAATAGAGAAAACAGCTTCTTTGTTTCTGTCATTCTGCCCATGCTGCGGGGTTGCAGAGAGATTGACTGCCAATGTCTTTAGGTGTCAGATGCCTGAGTGCTCTTCCCATGCAACTACCCACCCCCAAAACCCAGACCACTGGACCTACGTCATTCCTCAGGCCTGAAAGCAAATAATTGGTCTGAGTAGTTTTCGAGTGGTTCCTGCTGTCACTTGAGGTCAAGACAATGTTCTGCTAGAATGAAGGAAGGACAGGGCTCTAAACAGAAGCAGAACAGGACTGTTCAGTAGGCCTCTGTTCTGTGGCCAAGACCTCCTGGGCTGTGGCCTGGCTTCCCTATGAAAGCTGGAGCCATAGTTAGTTCCCAGTAATCAGAGCCCCGTGAGTCCTGCTAATCACAAATTAGAGAGTCTTGTTACTACTGCAGGCCCTTGTCTCCCTGAACCATTTATAGACTTCTATCAGCCATAAGTACCTTGTGACTTCTTCTATCAGCCATCACTACCTCATGACTTCTTAAAGCCCTTGCCATGACCTGAAGTGTATTAACTTGTGTTTACTTTCTATTGTTCTCCCACAAATTATGCCATTAAATTGTTTACCAAGCACCTATAACATCTTCCAGGCCTTTGGTAAATATTTTGTTGAAATATATGTTCCCTACATTCAGCCATTCTCCACATCACCTCAGTTCAGTATCGCCTTTCGCCTCTACTGTCTTGGTTCAAGACCTTTATCTTCTGAGCCATCCTCCATGTTGTTTCTCCAAGTTTTTTTTTTTTTTAATTAAAATAGTTTTTCTCTAAAGAAAAATAATTTCTTCCAGCAGTGATGATGCAGCCTTTAATCCAAGCACTAGGGAGGCAGAGGCAGGTGGACTCTGGGATCAAGACCAGCCTGGTCTACAGAGTGAGGTCCAGGACAGAGAATCCTGTTTCAAAAAATCAAAATAATAATTAATAATGATAATTTCTCACAGAATATATTCTAATATATTATATCAAATAGATAATATCCTCTTCATGATTAAAACCTCTTAGACTGATAAAATTCAGATTCTATATCATGGATTTTAAAGACATACTGGATAACTTTCCAGCTTCAATATCTTGTCCACACTCATTTCTCCTCGGCCTCATCTGTGTGTTACGATCTTTTTCTCAGATACTGAAGTCTGGCTTAAAGTTTCTTAAACACGTTTGACCTGTCCCTCTGCTCATCCCCTTTCAGCATCTCTACAACCAGAGAAAGGATAAGAGAAAAGCATGTGATCTTTTTCCTGTTATAGAAGATGTGGGAATGTTTCCATACTTCTATCATAAACCATAATTGTGTGATACTTCTACTACTAACTTACATGCCTAATTTCCTAGCTACACTGAATGTTCTCTGCAGGGAGAGATTATGTTTTATTTATCTGTATATCTCCTGAAACTAAATTAGAGTAAGGATTCAGTAAGTATTTGTTAAATGATACAGGCAGAGAGAAGATAAAACATATACTCATTTCAAACTCCTTCTGGCTGCCAGAGGCTAAGAATATTCTTTCTCAATGTTCAGGCAACTGGAGCACAGGGCAGTTTCCAAGATGGTTGTCCTTGTACCTAACATATCTATCTATCTATCTATCTATCTATCTATCTATCTATCTATCTATCTGTCTGTCTGTCTGTCTGTCTGTCTGTCTGTCTGTCCGTCCGTCCGTCCGCCTGCCCGCCCACCCACCCACCCACCCACCCACCCACCCACCAACCCATCCATCCATCCATCCATCCATCCATCCATCCATCCATCCATCCATCCATCTATCTATCTATCTATCTATTTATCTTCTCTCTCTCCTCTCTCTCTCTCCCTCCATCTCCTCAGTTTCTGTCCCAAACTTGCTTTACAAACCAGGCTGGCCTCGAATTCACAGAGATCCACCTGCCTCTGCCTTCCAAGTACTGGGATTAAAGGCATGTGGCACCTATGCCGGTCTTTCTATATTTCTCTTAATGAAAGCTCCTCTCTGCCTTTAAGGCTTCCCCTCCTTTTAAGGCTCTGTCAGGTCCAGATCTCCATGAAATCGTAGTTTTCCACCTAATGTTCTCCCACCCACATCAGGGTCCAATCCTGTCCTTAAGACTATTTCATTCCAATAAACTTTGCTCTGAGAAGGAACTATGACTTATGGGTCATCTTTCTTTCTAGGGTGACCAATGATGCTTCTTTTATTATATTTTTCAGATATTATTAATTTACTTCAATAATTACAACATATCAAATTGTACCTCTTCCAAAAAAAATAAACGGATGTCTCCAGACTATCTCCAGACATATCAGTGTGACACTATATGGGAAGAAGAAACCTCAGATGTTATTAGTTTTGGGTGGAATTTTATTCTATCTAGCATCTGCTCTTCTTCACCATTGTAATTGTTTTTCTTAACTTTATTCTTTTCTTAATCTCGTCCTAGTTTTGGATAGACTCTACCGTGGTCTTTGTTGGGGGGGGGGGGGGTATTCACCAGAGAAGACTGCTCAGAGAAGGGTTTAATCCAATAGGAAGTCTTTATTGGCCAGCTGGCAACTACTCTGGGTGTCCAGGATCCCAGTGTAGTCCCAAGACTTTGTCAGGATGAGCTGTTAAGCACAAAAACCATCTTCTGGGTTGACACACATCAGTTAATAAGAGAGTCAGCCAGGAGCAGAATTGCAGAAGCTAAAAAGTAAGATTAGAACACTTTAGACTTTTCCAGAACTATGAGCTTTGATGGATTAAATATTTGCTTAAGTTTAGGCAGGTGATACTGTCTATGTGCTGAGTTTTATAGCCCAAATGGTACTTCTATCATGGAGTCAGTAGTGCTAAGATCTCGGGCCTTTACATATAAGGTTTTTTTTTTATGTAAACATATGTTTCCTGTACTGACTTCCCAGACCCAAATAAACACACATAAGCTTACATGAATTATAAATGTTTGGCCAATAGCTCAGGCTTATTACTAACTAACTCCTACACCTCAAGTTAAACCATATTCCTTATTTACACTCTTCCACATGCAGTACCTTTATTAGCATGACACATTCATCTCCTGCTCCTTCTGTGTCTGACTGCCAGCTCCTGACTCCTCTCTTCTCCTTCCCATCTTAGTTTGGTCACCTTACCTATACTTATACTTCCTACCTGGTTGCTGGCCAATCAGCATTTTATTAAACCAACTCGAGTGACAAATATTTACTGATTATTCCATAGCACTTACTTATTTTGCTTACAGCAAAAGACTCTGAAATCTGTACATTGACTTCATCAGTCAATGGTGGGAACTCATCAATTATGATCTCTTTAATTATTTATTGCCTCACCTTATTCCTCCTTTTTCTGGAACTCCAATTATATGTGTTACTTTCAGAAATGTTCATGTTCCCTAAACTTTTTGATGTGTTTTTCAATCTCCATCTTAATATCTGTAATTCAGTCTATTCCTTATCCTCTGAAACAATTTTCTCATGTGCCCTTATATAACTTTCTATAACAAACAAAAAAAAATAAGGACAATTTGCTAAGCATTTCTTTTTATGGTTCTAATCCCCCATTAAATCCACCTACTGTGTTCTTAATTTCTTATTTTTTAAATCAATAATTTTGACTTGCCTCATTTTGTACATAAATGAGATCATTTCCAATTCCCTACTGAATTCTCCAGATTGCAATCTATATTAAACATATTTAACATACTTATTTTAATGTCTGTATCTCATTGCAGTCTGGTTTGCTTTTTAATATCAGGTCAGTTGGCCCTATTTCTGGGCACGTATGATATTTTTAGTTGGCTGTCAGGCATTTGTACATTAAAAAATAATATGAATTCCCAAGCTGGAGATTCAACTTAATGGTGGTATATTTGCCTTCAATAGCATGTTGGAGATTCTGGGATTTGATACTCAACATTAAAAACAAACAAACAAAAATAGAAAGATATTCTTGATAATGTTATTTTCTTCAAAGATGATTAAAAATATGTGACTTAGTTAAGTCACCTCCACCTGAAGACAAAGGTCACACAGAGCTGTCTTCAGGCTGTATGAGAGCTGGTGAATATCTGTTTCCCCTGGATCCTGGTGTGTAGTAATTTAAGGGATTGAACTGAAAGCCCAGAGCTCTCCCCAAAACCCTCCAAAGAATGCCTCACACATCTTTCTTGTGATGCCTACGCAACACTGCCTATGATGCTGCTTATCAACCCTCCCCCTAGGATGCTTATCAAGCCTTTTGTCTTAAAAATACATTAATAAAATTAAATCAGCATTTAGTTGTCTCAAAACCTTCGATTAGCTTCTGATTCTCTGTGACCCTCTTCCATTTTGGTTGAAGAGGAGACAGAAAGATTGTAAAAAGCCAGAGGTGAAGGGTGGGTAAAAGGAAACAGTGTTTTCTGGATACAGCAGGACAGCTGTACAAACGAATTCACAGCAGTTGAGACAGCATGCAGAAGACTTGTGCCGGTTAAATCCAAACAAAATTTCAGCATTGGGAGGGAAGGGCATGAAGGCCCTCTCCTGGCGAAACATCCACTGGGAATTAGTAACTTCTGGGAGAGGCAGAGTCATTTTTCTCTAATGGTGTGTCCCTCTGATGGGTAGACCACCCTCCATGATGGATATATGAGCAATGCAAATTGTACTAGGTGGGTTTTTTAAAAAGACACAAATTTGAGTGGATAGAAAGAAGAAATGGATGGACCTTGAAGGGTAGAGAGACTGGGATAAATATAATCAAAATGTATTGCACAATATTCTCTAAGAACTAACATAAGAATGAGGAAAAATCGAATTGGACTTCAGAACATAGAGGTCAGGAATCATCAATGATTTCAAAGAGAAACTACACTTAGAACATGATGCTTACTTCCTTGCAGCTCCTGTTCTCAGGGACATTGGCATCGGCAGTTGTTCTGGTTCCCTTAGTGATCCTGAACCCAACATCCGTCCCCTGCAGGCACAGCACAACTGAAGGCAACCTCATTTTGTTCTGGAGACCTGTGGTGTGGCTGGCAAATTCTCTGAAGGGAAGAAACCAGTGTGGGTCCACCTCAGGGCTTTTTCTGCTCCTCAGAATCTAGGCCCTGGGGCTCAACCGCTTTGGCTGGCTACCTACCAGCACCTTGACAGAACGAGTTTTTGTTGTCTTATATTCCTTTGTTTGAATCTTTCCTGATTGCTCTTGGTGACATGGTTGTATGGTTTCAAATCATTCGTTCTGTCCAATCTTCCATGTTTAAAGGTGGGTCACATGTTTGTAAATGATACACTTTTCATGGACCTTCCAAGTCTAGAAGACTTTTTGATAGATTTTTGTAAACACCTAACAAAGAATTAGCGTAAGTTTTACATGAACTCCTTCTAAAAAATAAGCTAAAATTAAATGTTGTGGGGAGAGAAAATAAAGAATAGGCATAAAACAATGTTGTGAATCTGTAAGTAGACAGATCTAAGTGTGAAAAGTTATCCAGGTGTGCGACAGCAAGAAATGTATGTCTTCATGTCCTGTGTAAAGAGAGTAGAAGGCTTGAGGCTTCTGTCTCTAAGTATATTCGATGTGTCCATGTATGTATTATATGTCTTCACAGATGTTTATGTCAATATGTGCATATGTACATTGTTTACATGGAACCAAACTAACTTAGAATTAAGTGGGTATTCATAAAACTTAAACAAGAATAGAAACATGTATGCAGTATAATAAATGTAATCTTACATTTGTATCAATATACAAATATCCACACTAGTATAAAATATTTGAGACTAGTAGTTGTTCAAAAGTAGATTCAACAATCCACCCTTTTATCCCATCATTTCTATACTGTATCCCTTTTTTCCCCCTCAGAACAAGATTCCTAAATCTAATCTCCTTCATTTAGTTTTCCCCCTGACCATGACCAGTAAAATTTGTAACCAATCCCCCTAAATGATGGCAAACACCCATAACCCACTGAATGCCTGAAACCTTCTTCACCCTACCTCTTGAGAATGTGGGGTTTGTATTCTCTAAACTGCTTCCTGTTATCTGAGAATGACATCTTTGGAGAATCGAAGAAAATTGAGATAACAATCAAGTCTTGGAAAAGGTAGCCGTAACATTTGTTGTCTAGTCTGTGCAACGGAGAAGTGCCAGGCTTCTCTGCAGTCCCGACTCAA
Source organism: Phyllotis vaccarum (assembly GCA_033318265.1). NCBI lineage: Eukaryota > Metazoa > Chordata > Mammalia > Rodentia > Cricetidae > Phyllotis > Phyllotis vaccarum. Next base: position 12,161,584 of record JARWLC010000008.1, read on the forward strand.
GTAGTCTATGCACCTGAACCATCTTATCTAACTGATTTAAAGCTGTCCTGAACAGTTTTTAGTCTAAAGATGATATCTGAGTGGTGTTTATCAGTTTAGTGGCATTATCACAATCCAGGTGGTTTCGTCATTGTGGGGCCCCAACATCCTTTTTGGAGACTTCAAATGTCACTGCTAGGCTGGAAAGTCCGGGACAGAAACCTCATATTACAGGTTGTGCTTTCATAACTAATAATAAGTCTCCATGTCATTTTTTTATGAGCTATGACCCAAAAAAATAATCTGCCTATACCTAGTCATGACTGAATCAACCTGTTCATATTCTTTCTTTAACAATCTCTATTTTGATTTTGTTGTTATTGTTTGTTGTTTGGCAGTGGTAAAAGTTGAACCTAGGTTCTTACACATACACACACAGAAAGAAAAATTCTCTTCATGGTCTTGTGGACTCCAGGACAGTCTTAGAGCTTAAATATAATTGTTTTTAAGATTGTAAAATATTTCATTTTGTGTTTTTTTATGCTCATATGTTATTATTTGTTGTGGTTTTATGGCTGAGATTGGGGGTTGGCTGATTTTTTTTGTCTTAATCTTGACATCACACTTTCTTTTAATTTTCCTTTTCCTGAGCATGCCTTTTTAAATGTTTTCATCTTCTATGAGCTACTTTGTATTAAATGTGTCTCTTTACTCAACTTAGACTGAGTTTGATTTTTTTTAACCTGTCATTTTTAAAAAAAATTATGTTATTTAGCCCATTTATAGTCAATGACATGCTGGATAGGATTAATTTTAATTTGTTTGAATGTATTGGCTTTTGTACATGGTTCTAAATAAAGTCAAAGAAACAGTGATTATGGAAAACTAACATTCCAGCAGAGATTTGGTGTTATGTGGATAGCACTTAATAAGGATTAATGTGTTTTATATTCCCCGGGATGTATAACATTGGGCATACTGAATATTTACAATCTAGTTGTAAATTCTCTTCAAAGAAAACCAGTGAGAAAAAAAACAAAACAACAAAAAAAAAACAGCATGCTATCCTTCCCATCTCCTGTTTCCAGGGCCCAGAGGAGCCACAAACCAGTTAGTGTGAAGGGTTTTATTTTTCCTGTGCACCAATAGGCTCTTCCACCCTCCTATCAATGAGCTCTCAGCAGCTGGCCCTCCTTTCAAGAAGTGAAGGACTTCAAGCATGTGGCATCTGGGACTCCCTCTGCTGCTCAAAAGAGTTGGAAACCCTGCTGTTTTGCAGACATGAAACTCCAAGCTGCCCAAAGGGAGAAAGAGATTGTAAGAAAACTCCTTCATCTCATCCCTTCTTCTCTGTGCTAACAGGGGAAGCTTGAGAAGGAAGATTGGGGAAAGCCCCAGCACTGTATAAACCAGATGATGATATATGCCTACAATCCCAATATTTGGGAAGTTGAGGCAAAGAGATCAAGAACTCAAGGTCATCCTCAGCTACATAGTGAGTCTGAGGCCAACCTGGGCTATATGTAAGTCTATCTCAGAACTCAATGAAGGAAAGAGCTTCATGGTCTCTCAGTCAGTATTAGCTTCTCTTCTCCGTCACAGACTTGGAGTTTCCTCCCTCCCTCCAATGTCTGTACCTTTCAGGTCCCATATTTATGTGGAAAGAGACAGGATGTTAGAAGGGTCTGTATCAGGTGACAGTGATAAGAGAAGGGACAGCGAGGCAGGTCTTTAGCAGGATCATGTTTGTCCTATGAACTCAGCACTGTGACAGGAAATATCTGGCTTGTCCTTCCGCTGAAGCTGAAGGGATCGCAGAGATCAGAATTGGTCCATGTCATAGCGGTGGCTCTGTAAGCCCAAAATCTGATGGTCAGGAGTCTGCTACAAGGCCACAGATGAGGTCAATGTTTCTTTTGCTCAGGGTTGTTAGGCTTTAACAGATAGAATGAAGCCCATCCATATTATAGAAGAAAATTTTCTCTAATTGAAGACTGCCATATGGATTTAAATGTCACTTTTATCTAAATACACCCTCACAGAAATATCTTGAACACTGTTTTGACCAACTTGATGGGCATTGTAGCTCAGGTAAGTTAAACGGTAGAATCAATCACTATAATTGTGTGCTGGCTACTTTTCCTTGACTGTGGTTAAATACCATGATAATAAGCAACGTAAGAAAGAAAACGATTTATTTTACCTCACCGTTCCAGAGGGATAGAGTCCATCATGGCAGAGAAGGAATTACAACAGTCAAGGAAAACATGAGTGAAGGATCAGAAAGGTGGGTGATCACATTTCCATTCACAGGAGGGCGGGGGGAGGGGGGAGGATTAGGCAAAACTATAAACTCAGAGCCCAATGGCATGCTTCCTCCAAAACTCTCTCTCCTAAAGGTATTATAACCTCCCAAACATTGCCACTAGCTGAAAACCACATGTTCAAATCCATGTACCCAAGGGGGACATTCCTCACTCAAATCACAAGTGGAAACAGACTCTGGAGGACACTGCAATTCACTCTTCCTTCACATCCCTTATTCTTGAATCATTCATTTATTCATCTGACTTATTTAGCCTTTCTATCTCTCTCGGGTCATTTAGTCATCAAATGTTGTCTCTATAGCTCTATAGAGGACACTACCCAAAACACATATTCACAGGAATCTTCTGCATATGTTTGCGAACCACCATCGACTGCTTTCTTGGGGATTCTCCTTTCCTCCCCTTTTTTTGTATCTTTGTGCACTTAGACCTCCTGACATAATCATTCTACAAGCATGTCCTCACACTCAAGGCCACCTATTTTGGGTTCAATGTGGTTCTTCTTTCCATGGAATCTGTCCCTTCACAAAAAAGTTAAAGATAATGAGAAAATAATTATGAGCAGGGAATAGCAAAACTTTGATTTAAATTCTCCCTGACCATTTCCTGATTGAATACTCCCGAAAGCTATCTTTCTTATATCAGGCTTCCTTAGAAACACAAGTGCCTCCTTACGGGTTCTTTTCCCTTTGTTCTCCTTTGGTCTTGTCAGGGGAGCTTATTTTGCATTTCCAGCTGACATGAAGCACCCAGATTCTCAATATGCCCTAAATGGCTTGTGATTGACTAGCTCACTCAAGAAAACAAAGGGATTTGGGTAAAGAAAAACAGATGTCTTTTCAAAAAGATTTTTAAAAATGTGTGCGTTCAAGTTATTAAATGTGATGGCCATATTTATAAATCACAGAACCAGGGAAAGGTCATTTCTTAGAAACCCAGTGTCAAAGCTCTGCCCAGGGAGGCTCTGCAAAGATGAACATGATGGAGGAAACATAGACGTACACACAGAGGAAAGCTTGAGAAAATGTAGACACCACTTTTAACTACCAAACAGCATGCACATGGAACAGAATCAAGGGTGAAAAGCTGTATTGATGATATGCATTAAGAAAGATAGAGCAGTCATTTTCTTCTGTTATTAGGGTCTAACCCTCATCAGTGTTACAGATTTCCCCACTCCACAGTGCCCCTCCCCCCTCCTTTCTCTACACTCTTAATAAGAAGTGTGTTTTTTCAAACACCAGCTGACTGGGTTATGTCATCCAATAAACTATTAAAGCTTTGCTTCATAACTCACTGGTTTTTTGGGTTGTTTTTTTTTTAAATGAATTTGTGTTTCTTGGGTTCCCCCCCCCCAAATATTGCAAGATTGCTAGGGCCTGTGTCCTTGAATTTCTTCCCCATGTCCCTCAGAATATTGCACACTGCCTACAAGTTGTTAAGTATGATCCTACTTTATTCATACCCCTAGATAACAACTCTAAGGCACGTACCTTTTCACTTAGGGAAAGAAAATGTACTATCAATAAAGTCTATGGCAAAATGCTTTACTGCATAAGTATAAGAACTTGATTTTAGATCCCTTGAACCCACATAAAATCCAAGCAAGATGGCTCATGTTAATAAGCCCAGCATTAGAATTGGCTGTGGGTCAGGTAACAGAGGAAGACAAATTCCTGGTGTTTGGTGGTCAACCAGTCTAAATGAATCAGTGAGCTTAAATGTAGAGAGGTTAAGTAAGACACTGGACATTTCCCATAACCCTCCACATGCCCATGCACATATGTGCATTCACAAAACAGTCAACAGCAATCTTATAAGCAGTTGGATTGTGCTCGATGTTTATTCTGTACCAAGTTCTAAGCACTTGTATTTCAACCTATTCAAAATGCAATGAATCTATGAGATGATGCTCATTCTATTTCTCTATTTAGATGTTAAAATTGAAGCACAAATAATCTAAATTTATACCTTATAAATGATAAGTTCACTGCGGGAATATGTTTCACATTTAATAAAAACCAGTCTGAAATATCAGAGTCAGTCAATCCAGGATGATCAGAGTATGGTGATTTATATCTTTAATCCCAGCACAGGGAATATCCGGGAGTGGTGACCTATGCCCTTAATCCCAGCAAATCTGAGTTTGAGGCCAGTTTAGTTTACAGAGAGAGTTCCAGGCTCCCAGGCAGGCAGTGGTGGGGCCACACCTTTAATCTTAACCTGGATATGAAACAACTGGGTGAAGAGGATATTTAAGGCAGGCATAGAAAGACAGATGAGGCAGTAGAAGCCAGGAGGAGTGAGGCTGAGGAAGCTGGAAGACAGCTGGGTGAGATTTGACTGTGGTGTTTACTCTTTTTGATATTTCAGCCTTTCCCTGATTATCTGGCTCTGAGTTTCCTTTATTCGTGCAACAAGTCATAGTTGGCAGAATTCTTGCCTAACATTCTTGATGCTCTCACTTGAATCCCTGGCATAACATGAATCAGGCATAGTGGAGCACACCTCTAATCCCAGCTGGAGACTGAAGCAGAGTAATCAGAATTCAAGGTCATCTGAGCCTACATAGCAAATTGAGGGCAGACTGGATTAGAGCCCCTGTCTCTACAAAATAATATAAATAAATAAATGAATGAATGAATGAATGAATGAATGAATGAATGAATGAATAAATAAATAAATAAATAAATAAATAAATAAATAAATAAATAAATAAGAAAAAGCAGTTCTGAAGTTAGCTCTTGTTCTATGTTTACAAATGATGTTCAAAAGCCTTCAAGCAATGGAAAGATAGACCCAGGAGTCATTTAGAATTATGCCAAGTCTCTCACCTATAAATATTTGCTTCATGTACTCAACCTGAGTGGCTTAGATGGCTCCCCATCATGTACAGAGACCACCTAAATAATAACATCTTCCATTCAAAGGCCCCCACGAATTTTACCTGTCTAGTCTAGAACACAATCTCCCCTTCCCCCATTCTGTCTCTGATGCTAGGCAAGTCATAGAAAATGCCTCACATTGTTTCCCTGAGGCTACTTAGCTCAAATCCTCTTGGTTATGGTATGTCCCTACACCCCAAAAACACTTGTCAAAAGTCAAGCCCTATCCAAAAACTTGACCTTCTTCTGTTGGTTTCCAAGCTTTCTTTCCCAATAAGCAAGGTCTACAATGATGTCACCATTAATGACATTGCATTCAATAATCACTCTGAAACTCATGGAAAAGGCACAAAGTCAGAACCAGGGTGCTGTATCTCTCTCTCTCTCTCTCTCTCTCTCTCTCTCTCTCTCTCTCTCTCTCTCTCTCTCACACACACACACACACACACACACACACACATATACACACACACACAACCATCTTTCTTATTCACGTCTCAAATAAAATGATGTAATCAGTTTTTATAGAGAAACAAGGAGATAAACAAAAATAAACCACCCAAAATAGTAGAAAAACTACCTTCACCACTCATAAAGATAGAAAAATATGAAGGATTACTATAAAAAAGTCATTTTGAATCCACTCATATTTATGGTTTTTTTTTTAAAGAAAACTCCTGATATTTATTATTAGTAACAGATTACTGATGACTCATCTTACAACTATCTAGACTCATGAGGATGTGTTAACCGCCAAGTGGGAAGCCACTGAGAAACCTCCTGCCTGAAGGGCACCAGGAGGCATGCACTGTCATATTCTCTTAAAGGTCCTAACCCTGCATTTCACTCATAACAAAGGCTTATTAGCTGTGGATAGCACCAACCAGAACCGAATAAGGGTTTAGTAAGGAACATAAAACTGGAGGACCCAGCACTTCCTGAACAAGCAATTCCACTCATGCCCCTAGAGACCCCAAGTCCTATGAAGAGATACAGATGATTGGAAGCAAAGGAAAAAAAAAACCTATCTTGAGCTGGTAGTGTTGCTCGGTAGTTATAGATCCTTACTTCGAAGGCTGGAAATTTGAGTTCAGTCTCTGGAACTCTCATGCTGGAAGATAACCAACTTCTTTGGGTTGCCCTGAACTCCACATGTGCACCATGGTGTGCATGTACACATGCAGACATATGTGCACACGTAGATATATAAATTAAAACATCTGTCCATACTCTGTTGAGAGAGTGTGTGGGAGACAAAATCCACAAATATGCAATCATCATAAATACACAGAAAGCAACATTGGAGGTGGTGAGATGGGAGAGAGGAGACACAAGACCACTGCGGGCAAAGAGACTGATTCTTGTGTAGCTTTGTTTCCTAGTCATAAGTACCCGGAGCAGAAAGCAATCTGTCTGTACATGCCTCATCTTGCATGCACTCCACTGGTGGGAGGGGCTGAGATTGTCGGAGCCCTACTCTGGAGTTCATTAAGATTTTGCACTGTGTGTATCACATTCTACATAATCTAATGTGCAAGGATGATCTGTCCTCATTGGAAAGCTACATTACTTTTTTATTGTCTGAGATAGGGTCTCAATGTCTAGTCCTGGAACTCACTCTATAATCAAGGTTGGCCTTAAACCCAGAAATCTGCTTGCCTCCATCTTCCAATGCTAGAATTAAAGATGTGTGCTACCAAGACCAGAATTGGGTGATTCTTTCTGGAACAATCATGTGAGTGCATACACATGAGAATTGAGACCAGTTCCTCATGGAATCTATCTGAGCTGTGGATTACTGTCCACCTTTGCATCTTCTTGCTGTCACCAGTTTGTTGGGGACAGACTGATGTGAAATGCAAGAACTCAGTTGGTCCTCATATGCCCCAAGAGAGGACATCACATCCCCCTCAAGAGAGCCATTGAATTATGAAGAAACATTGATTTCCCTCCAATTTACAGTAGTTGGTGATAAGGTAAAAGCAAAACTTTTCTGTTACTATGCTGAATTCCTCATAATTATTTATACTCACAATCTATGCATAAATCTCATAAAATGTCATTTTATAAAGAGAATCATTATTATCATCTTCTTTCAGAATCATTTTTAGGAGATTAGGTAGACCAGTAGGTTTCTTTTTTTTAATGTGAACATCCAAAAATTCTCTGAGGACACAATGTAGCTATACTGGGGCCACACTGAAACTGTTTTATTTTGTTTACAATTTAATATAACTATACAATGTATAGTGATTATATTCACCCCCTTTTGGTACTCTCATCCTCCTCCCTCTCCCTCTAAATTCCTATCTTCCCAACTAGTCCTCCTTCTGTTTCCTCCCCCTTCTGCCCCACAGAGTTTAATTAGGGTTGCTCACATGAACATGGACAGTGCATTCTTTATTGGAACATGGGCAACTTATCAGTGGCTACACCACTGAAGAAAAATGACCCTTAATATGATAACCATTAACTTCTAAAACTGCCGATAGCTCCTCAGGAAAGGGTGAGGCTTCATGGGCACCACTCCATCAGTGTTGGAACACAGAAGGGCCTCATCTCCTGTAGACCTTATGGAGGTCTGCATTGCTATGGTGTGTTTATGATTCAATGTCCATGTTTTACATAGACCCAACATTTAGTAGCACCCTTGGATTCTTACATTCTTTCTATCTCCTCTTCTACAATGTTCCCTAGAGCATGGATTAAGAAAACTGTCACTCACCCAAAGAGGCAGTCTACAGAATGGGATAAAATCTTTGATGCCTGTGTTGTAAGAGGTTTCTGACCTGGACTTTCTGGCCTAGCTTCCTGTCCCAGAAGCCTCATGGCCCAGACTTTCTGGCCTACAGTCCCATAGTCCCACTGAAACACACAGACACTTGTATTAATTGTATGCTGATTGACCTGGGGCCCAGGCACATAAGAGCAAGAGCTAGCTTCCTCAAGACTCCACCTCCTAAAGGTTCCATCCATGACCCCTCAAACTAGAGCCAGCAGTTGCTGTTCACAGTGTTTACATATGTAAGCCCAGGAGATATATTCCACATTCAAATCACAACAACAATAGTGTTTCAAATGTCTCAGATTTATTAATAACCAGAAATATGATAGTGGATAGGTCTCAGGACATCCCTTGGCTTTATGGGAAAAATGTATGTGACTTTTATAAATGAGTGAGGCTGATTGGAGTACTGCCATCTGTATCTGTGTCTTCACTATAAAG
>JARWLC010000008.1:12175000-12202500 GCA_033318265.1 Phyllotis vaccarum
TATTGTGTTTTGTTTTAATATTTTAACTGCTAACTGCTTTCTGCTAACTGCAGAAACACAATTGATTGCAAAGGCTGCTAAGTTAAACAAGCATATATATTTTAAAGGTATCTTGACTTTGAAATTTGTGTCTAAGGATATGTTGCTTTGGAAAAGGGGGTCTGCTTCTGTTTCTGCAGAAGATGAGCACCTGTGGGTTGCTTCCAGGCTCTTATCAACCAAGACCACTGAAAATTATCTGATGGAAAGAGATGGTCACATTGATTTTAAGGCTAAGATGATCCAGCCTCAGGACTCTCATAAGATTACCAGTGCCCCTTAATCAGCAGGAAGTAGTAATAGAAAGCTACGCCCAAATTCCCAAAATAATGTTTGTGTTCATTTTCTCTACAAATGGTTAATGGTCATAGTCAATCTCTAAGAAGAAAAGGGGGAAATGGTATATGAATAATTTTAGAAATATAGATTATTGAACTAACTCTAATCCAAAAGATCAGATGTTAATCTCAAAATATTTTATATTGGTATGGATTTTTGTTTATTAATACAATTGTAAGGTCAGTTTTGTATGCTGTATATATTTTTCTACTCTTGTTTAAGGTATGATGTTTATGCAACTCATTTAAAATTGTAATGTATAATTTAAAAATGAAGATTAATATTCATCTATAGTCATGTAAGTTAGATTTTTAGGTATACAAAGATATATTTCAATTACATAAGTAATCTTCAAATACCTCAAAGACCAACAGAATATGGCATTTAAAATATTTTAAGAACTTAGACCTTTTGAACAGTGAAACAGGTCCTCTCCTGGCAGCACCAAACTACTTCAAGAGAAAGATGGGCATTGAAAAAACTCATGGAATTTACTTTGTTTATGCAACAGCCACTGGACAAGATATTGTTCTTGTATTGACTGCTTGACAGTATGATGTATAAACTGGACATGCAGTTTCCACAGGAATGTGACCTTTGAACCTTGGTGGAAAAAGCCTAGATGGTCCTTTAGGTTTATTCTTTGCAGAGAAAACTGTCAGACATTCTTAAGGACATAAGGAGAAACAACTGACAAACTGTGCCAGAATGGACAGGGCAGTCCTTCAGACTTCCCCCTTCACTGAAAGGTACACCAGAAACTCTGGGCCTGTAGGTTGAAGATGGATGTTCCACCGTTACAAAAGAACCTTGGGCGACTGTCCAGGCAGACAGGTGTCATCTCTGTCATTTCTACTTTTGTAAGTTCCTTGCACTTCCTGTTTATCTGGGTAATATTATATCCTTCTGTGGTCTTTGATGTAGTTGAAAATTAGTTAGATATAGTTTTTCTTAGTTATTATAAAAGGTATATTAGATATGAAACTCTAGACTCACAAGGATAAGGTAGATGATAGAATTTTTTAAATTTTGTTAAATACAAATAGACTAGATATTGTAACTATAATTCTTGCTTGATAGCTATTTTGCGATATGCAATTTTGCTTTGTTAAAATTGAAACTTCCTTTTTGATTAGACAGAAAAGGGGAAGTGATGTGGGAATGTATCTTTCTGTATGCTGTGAAATAAAGGAGCTGTTTTGGCCTATGGCAGGCACCATTGACATACGCAGAGAAATTGGAGCATAGGTAGGAGAAGAAGGGCAGAGTCAGACAGAGACACTATCTAGCTGCCCAAGAAGCAAGATGTAATGAACTATGTAAGCCATGGGCCACGTGGTAGGGCAGATTAATAGAAATGGGTCCAATTAAGATGAAAGAGCTGGCTAGCAATATGCCTGTGCCATAGGCCAAATAGTATGAAATTAATATAAGTGTCTGTGTGTTTCTTTGAGACTTTTGGATTGCTGGTCCAGTTAAGCAGTGGCAGGCAGATCTGGACTGTGGGGCTAGTCTAGGTCAGAAACTTCATGTTACAACCTAGAGTTAGGGTTAAAGGTGTGAGCTACTATTGTTTGGTTGTTAGGCCTTGAACTCACAGAAATACAGAAAGATCTGTCTCCTGAGTGATGGGATTAAAGGCGTGAGTCACAACTCTCTGACTCTCATGGCTTGACTGTGGGTGATTCTGTTCTCTGCTAATTCAGGCTGATTTTATTATATATAAAATATATCAACACACACACACACGTGCAAAGTGAGGAAATGATGGACTATACAGAAATACCAAATGATTTCTATAGATTTCAATTGCTTTATCTTTAAACATCAATAGATAGTGAGAAAATGGTGGATTCTGGAATACAATAGACTTAAGTATAAATCTTTACTCTTCCTCCTATAAATAACCCTGGGAAAATAACTTTCTAAGCCCCTGACACTTGATCCTTAAGATGATCAGAGGATAATATACAAGTGGTTGGAAAATCTATACTTTAAATTATCATATTATATAAAATATAGTATGTGTGTATGTGGTCATGTGCGTGCACGAAACTATACATATATAAATTTATGTGTATAGACTAGAATCTAATATTATGAGCATCCCAAACCAGATGTCCATTAAATATGAGCATCTTCCTTCACCTTTCTAAGTCGTATGGATGAGAAGAGAATCTATGGAGTACTTTTTATTAACCAGTTATTTTCCATATCATCCCAAACTTGTTTGGCATTAAGATATTCACCAAAGTCAGGCTTTGTGACCGAGACCTGTCATCCCAAATACTGAGAAAGCTGAGGCAAGCCAATTTCAAGTTCAAGACCTGGGATACAGAGTAACTTAGAAGCTAGCCTAGACAATTTAATGAGGTTTTCTCAAAACAAAAAGTAAAAGGGGGAGGGTCTGTGATGTGGCTCAAAGGTAGAGCCCCTGCCTCAGATGTATATGGCCTACAAAAGTTAGAAAAGATGCCTGCCAAAGGTTCCTGGATGTTTTTATAATTTCCCCAAGTTATTTTTTCCTTGGGAGTTCAGCTGCTCAATTAAACTGAAAATATTTCTGCTGTATCAATTATGTTTTTCATTTCTTTGAAAGACCTCAGCAGGATCTTATTTTCTTTGAACACTATTTCTCGAGGGCCAAGTTGTAAGTTACTAAATACATTTTTAAAAGCTGAGCATTGTTCAACCCTCTCAGAGAAGCTGCTTCCTGCAGTAGATGTGCCAAGTGCAGAGCAGGAGAGACTTAGGCACCCTCAGCCCTAAATGGAAGGTCTTTTTGAAATTCCTCCCCTCAAGACTCAGAGATCTATGTGAAAGAGGAGGTGGAAAGATTTTAAGAGCCAGAGATGGCAGATGACGCCAAGGAAACAGCATTTTCCAGACATAACAGAACTGACACACATGTGAACTCACAGAGACTATGACATCATGCACAAGAACTGCACAGATTCAAATCAGACAGAACCCCAGCTCTGAGAAGAAGTGGACACAATGTTGCACACCTGAAAACTATTTGCAATGGGCATTTGCTGGGGAAGAAAACCAGTTTTATCCAAAGGAGTTTGGCTGAGTATATCAACCACACTTCAGGGCAAGCCCCATGCCCCAGAGTAGTTGACCAACACAAAATGGACTGTGTGTGTGTGTGTGTGTGTGTGTGTGTGTGTGTGTGTGTGTGTGTGTGTGTCTGTCTGTCTGTCTGTCTGTCTGTCTGTCTGTGTCTGTCTGTCTTGTGTGTGTGTGTGCGTGTGTGTGTGTGTGTGTGTGTGTGTGTGTCTGTGTGTCTGTGTCTGTCTGTCTGTCTGTCTCTGGATGTGGTGTGTGCTTGTGTCTGTGTGTATATTTGTAAGTCTGTGCGTATTTGTGAGTCAGTGTGTGTGATGTGTATTTGCATCTCTGTGCATGTGTCTCTGTATGAGTGTGTGAGAGAAAGAGAGAACATGCATATGTGCACAAGCTCACACACACGCTTGCTTTTGGTCTTTTATTTTTTCCTTATTGTTTTCTTTTTTAAGTTTGTTTTGATTTTTGGTGGTGTTTTCATTTGTATGTTTGTTTTGTTGGGGTTTTATGAGAGAGGGAGAGAGAGGAAAGAGAACACGAACTTGGGTGGGAAGGGAGGTGGGATAAACCTTGGAGGAGTTGGGAGAGAAAAAGTAATATGATTAAAAATATATGAACTATAATAAAAAAATAATAATTTGGGGGCCTGGGGGAAATATCTCAGTCAGTAGAGTGCTTGTCACAAAGATCCTTGGTACCCTGGTAAAGAGCCAGGTACAGCCTCATGCATCTATAATCCCAGTGTTGAGAAGCAAAAACAAGAGGATTCTTTGGGTTTGTAGGCTAGCCAGGCTAATTTAACTGGTGAGCTTCTGGTTTAGGGAGGGACTAGTCTCAAAGAAACAAGGTGGAGAAGTGTCATTTAAATGACAAATGTCCCCCATAGTCATTGCATTCAAATGCTTGGTCTTCAGATAGCCCTGTTTGGGAAGGCTTAGGAGGCGTGGCCTTAGCATAGGACATGGAAGATGAGTTTAATTGTATTCAAATGCTTGGTCTTCAGATAGCCCTGTTTGGGGAGGCTTAGGAGGTGTGGCCTTACCATAGGACATGGAAGATGAGCTTAAAGACTTGTTCCAATTCCAGTTTGCTACTTCAGTTTGGTGCTTTGAGATAAGAGTTCCTCAGCTTACAGCTCTGTCCTCCATGTCTGCTACCTGCTGTCCCTGCCACTATGGGTTCTAACCTGCTGGAACTGTAAGCTGCAAATAAACTTTCTTCTTTAAGTTCCTTTTGGTCACGGTGACTATCACAGAAATATAACGTTAACTAGGACAAGGAGGGATTGAGGACCACACCTGACCTGCACACACACGTCCGTACCCAGACACAAACGTGTGTACCACCAACAAAATAAGTGATAATGATAAAATAATAATTTGTCTACGGTCATTTAAAAATGAGTGTCTCAGAAAAGATTATATCCCTCAATCCTAACTATGGGGGGCACTTGGGTGGCTTCATACATGGAATGGCGAGCTTAGAAACAAGAGACCAAAAATTCCAGGTTTGTTTTCATTATTAACTGGGAGCATTGCTCATCTTTAGTTAAAAAAAAAAGAATGAGACGCAAAGTGCTTTATGTGGCCTCAAATGACATCTAGTCTGACTCAGAGGAAATTGCTGTGTGCTAGAGAAATAAGCTTTGGTTTCTTGGGCTGAAATCTCTTGTTTTTATATTCTATTGCAAACATTTAGAAACGGAAATGAAATCATGTGACCTTATTGTTATTCACTTCTTGGATGCTCCGTGCCTTGCATCTAAAGGGTATGTCTTGACCCTGGTCCTCTCTGAAAAATTGAGATCCAGGGTGGAAAATCTCAAAGGATGACTCTTCCACTCCTGGAGCTAGAATTCTTTTTATGGGACTGGAGACAATCATTATTAACAACTGTGGCAAACGGGTGCCAATTCTACAAGCTAACACTGAGGCTTTATCCCCTACCCTGCTACTGTTAAACCAAAGCAAATGTCCGGCACAATCACGTAAGCCAGTAAAAGGACTGGTAATAAAGGATTCTAAGAGGCTGTAAGGAGCAGTGTGCAAAAAATCCCCAGAGCAATTGTTTGCAGAATAAGAAACTCACAATAGCTAGCTTAAAATGGAAACTGAAATTGCAGGGAGTGTAGGCCCTGCTTGAGGCCTGTCACCCCAGGATGGAGCATAACTAGAAATGTGTACATCGTCCCGAACCCAGGCAGCTTTGCTCTGTACCTCCGTCATACTTCCCGATCTCCACTGTATGACTCTCAGGTCAACCTTATTTTTCCAATTGCTACCTCTCCATGCTGATCCACTTGGGAGTCCCCAGGCCTTCAGTTCTGCTACACAATAACTACTACTTGATCCACTGTGGGGTGTTGGGAGTACACATATGCCTATGTGTATGTTTGTGTGTGTGTGTGTGTGTGTGTGTGTGTGAGTCTGTCTGTGTATGACTAAGTATGTAGGGCAGAGGTCATTGTTAAGTGCCCCCTTCAATTCCTCTACACCTTAATTTTGTTGTTGATTTGTATATAATCTCTTGTTTGTTCTTTTAATTTTTTGCATATGTATACATTGATCATATCTATCACCAACTTGCCCACTCAAATCTCCAACATCACCTCTGAGGGTTAACTTTATCAAATTTGTCAACTAAGATCACCGAGAAGAAACGTTTTAATGAGGGAGTTGTTTACATTGGCATAGACTGTGGGGAATTGTCTTCAGTCAATTATGGGAAGGCCCAGACTGCCATGGACAATTCCATTCCCTGGAGAGGGGCTCTTGAGCTATATGGGAATGAAGGAATCATGCTGAGCCCAACCAAGCAAGTCAGCATGTCTGCAGTTTTCTCTCTGATTTTGACTATGGGTGTGGATATGACCAGCCTGTTGAGGTTCCTGCCTTCACTTCCCTTGATGAACTATTCCCTAACCTTTTTCCCCCTAAGCTGCATTTTGCCAGGCTATTTTATCACAGTGACAGAGAGGAAACTAACACAATGCATTTCCTTCCCACCTTCATGGACTTTCACGTTTTAAATAACCCAGTGAGTCTGGTTAGTGCAGCCTGCTGGAATACTGACTGATGTTGTGTAGGGGGATTATGCTGTTCCATTGTAAATAATTGTCCCACCCACTGGCTTAATAAAAAGTGCTGATTGGCCAAAGGCAGACAGGAAGTGTGGGTGGGGTTACCAGACTAAGAAGACTCTAGGAACAGGCAGAACAGAGCAGAATGCCAGAGAGAAGCCAGAAGAACCAGAGGACAACTATACTGCTCTGAGAAAAGGTACCGAGCCACATGGCTGAACAGGATAAGAGTCATGGGTTAGATTAAGGGTAAAGAGTTAGCAAGTTATATGCTTGGGCCTTAGGTTGAACACCCTAAAACTATTGTAAGCATCTGTGTGTCTCTGCGGGTCTCTGGGTCTGTGGGCCTAAACCTTGAGGCTAGGGCTGCAAGTCCGGACAGAAACCTCCTACTACAATGTTGTGTAGATCTTTCGGTCACACAGATAACTACATCTTCAGCGAGCTCATGAGTGTAAGTCGTATCACATCAAGAAGAGGACATTTCAGGGCACTCCTCTCCACTCCTATGCTCTGCCCCCTCTCTTCCATTCTCTTCGCCCCTTCTTCTACAATGTAGCCTGTGCCTTTCGAGGTTGACTGACTCCACATAGATGTCTCACTTGTTCATAGCACTTCGACCTGCTTTGAATCAGTCTCCTCTGCTTTCACTACGGCCCACTGCAAAAGATGCTTCTCTGGTTGTAGCTGAAAGCAACCCTCACTTGTGGGGTGAATTATTGCCATGGCTATGCTTGTTGAAAGGATCTCAGATCCCTCTGGATCTAGCAGGCCCCACAAGGAGCTGTGTGCAGGAAGGATGAACGGGAACCATTGGTCTCTGCTGCCTCAGTGTTCTTAGACGACTGGTGTGTAGAAGGAAGTTGTAAGCCTCTTCCTGGTAGTTTTCTGCCCTTCCCCTTCATTTCTGGTCTTGCATGTTGGACACAGGAAAGAGCAGAATTTCTTTTGCAGTCTCTACCTTAATCTTTGGGAGAAATGTTTTCACTAAACTTGGAGCTCTCCACTCCAGAAAAGTAGCTGGCTAGTCAACCCCAGGAATCCTCCAATCCTTTCCTCCTCAGCACGGGGATTATGGGTCCATGCTGTTGTATCCTCATACTGTCTAAACCCATTTCCTCACTGTCATCTACCATCTCTAGCTCTGACACTCTTTTTGTCTCCTAACGTGAGCCCTGAGTCTTGGGAGGAGGGAGTATGAGCAAGAAGACCCACTTAGAGATGAGAACTCCACAGTTGCTCTCTGCAGTGTCACCAGATCTGGATCCTCATGTTAATCACTTAGAAGCTTCCCTCATACGAGAGTGGAGAATGAGTGTGGGAATAACAATAAGCCCATAAGCCATGAGGGTCAGTTTGGTACTATTTCCTGCATCAGGCTCAAACTCCACTTGCTACATCAGCTCAGGTCTGATTCGTAGCTGAAGTTTCTAACCCACCAGCAGTCAGAGTCACACGAGACTTCAAAAGACATTCCATAGGATTGTTTTCTCCAACCCGAAGTGCTTTTGAAAATAAGAAGAACAGAGATAATTATAACCAAGACAATGGCATAGAACAGTGGCTTCTCAGGAAACCTGAGATGTTTGCTTCCACTGAAATTGGAAGAACACATTTAAGGTTTTGGGTTTTGTTTAAAAAAAAAAAAGACAAGAAAGGTATAAAGAAGTAGAAGGTAAAGTGAAGGCATTTGGGATACCCTATGCTATTAGGCAGTTTCTGGTTTCCACTCCCTGTGGACTCTGATCCAACCCTCCTTCCTTCTCCCAATAAATAGAATACAAAATACAGTTTGTTCCCGAGGGCTTTGGGAAAAGGATCTGGTTCTCTCTGAAGAAATCCTACCTTGGGTGTTGTTAAGAACTATAAAGTCTTTTCTAAGCACCAAGAAGCTTTAGAATTCCCCAAAAGACTTTTTTGTTAGGTGGAGGCCACCTGTCTGATTGGCTTCCTACCAACAACGTGAAGCCCGAAAGATGACGAGCATCAACTGTAGAATCTCTCAGTTATATTTGAATTTCTGTACGTGGATTATTTGAATCCATATACAGAAAACATACAAGTAACTCTACTTCAGAGAGTCTTTAAATGCAAGCAAGACACAGTCATTTTGGAAAAAAACAAATAAAGCAATAAAGATACAATAATCCATAAACTAGGAGATTCCATACATCTCTTTGTATACATATGGATACGGGTAATATTTTAATTAAGTTATATTGTATTTCCTGGTTTGTCTTTCCAACTAACAGAAAGATATCGACCCTGGAATTGTTATTAGTGATGATTGAACACGGAGTTGGTGTTTTCTATGTCCCTGTGCTGTTAGTTTATTTAACCTTCCTGGTCACGTCTTGAGGAGGAGCTGTCATAAAGATGAAGAGCTTGGAGCACCACCGGGAGGTCTAATGACTATCCAGAGTTACAGAAGGTGGAAGCACCACACCTGCAGACTGATGTCCCAGCAGCAGCACTGACCATTTATGCTTGTGTCTAAGCTTCATTTTTTTCCAGACACGGAGGCTTGAAGGCAGGGAGAGGCCAGAAGCACCCCAGGGAGAGAAGACACTAAGGGAACAGGATAAATAGAGAGAACCTGTATCAAGCACAAGCACCACCCCCTCACTCAGTCTTGCATATGTAGTGGGCATTTTTTGCCACTTGGGGAGATGTGAATAGGGGTAGAGTCATGGCTTCAGGAGGATTTTGACTTTCGGTATTTTGATCCTTTGCTTAATGTATAAGCCAGAGTCCCTAAGGTTAATTACATTTGCCTACGTCTTCCTCAATGTTTGCTGAGTGGTGAAGAGTATTGTATTTGGTGATGGAATTTAGCAAACTGAGCTCTTGGAAATGACTGATCTTCCAAAAGTTCTCTCTCTCTCTCTCTCTCTCTCTCTCTCTCTCTCTCTCTCTCTCTCTCTCTCACACACACACACACACACACACACACACACACACACACACACACACACACACACACACAAGACAGTGTCTTATTTTGCTTACTGACCTTTTTCTCTAGTGTCGGGATCACTGTCCAGTATTTGAATGTTGCTATGAGAACTAGCCCAGCCTGGGCCACACAGTAAGAATAAAGAAAGAAAGAATAAATAAACCCGCCTATTGGTTAAAAACAATACATCACAGGACACATAATAGGTGACACATTCTGAAGGAATATATTGTCAACTGTCTGAATGCAAGTGCAATAATATATAAACAATAAAATATGTATTATGATGTCTTAGTGTTTGCATAGAGTTTTTTTTGTTTCTAATCAACAAACATATAAAGCAGAAGAAAATACATTATAAGTTCTAAGGGTTCTTAATCTTTTGACTTGAATCCATAAAGGTACTTCTTGGCGTCAACACTTCTTTCAGATATTTATGAGGTTGTTGAGACATCCTTTTCCATCTGTGTGCTTTTGTTATGAACTGGGTTACAAATAGAGAGAAAGTAAAAATGAGTTTCAGAAACACACTTCTAATATGTTAAATATATGGTTGTTCGAGTTTGCTTTCTGATAGTGGGATGAACACCAAAACCAAAAGCAAAGAGGAATAAAGGGTTTATTACACTTTACAGGTTGCTGTCTGAAATTGAGACAAGAGGCAAGCCAGGGCAAGGAGTTCAAGGCAGGAGCATAAAGCAGAAACCACAGAGGAATACTGCCTACTAGATTGCTTCCTCTGGCTTCCTCGATTACCTCAATTATACAACCCAGACCCACCTGCCAAGGAATAGCACCACCAACAGTGGGCTGGACCCTTATACATCAATCAATAATCAAGAAAATGCAGCTTCCAATCATGACCATAGGCCAAACTAGTGGAGGAAATCCTCAACCAATATTACCTTTCCCTAGCTGTTTGGATTTGTGTCAGATTGACAAAAATGAACTATGACAATGGCTATGACAAGCAACAGTAATAACATGAGTGAGAAAAATTAAACTCAGCAGAAATTGACTTGAGCAAAGTTCATCTTTGCCATTAAAAAAAAAAAAAACACTCAAAACTTAGGCTCCTAATAAACCTGAGGAGAGAGCTGGGGTGGAGTTTAATTGGTAGGGTGCTTGCTTAGCACTTTTAAAGTAAGCTACACATTGCAATCCTTGTTAAATAGAATAAGAAACTTCTAAAAGACAAGTGTAAGAGAGAAAACACACTGAAGAAATTAGCATTATCTAAAGACGGATGGGAATAAAGAATTGAAGCAAACCACAGACAAGTAGAAAAATAAAAACATCAGTCGAAACAAAATATGATCAGAACAAAAAACATATGTTATATTTTTAAAATACTAAAGAAAATTAAGATACTTTGCTCATAGAAATTCAGATTAAGTAAACTTCAGACTATAACATTATTTAGAGAGATGGAAAGCTGAAAAACACCAGAAAACAAACAAATTAGAGCCAAAAGTCGCTAATAACATAGGTCTAAACATTGGTATGAAACAGACCCAAGCGAGTATTTGACTTTATGTGTGTGTTTGTTTTCCTGACTACAGAACAATAATGTGTTCAAAGTGAAAGCTGCCAACAGACGTATAAAGCTGTGAATGTCTCCAAGTGTGATGTTAATATTGAATTATTGCAAATTGATTGGGTCATAAAAGGATTAATAACATTGGAAATTAAACATGCAACACTTGATCATGATCGCAGCTGTAGAACTTCCTGTCAACTCCTCGATAATCTGCATTCTTTCCAGTTACCCAGGGAATAGTTCTAAAGTCAGCACATTTCCAGGACATAAAGCACACTTCTATGAATGTTTTCTAAAGCCAGATAAATTATGATAGCTGACCACAATATAGCAAGAGAGGAGCTGAATTTCACAAAGGGAAAAGAGACAGTGGAAAGGGGAGGAAGAGGAAGAAGAAAGAATGGCCTTCTTAAAAAGATATTGGGAGAAGAGAGAAGATGGAAAAGGAGAGGGGTTGGGAGGGGAGGGGCAAGAGGAGGCAGAGACACAGAGAAATTGAGACATAGACAAACATAGTCTTGCATATCTAGAAGCTTAAAATATGGTTTTAAATTCTTTATGGGTCAGAAAGGAAACATTGCTGGAAATTAGGAACAATGCGCACTTGATATGATTCATGTGGTCACCTCTGACAACACAGTGAAAGCAGTGTAGCAGTTTCCATAACCACAGTTGCAGCTCTAACTCTCACCGATGCTGACACAGGGGTCTCCCCTACTCTCGGATGTGGACAGAGTTCTTAGGTGAAGGAAGCAGCCAGCCAAGCAATCTTTAAAACACCAGATGCTTCTGAATCAGAACAACGCACACAAAAAGCAGGGGCGTGTGTTTGCAGCTCATGCAGTCTTCAGTCAACCAAGGAAAATTCTTCCTTCTAATGTCATGGGCTGTGGAACACGGGGAAGAAAATGTGCAGAGGTTGCACAGAGCTAACATCTGTTCTATAGTGCCCACTCTGTGGAATCCTAGGGACGGCATTGCCAACACCCTTTCCATAACATCATAATGTCAACATTCCAAAGGAGTCCAGAGCCTCAGAGTCAGGATCTAGGATGCCAGATGAAGCATGGAGAGCAATCCCCACAAATCCTGGGGAACTGTATAAAGGCAACGGCTAAGAAGTTGAAAATAGCAAAACCTTGCCAACATTATTGAGTCTGGATACCATCCTAAGAATGTCCCATAATTGGAAGAACTCCCAAACGAACCAAAATCTGATGTCTCATGACAGCATCGGGTAACTACTCCTCTCTTTTCCTTTGTTAAAAAAGGGATGAGCAAAGGATGTGGGTAGCACAGGTTTCCCAAGGCAGAAGATTTTATCAGTCAACCAACCAATATGTGTGTGTGTGTGTGTGTGTGTGTGTGTGTGTGTGTGTGTGTGTCTGTGTGTGTGTGTGTGTAGATAGATAGATAGATAGATAGATAGATAGATAGATAGATAGATAAATAGATAGATAGATAGATTCTCTCATACAATATATCCCAGCCACCGTTTACTTCCCTTCTATTCTCCCAATCCCCACATCTCATCTCTTGCCCCAGATCCATATTTTTAACACAAGCAAAGGGATACTTTTGTTTTGTAGATAGAAAATTTTCTCTTTGTTTTGATTTCCTTTAATGTGATTGTACTGAAAATTACTTAACAAGTAAAAGCCGTGATTATGTTAGACAAAAGCTACCTGTCATACTTACTCTATGACTCCACAGCCCAAAATGAAAGTTCACGGAAAAAAATCAGCCTTGTGAGAGAATCAGAAAAAAAAAGTCAAAATTTACACAAAACTCTCAGATCTTTTTCTAAAAAGATGAAATGCGTTGTAGTTGTTTTTTAGACAAGGTCTTGCTATGTAGTTCTGGCTGGCCTAAAACTCACTATTTAGACCTGGCTGGTCTAGAACCAGCAGAGATTCTCCTGCCTCTGCTTCATGAGCACTGGTATGAAAAGCAAGAGCTGGTTCATGATTTCCTTTTGAAATCATACTTTCTTCCTCTGGAGCTCCCATCCATCCTAATGGCAGAGAAGAATGGACATCGTTGATGGAGGATTACTTCTGCTGCTCCTGTTAGAAACAGGTCACTCTGAAGTGAACTCAACCTCATTGAGAAAATGACCACAAAATGCAAAAAATACCACTTCCCCTAGGATGTCTTACACAGGTAGAAGGAGATCAAGACCACGAGACAACCTTCTTGGACAGGGTGGAGACATATTGAGGATGCTGGGGAGGGCTGGCTCTCCTGCACAGCATCTAAGGGTCCCTGAGTTTCTGGTGTGTCATCAGTTATGACCCAACTTTGCTTAAGCATGGTAGAGTGGGAAGCTCACAGTCATTCTACAGTGGCAGGTTGTACCCTCTCAGACCCTTAGCTTCTTCCTCCTTCCTTGCCAATATTTCCCATTTCTTCTTCCTTTCTACCAGAAATTTCTATTACTCATTTTCTCTGCTTTTTTTAAATATGGTTGCATTGATTTTTTATGATTTAGATAAACTCTTTACATTTGAAGAAAGGCCTCTAAATGCTTGTCAAAGTATTTTCTTTCTCCATAGAGGCTTATTTCTATTATCTTGCTATAGACTAAAAAATACCATCTTGAGATTTAAAACATTAAACCTGACTTCTTTTTTTTTCACTTCATACTTTAGCCATCCCAATTTTCTCCAATCTTTCTGGACACTTAGCACTTTTCATTTACTCAAAATAGGATAAGCCACGACAGGCATGGTGTGTCACTTATAATTCCGATACCTGGGAAGCAGAAGCAAATGGGATCATGGATTCAAAGACAGGAAGAACTATTAGACAGGAAGTAGGGAAGAAAGGGGGAAGGGCACGGAAAGGAAGAAGGAAAGAAGAAACAAGGAAAAGGGAAGTGTAAGGAAGAAATCAAGCTAGAATAAATCAAAACAAGATACCATAGAAGTGCAGGAAAATCGCAAGAAACTGAGACTATGTAATTGCTACAAACCCAAGGCTCAAAGCCTGCTAAACTCAGGGAATAAGCATCAAACTAAGGAGAGTGTGCACAAGGATAACCTTCCGTTAAGGGCCAGTGTATCTGAAACCCTCTTCTCAGGGAAGGACATAAATATTAGCATCATTGTCCTCTTTTCTTTCGAACTCCCTCTGGAGCAGCCCATTGGCCCAACTTAGCTGGATTCCAGAGACGAGTCAATGTTTGCTACGTGTGTAGTTGTCCTTGGAGCACTGGTTCATGCACAGATGCTCAGGAGCCACATATATATAGTGTAGCATTTCATTTTGGGCAGAGTACGGCAACCGGTTCAGAAGTCAGCAACTGGTCAGAGTGTAGAGGATGAATATCTGTGAAATGTCCGTCAGCCTGAATGACATACCCATAGCAAGCTCTCTCCCCATGTAGCTTATATTGTATAAGGGTGGTAAGAGCCAGAGGTCAGAGAGGACCTTCTGAGAAGCAATGTCTTTCAGAACATCAGAGCCATTGTATTCACAAACTCACAGTAGCTGTGGATATCTGCTTAAGACCTGTGGAAAATCAAACCCACTGGTGTTCTAGCATAGATGGGAGCTTTGGCAGTGGGAAGCTGTGAAGAGAGGGAAGTGACTTTTGTTGGGTTGCCCATGTTTCAGAGTTGGCCCAACATCCATGCACATAGGACAGTACTAATTGGACTCAGTGTACTATGAAGAGCCCTCATCAAATTGGGAGATGGATGTAGTGGGGGACTTAGGGGGAATAGGGGACTTAATATGATCAAAACGTATTGGGTCCACATATGAAATCATCACAGAGTTCATTTAAAAACAGGGAAAACACCTAGGGTAGCATTTGCATACCCACCTATGCACACTAAGTCATCCTAATACAACGGAAATATTGTTGTAATCAGTGGTTTAGGAGATAAAGTCATGGAAAACATGTCTTTACATGTGCAGGACTGATGTATGTTTTTCTTCTGAAGCCTTTCAAATCACAGCCCTTTGAATCTTGGATGCAGAATCCTTGGATGTAGAGTTACCTGGGATTTGGACAATGCATTAGAATCATCCAACATATCTCAACAAACAGCAGCTCTATGTACCTAGTCACTCATGTGAAACTTAAGGGAATCTGTATGTGCTATTGTGCATGCATGCATGTATGTGTGTTGTAATGTATTCATGAATACAGGTTTATTTGTGTGCCCACGTGCAGGGAAATAATGTATACATATGTGCATATGGAGGCCAGAAGCCAATGTCAGGTGTCTCCTTATCATTTACCACATTATTTTCAAGACAGTTATTCACTGAACCCCATATCAAATTCACTGAAGGTGGGCTGGCCAATGAGCTCTGAGGGTCCACTTGTTTCCATCTGCAGGATGATGGGGATGATCCAGACTCAGACCTTCACGCCTCATGGCAAGTACTTTGCCAATGGCACCATCCTCACCCTGAGGAAACATTCTTAATTCCTCATGCACCATCTTAGCGTGAACCACCAGGGAGTCTCGTAGAAACCACTTCTAAACACCTAAAGAAGTTAGTAGCCCCCATGTTGACTAGTCTACGCAGCCCAAGCCACCTCTGCTTCCTCTAAGGGGATATGTGTTCTTCTCTCCTCTTCTCCAAGAACTGAAAAGTTTTTAGGAAGGTCACTTTGATACCCCCTATTTGGCAAAGTTTTCTGGTGGTAACAGAGGCTGGTCTCTCTGTTCCCTCCTGGCAAATCTATTTGTCGGTGTTACATCATCTTCATAAAAGATTGGGAATGAACAGCATTATCATCCCCAGGTTACAGATGGGATAACTGAGGTTAAAAGGTCTCAGGGGCCAAGGAGCTGCCAAAAGAATATGACTGTGAGCTGCTTAAAAGTTTAGGGCTGAAACCAGACTGAGAGAGGAGGCAAGCATGGGAAAAGATGACCTTCAAAGTTGTGGCTGAGGTGGCTGCCTGAGAAGGGTGTGTGTGTGTGTGTGTGTGTGTGTGTGTGTGTGTGTGTGTGTGTGTGTGTGTGTGTGTGTGTGTGTGTAGCTATGTTCTAGCTCTAATAGTCCGCATTGGACAGGAAAGGGCCTATTTTGGACACTGAAGGTTTTTTTTTGTTGTTCACATGTGTATGTGATGTGTGTACAAGCAGATTGCATTCCTATGTGCCCATATCCCTTTGGAGGCCAGAGGACAATCTCTAGCATCATTCTTCAAGAGTACTCTCCATCTTGTTTTATGAAACACTGGCTCAGAACTTGCCAAGTAGAGTGAGCCTCGGGGATCTGCCTGGCTCTACCTTTCCAGGGTTAGGATTGCCTGCCTGCTCATGCCACCATGTCCAACCTAAAAATAAATAAATGAATAAATGAATGAATGAATGAATGAATGAATGAATGATTCTGACAGTCAAATCCAGGTTCTTAGTCTCTCAAGGTAAGCACTTTACCAACAAAGTTATCTCCCTAGCCCCTCACCTTTTTCTAATAGTATCTCACTAGGGAACTCAGGGTAGCTCAAACTCAGGACATTCCTACCTCAGCCTCCTGATTCTCTTGGATGCTGGTATTACAAGCACACTTCATCCATACCTGAAGTCTACTCACCTGTCCATACCCATCGGCCCTTAATTATTTAATTTAAAATTTCTGATTAAATTTGAAAACTGAATGAGTACAACATGCCAGAAGTTTCCAGTTTACAACCACTACTAGAGTAGACTCATCCCTCACTTCAACTCCCTCCATGCATGACATAAAGGGCTACCGATAATTCATCCAGGGTTCCAAATACAGACTGTATTTCCTATCTGACAGTCATGTTTGCAAGCTCAATTATTATAATATGATGGACAGAATAGAGTTGGTGGTTTCCGGCATGAATTAAATAGCATGCTAAGTATTTTACATGAGTTACAGCAGTTAATCTTCACAACAACCTGGCAATTTGCATGTCTATAATTATCCATACTTATACGGGGGTTCAAAGACATGAAGTCACAAGCCTAAAGTTACAAAGTAGAAAACAGCAGAGCTAAGCACTGAACTCAGGCTTCTCTCTCACTGCAAACTTAAGTGTATTATACCAACCATAAAGAACTGAACTCTGCGCAAGACTGAAATTTTAGACACACAAATCAGAGCCCCCTTGTAACAATCAGTCCCTCCAAGTCAGGTGCCTTGTCCCCTGTTTTCCCCAAAACTTTGTGTTCTGCTCTGCAGACTGCTAATCAACCATCCAAATATTAAGCTTCCTAAAAGCACCTTGCACACTGTCAGAACAGCAAACAGAGACAAAGATAAGCAGAGTGAAGCATAGGACAGTGCGTCCTGGAAGCGGGCAGACTGGCAGCAAAGCAAACAGACCAGTGAAATTTAATAGGAAGGCAGATCTGCTGGAGAGCGCTGTGAAGGGCTTTGGGGCTTTCACCTTTTGTTTAAATTCTTGGTTCAGAAAGGTAAAAAAGTCATCTGGAGGAGCCGATTTTAGGAAGCAGAGTTACACGTCCTGAAATGCCAGGGACAGTGGTAGATGAGTTAATTGTGCCATCTTAAAGGTTAAAGTCCCCTCTGCCATTTACTACTTATCTGTTTGGTGAGGGGGAAAGAGACAGACAGACAGACAGACAGACAGACAGACAGACAGACAGAGAATCTGTTCTCTCCATCATATGATGGCTCCCAGGGATTTGAACTCTGGTCCTCCGGCTTACCAGCAAGCACCTTTCCCACCCACTGAACCACCTTCTTAGTTCATCATCTTCTCTTTTGAATCATCCTTCTTGTTCTTTCTAGATGCTCTGGCCATCCCTTTCGACACAGGTCTCACCCTTCCTGTACATGGCATGTCCTCTAGCACATCTAGTTCAAAAGCAGTGACAAGATTTGACCAGGTAGGCTGCAAGAAAGAGAAACCTATGATTATGTACTTCCACCAGCTCGTTCACTTCCTGATGTCAGTCCTTGAACCATCGCTGATGCCCCAGACTAGGTGTCTCAAGCTCTGTGATCTGTTCCAGCATCCCTTTGAGAGTTACAGCAATAAACAACAAGGTTTGCTGTTCAACAGATGTGTTACCGAAAAGCTTCGCTTCTTCTTAAGGCTAGTAACAAATTTCCCTAACTTATGAGTTCCTCTGTCTTCACTCCAAACTTTCTTATAAAAACCCATCTTTTTAAAGAGTTCTCCATCCAGCATCCAGCACCATCAACAAACCCCACTACTCACTTCCAAACACTAGCAATAGGGCCAGGGGTGGAGAAGGTGGCTCAATGGATTCATTGCTTGCCCTGAAAGCATGAAAACCTAAAAACCCGAGTTTGGTCACCAGAATCCACATAGAAATTCTAGGCACAGTGACATTTGCCTGCAATCCCAGCACTGAGGAATTCAAACCATGGACTCACTGGTCAGCTAGTCCAGTTTAACTGGTGAGTTTCCAGCCAATGAGAAATTGGCTATCTTAAAGGAAGTGGATTGGGTTCCGGAAGTTGTCCTTTGGCCTCCATAGCTATACATGCATGTGCAGAGACGTGTGTACCTGAACGTAAACATGAACACATACATATGTAAAGAAATGCCGTCTCCTCTCCCTTCAGTCTCTTTCCTCGACCCCTCAATCCAGTGTGCCAGCAAGTCTCATCAATGCTGCTTCCAAAACCATCATCCATGCAGCCTCCCTTCTCTACCTCCTGTGATCCCGGTCCTGTGTACTCTGCCAAATCCCCCCTCCCTCCCTCCCTCCCTCCCTCCCTCCCTCCATGTTTCATCTTTCTCCTCTTCAATCTGTTCCTCAAAGGTCAACCAGATTACTTTCTATAAGGTGCAAATTCCACCATGGCACTTTCCCCCTTTTCCCCCCATTGCTTTCAGAATAAGATTTAAAATCATAGTTATTACCCATAAGGCCCGTGTGGCCTGGCTCAGGCTTCTCTTCAGCCTCATCTATGCCACTTCCCATCTACACCACTCTGACCACAATGGCTTCTCTCTATTCTCCAAATATTTTAAAACTCTGCTTCAAAGACTTTGTTTCCCCTGTGTGTACAGCACAATTCCCCAGTCTCCATCTGGGTGGCTGCCCTGAGCCTCAGGGTCTCTGCTCTAAATCTTGTTGCCAAGGAGCCTTTTCCAAACTTCTAATTTCAGCCTCTCCCTCAGTAGCTCTTGTATTTCTTTCTGGCAGCTTCCATAAACTATAGATACCTTGTTGATGTATTTACTGCCTTTGTCCTGCTTTATGTCTGACATCTAGCATAGATCCTGGGGGGAGGGAGAATAAATAACAATAAATAAATAGATAGATAGATAGATAGATAGATAGATAGATAGATAGATAGATAGATAAATAACTGTTACTGCAAAGAGCCAATGGACAATGTGTTTCACCTTCAATAAAGCATGTTTTAGAAGCAAACAAGCAAGAAGGGAAATACCCCTGCTTATTAAAATGAAAAGCTTATTATAATTGCAAAAATTATTTTCTGATCACATTGAGGGGAAGTGGTGATAAACATGTTTAGCTTCAGAGAGATAGAAACCTGGCCACATCCTCTTAGTTACTTAGGGCCTTTTGAAAATTATAATTTTCTTATGAATATTTTATAAGTATAATTTTTAAGTGTCAGTAGCTGTTTTCTGGAAGAGCATTTTGATCCCCAGCTGCCCCTCGATGACTCTGTTCTTCTTGACAAGGCCTGGCTAAAATGAATCATGTGGGCTCAGACACATCTGCATATGTATCTAATAGGGTAGGTAGATTGCCAATGCGTCACTGCGACTTTGTAAACAAGAATCCCAAGGTATGTGGAGCACTTTCTGGATGCACCACTGGAGAAATGCATAATCACTTATTTATTAAGTGTCGATTTCCCTAATAGGACCAAATATGCCTCAGGGTTATCGGTTTAAATATCACAGCTTTCTAGAAATGTTAAGGAACCCAATCAGATTGTAGTAAGAGTTTCTAGCCCAGCCTAGCCCCAAGATCCAGACCAGCAATCCCAAATAATCACACAAAGTCTTATGTTAATTATATGCTATTCGGCCTATGGCTCAGGCATATTCCTTGCTAACTCTTAAACTAATCCATGATTAGCGAAGTGGCTTAGTACTTTTCCTCAGAGCATTTTTATCTTCTTTCCTCTGTGTCTGCTAGCATCTCTGCTCTGTTCTTTTGCTTCCCAGAGTTTTCTTAGTCTGGTAGCCCCACCCACACTTTCTGTCTGCCTTCTGGCCAATCAGCATTTTACTAAACCAGAAGGAGGAACAATTATTAGTAATGTACCACAACATAATCCCACAGTGTTTTCCCTTTTTATTTTTAAAACAAGAACCCCAAATCTAATCCAAATAGTATAGCTTTTTATTATTCACCATTATTTAACTTGTAGCCAATACTGTAAGTGAAGAGAAACATCCATGATCCATTTTTGGGTAATGTAGGCATAATGTCCTAAACTACTTTCTGCTGACTGGGGGCACTGGAAATATTATGAGAATTCTGAGAAAATTCAGGATTATGGTCAAGTTCTAACTGGAATATTCTATGAATCTGAGTCACTCAACCAGTCTCCTTGAAGCTGTTCTAGGACAGAGCTCAGAGGAAACTGCAACAGAGGAGTTCTGAAGTCTTGGGTCATCTGGGCCATCCATTTCCCTATGAGACATTTCAGGGGGTTTTCCTTGATCAAACCTAGTTTTTCTTAATCCAGAATAATTCTGCAACCTCTCAGTTTCCGTGTAAATAAAAATAAAACCTCTTCTCCAAAGTAACACATCTTTTGATTTCAATTTGGGTGTCGAGGCATTTACAAAATATATAGACTGGATTGATCCAGGGGTATTTATAATCAAATGTCTCTTAGCAGCTCTTGTTCCTCTATCAGCAGCCAAACAATCCAAAGACAGCACAGAATCCAGACTCTTTGTGGATTTTCTATCTTTATGTGGATGATTATCATTTTAACTCTTTCTTTTCAATCACTTTTTCCTTTTTCTTTTCTATCCCAAGCCTATGTATATTTTTTAAAGCATTGTAAGCCATTTAGAGGTTGTTTGTTGAATGTTTGTTTGTGAATCTATTTACTGTCTATCTCTTATCCTTTTCCATTTCCAACCACACCTTTAACCTCACCCAGTTCTTTAGTCCAGCTTCATAGAGAGTTTAGCTTTTTAGCAGAGGTACTGGCAGGAACCATGTTTATCACTAAACCTCTGGGGAATTTAAGGCTCACATTGCCACTAAGTAGAACACTGCATCCCACTGTTCATGAACTCCATTTAAGTATTTGGAAGCAGGGCCTCTTAAAAGAACCACATTGTTTTTGCCTCTAAGGCTGAGCCCCACCTCTGCTTGCCACCAGCAAACAAAGCTAATCCAAGAAAATGCTGCTACTAAGAGGCCATCTTTGACTCTGTTCTCTTTTTGTCTCTAAGAGCAGTAACCTTAAACCCACCACAGGCAGCTCATGCTTGTATAGGGGTTCCTGTGAGAGTTCAGGAACTGGTCTTGGTGCAGTTTAAGCATGCTTGCACCACAAGCCCAACATTTTGTAGCTCAAGCCCAAACACCATGCCACATCATCTCTGTACCACAGCTCTCTTCAGAGACAACTAGAAAACTGGTTTTTGCTCTATTTCTGTGTTCTAGAACTCTTTTTAAGCTTCCTCGGGCTTTATGTGGATGTAAATGCCCTATATTGGAGCACCATTTGTAGTAATAATTTCCAGCCCAGCCTAACCCCAAGATCTAAACCAATAGTCCTGAATAATCACACCGAGTCTTATATTAATTACATGCTGTTTGGCCTATAATTCAGGTATATAACTTGTTAACTCTCTTAAACTAACCCATGATTAGCAAAGTGGCTTAGTACCTTTTCTGAGAGCAAGTAGATTTTTTTTAAGCTAACAATTTTGTTTTGCTTTTTTTGGGGGGGGGGAGACTTAGTTTCCCATCACTGTGTATACAGGAATTGCTTGAGTCTTTGGAGAGAAACAAGAGACAGAGCAGAGTAGAGCATATGCTTTGGAATCCACGGTGTCAGAGGCCAAGTTCAAATCCATAAAAGTAAAATGATAAAGCTTTTTATATCTGGATACAGGAGGAAAATGTCAGGTTCCTGTTTAGTATCAGTGTGTGTAGTTGAGAGACTGGTGAGGATAGAAGGGACCATCTTAGGTGTCTGTTATTTCAAAATCATAGTAACCACAGCCAGGATAATAACATTCAAACTTATTTTCTTCGGTTTGGGCAGGAAAAAAATAATTTAATGTGAGAGATATATTATCACTTAGTTCTCCCACTAATGAACTAACTCAGAATACCAAAGAAAAGTCGTGTTCCTCTTTCTAGCCTTGGCCCAGGTACTAGACATCCTGACTCAATCCTAAAAAACCTTTAACTAATCTCAGGCTAGCCTGATCCTACCCCAGAATGCCTTTAACCAATCCCAAGACAGCCTTATTCATTCAGTCCCAGGATGCCTTGACCCAATCCAAACCCAAGACACCTTTAGCCAGTGCTAAGACATCTGACTCAATGCCAGGGCACCCTGAATCAACCCCAGACATAATCTTCCCAGATAGAAATGCATTCCTTTGACTTTCTGGTCTGACTGGATTTCCGGTTGCTCCAAAAATATAACACAGGGCAGGCCTGGTGGTACAGGCATGTAGTTACAGGTACTCAGGGGACTGAAGAAAGATGATTCCAAGTGCAATTGGTTGTGTAAATTAGCAAGACCCTATCTCAAAAGTGAAGATAATAAGTTGTTTTTTTTTTTTTTTTAAGAGCTAGTTTGGGGTTGAGAATGTGGTTCCATTAGTAGAATGCTTACCTAATAGACACACACACACACAGAGACACCAAACAAACAGACAAACACAAAAAAAACCTGGGTTCAGAGACCAGCACCACATAAATGTATGTGGTGGTACACATATGTAATCTTGGCATTTAGGAAGTAAATCTGAAGGATTTGAAATTCAAGGCTGTTCTCAGCTATAAAGTGAGGCCAGCTGGGACTGCATAAGACCCTATCTCAAAACATCTCCAGCCATTGATAGAGAAATTTCCTATTATACTTAAATCCTAAAGTTATTTAGTTCTCTCTCTCTCCCTCCCCATCTCTCTTTCCCTTCACACACATGCACACAAACACACACGCACACAAACACCCACACACACACACACACCCAAGCACACTTCAGCTCTCTGCCCATCAAATATAGTTTGTCTACCCCATGCCAAGCACAGCACTATGTGACAGAGAAAAACTGGGTTCAAAGCAAGAAGAAACAAGGACCTCACAGAACCAACGATCTCATAAAGGAGTAGGCATGTGACTTGGGCATTACGTGTGACTGGTTATTATAAAAGACAATTTACTCACAAGGCATTGGGGTGACCAGAGAAAAGATGAGTCTGCATCTGGAGGTAGGAATGGGCAGTGTCATGGACAGCATGCAAAGGGAGTGACCTTGGTAGTCCCAGAAGAATGAGGGCAGGAATAGAGTGGGCAGAAAGAAGGAAACTGTTGCATTCTGGATAGAGAGAGAAACTTGGGTCAAGTCATATAGTAGGAAACGCAGTTAGAGCAAAGACAGAGATGGGAGCAGACCTGGAAAGGGAAGAACAACGGAATTCTTGCAGAGTGAGGTGACAGATGTTTAGGTGTCCCTGGACACCATGTTTGAAGATCCTAAAAGATACAAAATGACTGAATGTAGAAGAAAAAGTTCACAGCTAACATCCTGGGTCCACAAAAATGAAACAAACATTGATAAGTTAGATTTCTGTGAATGTGGCAAAATTCCTGAGGAAATCATAGTGAAGAAGGGAGATTTGCTTCCATTCACTACCTCAGTGTTGGGTTAGTCAGCTCCATTGTCTCTGTGCCTGCGTGTCAAAGCATCACAGTGAGATAGTCACCTTGGTGAGGAGTGGGCTGCTTATCTCATCATTGAGATGCAGAAAGAGAAAGGGGAAAAAGAACACCATGAGTTACATACGGGCTTTTGGGGGAGCATCCCAAGTCCTATTTGATATGAAATGTCTCCCCATAGAACTCAAAAGTATTGCTTGGTTGCCATCTGGCAGCTGTTTGGGAAGGCTGTGGAAGCTTTAGCAGATTGAACCTCATTGGAGGAAGTTGGTCACTGGGGTGGGCGTGGAGGTTAAAGAGCGCTGCCCGGTTCATTTCCTGCTTCCTGGTGACTGATTTCATGGGACCTGCCAGCCTTCCAGTTCTGCCATCACGGCTTCCCTGTTGTAATCAACTGTCTTCTCTCCAACTGTGAATCAAAATAGATCCTTCCTAACATTGCCTCTCATTAGGTACTTTGGGTCATAACAATGAGAAAGTAACTAAAAAGTGACATCTGGCATCGCCACTCCTCAGGACAGTGTGTTCGCCTCTCTCAGCGGTGTCTTCTTCAAGAATCAGCTGACAATACCAATTTCTTATCTCTGTCCACATTAAATCACTCTTCATGAAGTTGGAGGTCCTTTCTCATTTGACCACATACTGGGTGAGTCATTTGTAGGTCATGGGGTCATTCCGAAGACACTTTATGGTGGACTTTATGTTTTTCTCCATGTTTAGGGTTCCTCATGAGAGGAAAAAGGAGAACAGGAAGCATCAAGATTTTGAAGGTCACCCCTCACCCCATGGTCAGCTGCTGCAGGACACAGAGGGTGTTTGGAATGCTGGGAGAAAATCAAAGGAGGCGGGAGAAGATGGGGCTGCAGAAGAAGGACCCGTTCTCAGCAAAACAGAACCACGAAAAGATGTGAAAGGTGGGAGCAGCCCAGCGCTGGTGCCCTCAGGGTCATAGGGGGCTTACAAACCAAGACTCTGAAGCTGGGGGCCTGGCTCAGGTCAAGGACAAAGCTAGTGTCACAAGACAAGACAAATACATATATAATAAGTTATATATTAATGTTATAATAGCAAGTCTGATAAGCTACTACCATTCATTGGGAAACTTTTGGCTCAGAAACTCTACTTCCCATTTTGCTGGCTGTTTTCATTGTTATAACAAAATATTGTATAACAGCATAGGGATTGAAGGTTTTATTTTAATATATCTTTTTAAATATTTTTTATCAATTCTTTGTGAATTTCATATGAATCTTTGACATATTCACCTAAGCTCCTCTCCCTAACTCTTCCTAGATCTACCTTTTTCAAATTTGTGTCCTCTTTTGTTAAAAAATAACTCATTGATTCTAATTTATGCAGGCTATATACTTTTGAGGTGTGGCTACCCACTGGAGCATGGTCAACCTCTCAGGGCCCACATCCTTAAAAAGAACTAATTTTCCCAGCAGCTATCAATTGCCACTAACTTCTCAGTTATGGGTAGGACTTCATACCCACCTCCCCATCCCAAGAGGAGATCCTATCTTCTTTGCACTTGCATAGTTCTTGTTCATGACATCACAAATGCCATGAGTTCATGTGTAAAACTGCCATGCTGTGTCTGGACAATACTGTTTAAACCTAGCCATCCAATGCCTGTCACTCTAACAACCTTCCCGTCCTCTCTTCCATGGTGATCCTTGAGCCTTGGGAGAAGGGGTATAATATAGATGTCCCATTTAATGCTAAGCACTTCAAACTATGAGGATTGACCAGGTATGGTCTCCTGTGTTAATCGCCATCTACTACGAAAAACCAAAACCTTTGTTGATAAGGGTTGATAGATGCAGTATAGTGGTAAGTCATTAGGAGTTAGTTTAATATTATGTTCATTCAGTAGAATAATAAAAGAATGTTCTCTTCAAGGGTCTATTACCTGTATAAACACAGATTCTTGGTCTTATATAGTGCCTAAGTATGAGTTTCACCTTGTAGAATGGGACTTAAATCGAATCATAAAATGGTTTTACTTTTCCCACAATGTCCATACCACTATTGGGCCAGTGGGCGTGTCTTGACAGTCCAGACATTATAGCTCACAGGATTCACAGCTTGGAAAGACTGATGGTTACTTTTTCCTCTGTAGCATATATAGAACCTGTCAGTACTATCAAAGTTAGACAATATGGATAAAACTTTCTTCTATATTGACTCCCAGGAGCACTGTCAGGCTTTTGTGGGTCAGGACTTAGATCTTACAATGATGATGCCAGGGACAGGTCTTAGATCTTATGATGATGATGATGCCACTATTGTACCAGTAAGCTTGTCTTGCCAGGCTGGTTGTCAAATGTAGTTCAAAGAGTTCACAGCTCGTCAAGATTTTAGTTAACTAGAACAAAGAGGGCCTGATGGAAGTGTGTGGAGCTTAGACTTTGTCCAGAGGTCCATGACTCTTTGTCCCTTATTTTGCTTTTGCATGTCTATAACTGAGTTCCTCCATGCTATGTAGAGCTTCTAAACCTAGTGATGGTCAGACCTGAATCCTAGAAACAGTCCCATAAAGAGAATAGCTACTAGCCAATAAGAATGCTCCTCAAAACTGAAGAACAAATCTTGCTTAGTGCCAACAATTGATACCATCATAACCATGGTAATGGTTCAGTAACTGATATGCACAATGGCATCTGTGATGGAGACACGTCACAGAAGCTTCTTTTTCTACTCATAAATTCTATTTTTTAAATGAAGTAGGTTTTTATTCAATTATTTATTTTTGAGACAAAGGTTTCATTTATTTACTCATTCGTGTATTTCTAGACATAGAAATACACATGATCTTATGCATCACAGGCTGACCTTTTACTCAGTGTGTAACAGAGAATGTCCTTTAACTCTGAATCTTCCTGATTTAACTTCTGGAGTGCTGGGGTGACAGATTTGGATCATCAGATCAAGTATACTGCGGGGATCAAACCTAGGGCTCTCTGGATCCTGGCCACTAATGTACCAAGTGAGCTACACCCCAGTTCTAGCAGATTCTCCTCTTTGTCCCGTCTTATCAGCCACACCTGTTATCTACCCACAGAATTACTTTAATTCCAAAGAGAAGGACTTTACACTCTGGAGTTTATCCACATTGCCTGAGCTGGGAAAGCTTGAGAGAGGCAGGCTGTCTTTATATTTTCATGTATTTTAGCTAAAGGAATTTAAACTCTTTGCAAATGCTTAATGGGTCTGCTAAGTGAGCCTCAATGACAAACAAACCAGGAGGCGTCTTTAAGGTAGATAGCTGTCTATGACCCTCATTTCCAATCTGAAAGGCAGAGGTCTCCTGGTCACGAACCATGGAGTTAATAGTGATAAAGAGACTGACAAAATGCATTTGCTAAATTCTCCCAGTGGCCTCCAGTGCCCTAGTCACACAAAGACCAGGACAAGCTCACCTTATGCAGACACTGCGTACTTTTAGAAAACTTAGCTTTGATCACCAGAAAAAGCCTCGTTTCAGTGACACGCCATTCCATATGAGTTACGACCACAGGAAGAGCTTAGAAAATGGATGACTTGCAAAGCATGCTGCACTTCCTAGTCCTCAAGGAGAACAGTGGAGGAAGCAAAGAGGAGACATGATTGACATGCAGTAAACGTGG